>JBBMOL010000133.1:1200000-1800000 GCA_037954665.1 Laguncularia racemosa
GACCTATCAGTAGGGCAAGAACTAAAGGAATTCAAATTTTGGCGATGAGGGCCCATTTTGAGCAGATTGACCTCGGAATTATTTATAAATTAACCTCTTTTCTATTATTCTTGTATTGTGTTTTCCAACAGGCATACTTATCATATTTTATAGGGCAATGGACAAACTCCCTCAGACTCAGCTTGTGGGTTATCTATGAACCGACCTGAACCGGCGATGAGCTGGGCCGATGAATCCTATAGAAGACCGGCATCTTGAAGACCAATTTCTTTTATATATTTTTCATTTGCATGGACTATTTATGTTGTAATCATTTTGGAAGACTTTTATTTCCTTGTAATTTTCATTTAGGACTAGTCACCTTAAAAGTGGCAAACTTGTAATTTTGACCACTTTCTAATCCTAGGAGTAACAAGTATAAATACTTGCTTAGAAAAGGGTTTGAGGAGGCCATATTTTGCAGAATTGAGAGTTCATATTCACATGAGAATTAGGGTTCCTAATTGTCATTAGACTCTTATCAATTTCAATCCCAAGAGTTGAAATTGTGTCGAGTGCAACATCTTGAAATTGTGAGTAGTATCAATTTCATTTTGTTGTGATTTCTTTTCTTCTCTAGTGTGTCATATCTATGGGTGAATTGAGATAGTTCTTGGACAGATTTACTTCTTATTATTTTCGAATTCTTGTGTTTAATTAAGATCCTTTGCATTTGAATTCGATTCGTCCTTGAAGAATTCCTCTTGAAACGTGATTATCACTTGTGGAAATGAGTTCTTAGAATTGAAGTTTTCTTTTGAATTTGTAGATTATTCTCGTGGGATTATATGTGATTAGTGTGTTGTTAGAAGAGATTATCATTGAGGTATCACAATTGCAATATTGAACATTGAACATTTGGATTTCATTGCATATTCACTAGGGTTCACGCAATTTTTGCCCTTTTGGAGCCGGTTTGTTGTTGACTTAAGTTTGCTTTTTCTTGAGTCTTTTAATTGTGCTTCTAAGTGGATTTAGGCACATCACATGATCAAATCGGAGATAAAAAAATAACTTCAAGGATTCTTAGTTTATTTCAATTATGTCTTCGACTTTATACCAAGCCTTAGAATCAAATGCAAACCTTTGTTCAAAAGACTAAAAAAGAATCCTCCTAAATGGACTAATGAAATGACCATGATTGTTTAAGAAATCGAAAAAGAGATCAAATCCCTACCTTGTCTAGGAATTCTCAATCCAAATGCTCAAATCATAGTAGAAACATATGCATCCAATGAAGGATTTGGGGGAATTCTTAAGTAATTAATCAATAACAAAGAACAAGTTGTTAGATTTTACTCAGGAATCTAAAAGGTGCTCAAGAAAATTATTCAACTATTAAAATGGAAATATTAGTCATTGTTTGTTGTGTTTCAAAGCTTCAAGATGATTTAATCAATAAAAGATTTTTATTATGATTCAATTGTAAATCGACCAAAGAAATTTTGATTAAAGATGTCAAAAATCTTATTTCAAAACAATTTTTTGCCAAACTGCAAGCGATTTTATCTGTTTTATATTTTGAAATCAAATTTATCAAAGGAGAATCCAACTCACTCCCTAACTTTTTGTCTAAGGAAATTCTCCAAGGTGGCCATGGCCTCCTCCACATCAAAACCCAAGTCTAAAGAAAACTATGCAATGAGGATTGTTCCTCCAACACCACCAAAGTCAAAGTCTCCCACTCTATCAACTTATGTAGAAGCAATTCATCATAATTACCCTTGGCTCAATAGACCTATTACACCTACACCTTCAAAACCTCATAAACAGTTAAAGGAGTACCTAAAGAAAAAACATGTTAAACAATTATTCACAGTCGAAAATGAAAATTCAAATATTTTTTCTATAAAAATTCCCCTTCAAATTGTTCAAAATTACTTTCCAAAAGATTTTCATTTTGTTCCATCTCACCTACAAAAATCATGTACTTTCTATAAATATATCTTCGTAGAGATAGATAGTGATGAAATCACCCATGTTCAAAACTCAAAAGGAGAAATCACCTATTCAAAAATCAAGATTCTCAAAGTTATATCAATTTCTAAATGGAAACAACATGCATTCACCCCAAGAACATTCACCCAACCTTTCATACCACCAATTTTCAATTATTTCGATTATATCAATGCATGGGAAAATGTTTTCTATTATAGAAACTATTCTCACTCCTAGTTTATTCAATTCAAAACCACTCAACAAAAATTTCCCATGTGATTTGCTTAATAGTTCAGATATTTTGGTTCAAATCCACAAATATTTCCCAATGAAGTCGATCAAAGACTTCAAATGTTCAAAACAAATGATGAATCTCTTGATCAATTAAAGGATCTCTTATTTTGCTCAAAATTTAATCTAGGATGGATATTGACTTGGTCATACATCTTAGAAGGTGATGACTTTAATCTACTCAATATCATATGGTGAGATAAATTCAACATCAATCTAGCCAACACCAAGACTATTCAAGCATACTTTACCCAAGCCACCAAGTCACATGTTCAAAGGTCTGCCTTCCTTAGTAACAAAAGTAAAGTTCAAGCAGATTTGGAGGGAACATCTGAGCCTCACCAATCTAAACAAAAAATAATTGAATTAGCTACTAAATTATCTATTGAAGAAAAGGAAGAAAAAGAAGAAGAAGAAGAAGAAGGCATTGATACCAACAACCCCTTGTTCCAGAATGAAGATGACTGCTATAGAATAAATATCCCTAGCAGCCCATTAAAAAAATAATAAAAAATAAATAAACCCATTAAAAATAATAAATAAATAGATAAAAGGAGGGAATATATATATAACACCTTTCTTACAAGTACTTTGATTAATTTTGATCAAGACAAGCACAACAAAAAGATAAGAATAATAATCTTTTCTGCTTGAACCTCTTTCGGCACAACAATGTTCACCCATGCGCAACACTATTCTACAACTTTTGGCGCATGACTATTCAAAACCACTATTCATCTACTTTTCAAAAGAAAATCACGGATTCAACTATTCAAAGTCACGAATTCAAAGATTCTCTATCTCCTCATACCTCTTTTAGCACAACGTTGTTCACTCACGTGTAACATTATTCTACAACTTTCGGCGCATGACTATTCAAAACCACTATTCATTTACTCTTCCAAAGAAAAATCATGGATTCAATTGTTCAAGGATTCTTTGTCTCCTCTTTTCAAAAGGATTCATAATTCAAAGTCACAAAAAAGGGAAATATTTGCTCAAGTATAAAAGGAGATCTTCCATAGTTGATCAAGGTAGAGACAATTTTAGAAAAAACACTCAATATAGAAAAACCCTCAAACACTTTCTCTTTATTTTCTCTACATCTCCTTTGTATCAATAAGCTTTGTATCTTTTGTAAGTATTTTCAGTTATCTTGTAAACTTTCTATAGTTGCTTTCTATAAATATTTTGTTTGGTTGTTCATTCTCTACAACTATTCTATTTAAAGATTAGACTATTCACTTTCTGTAGAGATCCTAGACAAAAATGGTATCAAAGTCATGTTTCTTAAGCCATTAACATCCAATGTAGCAATCACCTAGTGTAGGTGATTTGTGGTCCTAACAATAAGACCCAAGAGGAGAGGCAATGAGACCACTAGTGAGCAGACATAGTTGTACTACACTAATATCTGATAATAGCTTGTTAATCTTAAGAAAAAATTGTTTGTAGCAATGAAATTGTTCAAGAGAACAAATTCAAGATCTTCTTCTGCCTCTAAGATAATCAATGATATGGACCTTAGCCATTTTGACCAAGATGTCCACAATGAAAATTAAGTCAAGATAGTAGAGATAGAGCAAGATTTAAGAAATTGGTCAATTACAAAGGAACATCTAAAGTCCATTTATCAAATAGAAAGCTTTAGTCTCAAACATGATTATATGATCAAAACTGTGGAAAAAACTATAAGTCTAACTGAAAAACATGAGGTTCTTAACCTTTTATCAGCCGCCTCTTTGATCAAGCATAGAAAAGATAAATATAATTTTGTTTATATAGGATTAATTCAACATTCTATTATTCCATTGCATAGATCTAGTATCAATCAACCCATCCTGATAAGATTGAGAGATGCTAAGAATATTGATTTTCATGAATCAACTTTGTCTATGTTCCAAACTAACTTACAAAAAGGTCCATAGTATACACAATGTTACCCGAATTATACTGTAAGTTTAGATGATCCAAAATTCTTAAACAATCTGTTACTACATATTCAATCTCAAAATGATAATTATGTAAAAGGTACTAAGGCTATAGCCTTAATATATAGGATATATTACAAGGCTATGAAATCAACAATTTCTCCAAAAGCTAAAAGGTTATCTCCTAAAGGAGAAACCATTTTACTTGAATCAAATCCCCAAAATACCAAAAGTTTTACTCTAAAACCTCTAAGTTATGATGAGATTAAACTCCCTAACAAATGGTTGTTACAAAAAGTCTTACCACCTCAACTCTGTATTTCAAACCGTAATCCTTCTTTTGTTCAAAGATTTGATGATGGAAGTATTAAAATTAGATTTCCATTCATCACAGGAAAAGAAGCAATTGCTCCTCCTACTCCACCTTATTTAGTTCAATCTTCTATTCCAAGCAATGTTCCCAGTAAAACTCAAGTGTACAGAAGGAACTAGACAGACTTGAAAAGCTTAGAAACATTGATCAAAATTTAGAACCTAAGCAAAAGGTTGCACCAAAACCTAACAATCAACCTAATCCAATCAAATTGGAAGGAGTAGACTTCTAACCAAATATTCCTGAACCGGTCTATCAACCAAATTCTCCAACCATTTCTCAAATCAATGAGCTAAATACAATCGGCTCAGAAGAACCTTTCAAATTTGATAAGGACTTTCTAAGGAAAGATTTTTATTCCCTAAAAAATAGGAAAAGTAAAAATAAATTCTTCAAGACTTATACAAAAGAAGAAACAAAAGCCATAAGAAGCCTATGGTATTTTGACATAGAAAATCATCTTAAGATGATCATTCCATTTTTCCAATAGATGAAGGAAAACTTTAGTCCAAACAAGCTATACCATGTTCAAACGTTAAACAAAACTGTTAAGAAATGGAAACTAATACCGGTCCTATCTGCTCAACTCATTCACCTCTTCAAGAAATAAATGTTCAATTAGGTGAAACTGGTCTTAAAACTGACCCTTTTAAAGACACCTCAATTGAAAATCATGAATTGGTTAGTACCAAATCTCAAAATAATTACACTAATCAAACCTTGCATACGATAGGTATGCAAACAAAAAGAATAGAAAACTTGCTCATAGAACAATTTGATCAAAAGAAAGAAAAGGGTAAAACTCATGCCAAAGAAGTTATCAAACCAATATACCTTCTTAAAATTGATAAAAATATGAAAATTTTTAAATTAAAAAATGATTCAAAAATAGACTAATCAATTGAAAAACTTAAAGGATTAAAAACAGTAGATACCATTGATCAAGAAACAAATGCTTTGGCTGATTAATTTTCTGAAAAGGTTAATATCGATAAAATAACTACTCAAAGATCTGAACATAGGAACTAGTATCCAAAGCCTTTGCCTCTAAATACCATGCTCAAAGAAAGAAATTATAATTCCTCTAATGTATATGATGGAAAAGGCATATACAAATGGAATATAGATGGAATTGCATAAGATCAAATCCTATCTATTATCAATCAAATGATTATTGCTGCTAATGCTTACAAAAAAAATAATAATTCTAATCAAAGTACTGCTCAAGCCCTAACCATAGGATTTACTAACATGCTCAAAGGTTGGTGGGAAAATTATCTCACTAATGAAGAAAAACTTGATATTTTGACTGCTAAGAAAGAAGTTTATAATGATCAAGGTTAAGTTATTCATATTAAAGACGTTGTCTTAACCTTACTTTATTCAATTATGAAACATTTTATAGAAAATCCTTATCAATATAGGGAGAAAACTAGAGAGATTCTTCAAAATTGATCATGTCCAAGTATAAAGATGTCTTCTTATCAAAGGTATTCTCTCAAGAAGATTGCAATTCTCAATACTGGAAAGAACGCTTTATTTGCAGTCTTCCTAAGCTTTGTGCTAATAAAGTCAAAGAAATGATACCTAGAGAATTCAATATGCCTCTAGGTTATCTAACTTATGGTCAAATTCTTACTTCAATCAATGCAAAAGGCTTAAGCCTATGCAATGATATGAAGTTAAAATAAAAAATTTCAAAAGGAAAACCTAACCTTAGAAGAGAGCTAAGATATTTTTATTATTAATATGGATATGAGAAGAATCAAGCTCCTTCTTCAAAGGTCAAAAGAAGAAATAAGAAAACTAAAAACCCCTTCAAAAATTTAAAGATTTTGATCAAAAACTTAAAAAGAAAAATTATAGACCTAAATATTATTGTTGTTGTTGTTGTTATTTGAAATGTAAGCTATTATTGTGAAAACTTGGTAAATATAACCAACTATCATTAAGAACTCATATTTGCACCAAAAATGAGAGAGAGGTGGAACATCACAAAGCAGAAGTGTGTCTACTAAAAAAGAGATTTTTGTATTGTCTTCAATTTTCTAAATATTTACAATGAACAAAACTTTGAAAATGATAAAAATGCTTGTACAAACATCTTTCTCCTGCTAAGCTAAATATATAGACAAGCCTGATAATAAATATAATGGGTTAAGAGCTCAACAATTGATTTATACTGTGAGTGCTATATGATAACTATACTTAAAATGATGTAGTCTCCACAAATGAATAAGGGGTGAGAGATGGAATTATAATTCTTGATTTAACTATGAATGAATGAATGGGAAACTATTTATAATATTGAATAACCCACTAATATCTAACCAACTAATATGAAAAAAAATTAAACTAATATAGTACTAATTTTTCTAATACACTTTTTAGGCTGCAACATTTACCTAATCTCTTTAAGAACCTTATCATCAAGAATCTAGGAAAAGAAAAAGGAAGGAAAAAAATATATAATCATATTGAAGAAATTCTACTTAATAAAAATAAAGATCTTGATGTTCTAAGAATAATTGCACCATTTTTTTATATGATATTCATGACTTCAGGCGTCAAAGAAAAAAATAGCTTAGGTTTCAAAACCTTGATAACCTCTAATAACAATAGTAATATTGGCCATGGAAATATGGAAGTACTAAGAAAGCAATAGATTATTGCTATGATCAACACCTCCATTTCCTAATCCTCTTCCATTAGCTTTTAAAGGCGTATTCTCCCTTCTTGACATCGGCTTAGCATACATGCATCTTATCCTTGGTATGCTACCATTTCTTAGCATTCTAAGATTATCCCTTCTAGAAATTCCACCAACAGCAATGCATCCTAAAATTTCAATAACGGTACCGAGTTAAGTTTTGTTTATGGTGTATTTTTGTTAAATCGATGATAAACTTTGATGAATTGCTAAAGAGAACACAACACAAATAAGGAGTTGGTGTGATTTTCTGACATGACATGACATTGTTGGCATAATTATTTCTACATTAAATATCTCTTCCCATTTAATGCTTTGTGTACTTTAGGGGCTCCATGCATATATCCTATTAGACCCTTTATGGGGGGATCTAGCCTCGTTAGGCCTTTTGGGCTCGACCACGCTAAGCCTTACCTTAATTACTAGTGGCATAGTCAATAAGCTTCTTAAAAGGGTCTAAGGTTTCCTCTAGACTAACTTAGCTTGGCATAGGTGGCTTGTTGTGGTTAGCCTTAAAACCAGTCAAGCCAAGAAGGTTTCAATGGTACGACAGTCGAGGCCAAGACACTTGAAGTTCACTTAATTGAGGCCTATCAATTAAAGGTCGATCCAGCCAGGGCTTCTATATCCATGGCCTAGTCAACTAAAGCCTCTTCATATGAGGCCTATTTAGTCGAGGCTTCTATATTTATGGCTTGTTCAACTAAAGCCTCTCTACACAAGGCTTGTTTAGCCAAATCTTCTCTATCTACAACCTATTCGACCAAAGCCTCCCTATACAAGGTCTACTTGGTCGAGGCCTATATATTATTACTAATGTCTGATAGTGACAGATGAATCAACATTCCCTGAAATCATGTTATGATTTGAGACAATTACCTTCCCAAGGAAGATTTAACTCAAATTGTCTTCAAGCATGTTAATGATAGAACATTTAATGTTAGGGGCACATGTCAAAGACACATTGGTTCATTAGTGACATATGTAATCAACATGCGCAAACTTGCACGTATCAATGATGTCATGCGCAACTACTTACATTCCCCTAAAGTGCCACATGTCATTCTTCGACTGCGTTTATGTGAAATAGTTGTTAAATCATGCATCCTCATTATTCCAAACCACAACACCTATGTAAGGTGAAAATTTTTCACTTTCACTTTCGTTAAGAATTTTTCATACTCTCTAGCTTCTGTTCAAATGCTTTCTCTTATGTTTCTACTTCTTCCATGAAAACCTCTACGTCTATTCAACTAAGGTAAAGCTAAATCCTATTTCTTCTTTTGAACTAGCTTCTAAGAAGGATAAAGTGCCAATGGTGGCCACTTACACCTAAACAACAACAATGGCAGTGGCATTTGGTGGTAGTAGAGGTGATGGTAGCTTGATGATAAGGCTATGGAAATCCCTTGGGAGAGACACATATCCAAATGATAGAGAGCACAAGGGATCAATGAAGGAAGGCCCTTACATTTGGTCAGTGGCCACTTTGAGGGGCACTTTGAGGGAAGTGGAGCTGAAACTTGTCTGAAGTGATTTGCTCCCATGCTAGAGGGGTAGATAGAGAGTCTGTTAGAGGAGTCAACACGAGTGTGTTAAATGTATAATAAGTGTTGAAAAACACTTATATTTATCTATTTTTTACAAGTTTCAATCTACCTTATGAGCACATTTGAGTATGATAATACACTTTACTCACTTATATTTTGATTTCAGGTCTGTAAATGCAACTTTGGATGAAATGAAGCAATTTCGCATGAATTTCATATGAATCGAAAATAAACCGATCTAGCTATAGAATTGAAAAGAGTGACATAATCACCAACATGACTATGTTGGGAGTCTGCCCAACTTATAGAAAACAACCTATTATGTGACTATGCCAAGCAATTGTGCACTATACGAGCAAGAGCAAGCTTGTGTTTGAGACCATAGCAAAGCTAATTTTTACTGTTTACGAAGAATTTTTTGACAAGAGATGTATGGGAATGTACATGATTGAGTTAAAGTTGTGTTGCAAGTGAATTTTACTTTCCAAATCAATCGTAGTTATTAAAGATTACTTTCACAAAGTGTAATTATTTTGGAAGATGCAAGTCCCCCAATAATGAAACCAAGTTTCCTAATTTATGATCTAGGAAACTATAACTTGTCTAGATGGGAGGAACTTAATCACTATATGCAGGGTGTAAAGTTCAAGCCAAATAGAGCATTTTAGAATTAAAATTAGAATAGGTGTAGAATTTCAATTTATTGTTGCTTTTGAATTTTTTGATGCTTTTCTTTATGTGTTATTCTTATAATTATGTTTACAATTTTAATATGATACTAACTTAATGTTTCTTTTATACTTAGGCATGATGAACTCTTGAATGAAAGTGTGATTAATAATTGTTTGATCAACAAAATTATTAATATTTTTGTGATCCAATTTTGTGTGCTTGATTATTTTCAAATTAATATTATCAGTGTATTAGTTTTAAGTCTAATTTTATACATAGAGATCGAGAAATCCTATATCTAAAAAGATTCAACATAATTGAAAAGAGTTCCATGCAATCCTAGAGATGGGACAACGTAAATCTTCTTAATTATGGTTATACTTAATAGTGGAATTCACAAATCAAAGGTAATGCAATTCTAGGAATTTTAATTAGGAAGAGATTCTAATTAATCAACCTAGAATTAGTAATTAATAAACTTGAGGGAATTATTAGTTTAAATTAGGAATTCCCATAGTCCAAGAAAAAAAAAAGTAAAATTAAATAATAATTAGCTAATTACATTAATAATTCTAGAGAGATTCGATATCTTGGTACACTTTTATATATTGCTATTTTCTTAATTTACTTATTGTTTTCTTGATAATTTTATCATTCAAAATTTTTAATTAGGTAATAAGAGATAGGTTACTGCTAGTACTCATAGTCTCTACGGGATTGACACTCGATATTATTATCTGCTATACTTTAAAATTAATAAGTGCACTTGCCTATAGGTCTAAAATAGATGATAGACTAATATCAAGTTTTTGGCGTTGTTGCCAAAAACTAGGATATTAGAAATACCTATATCTTATTAATCTAATCATTATTTCTATTATTACTTACTTTTCATTAAATTTTATTTGTTCATATTTTCTAACTTAAGATTTTTCCTCTTAGTTAGTTTATGTTTAAAGGACATTGCAAAGTAAATCAAAGATATCAGATTCTTGCTCAAGAATCTAATAATCATCAATCCATAAACATGGCCAACAAAAAAGAAAGCACTGATTTACAAAGTTGACAAGTTTATGGAGAATTAATTTATAGTCATCCTCTATATGTAGTTGGATTTGATAATTAAACTAAGGATGAGTCTTGGAAATGTAGTTTTAAATGGTGGAAACCATGTTGCTTGGAGTTGACCCATAAAAATTGCACTTAAAACAAAGTTCAAAATGGGTTTCATAAGTGGAACTTATTTAGAACTAGATGAAGACAATTGATTTTTAGAGGTGAAAAAGACGTGATTACATGGTAGCTTGTTGGATTTTGAACTCAATGGCACAAGAACTATAAAAGAGCTTTCTGTATCTACATACAGGGAAGGAGATGTGAGAAGAAATTGTACAAAGGTATGGGAAAGCAGCAAATAGCTCCTTGATTTACCAATTGCAACATGAATGAAAAGCTATATGAAGAATTTGCTAACACAATGCAAGGAGAATTTTAGATGAATATGATGGGAGAACTCAACTTCTTCCTTAGTCTTTGGATGAAACTGACAAAAGATAGTGCTTCCATTGACTAAGAAAACTACATCAAACTACTTTTAAAAATGTTTGGTTCGAATAAAGTAAAGGAAGTGGCATCTCTAATCGACGCTTCAACAAATTCGGACAAAGATAAAGAAGTTAAGGATGTTATTAGGAACTTTATAAAAGCATTATAAGCCCGTTATTACATTAAACTGCATCAAGGTTGGACATTATATTTAGTTTTTGCTCATATACAAGGTTTCAATCAAATCTTTAAGATGCCTCACTCTACTGTTGTAAAAAGAATTTTTCGTTGCTCCTAAATTAGGTTTGTGGTGTCCAAAATCTTGTGATTTTATCCTTTGAAACTATCATGCAAACCACATAAGTTGTAATATAGATAATAAAATACTTTTAATACATATCAATTTTTAGTTAACATGATTGTTTCATGTTTAAAAAAAAAAAAAATGTTGTGGCATTTTCTACTATAAAAGCTGAATATGTGGCATTACACAAACTCAGTGGATGAAAAAATTGGAAGAGTTTAACTTGTCTTTCAGTAACATTGCTATAAAATGTGACAACACCATTGTGATCAATTTGAATGAAAATCATGTACATCGTAATAGAACTAAATATGCTGGAATAAGGCATTATTTCATTCGAGATCATGTTTATAATGAATATCTATACAGATTATATAAATATTGAATTTCAATTTATTGATATTTTTATAAAACCTTTTTATCGTGATAGATATGAATTTACTTGAAATAAATTGGTATATGCTATCCTCTATAAAAATTCTATATAGAGACATAACGCAAAATTTATTATACTCTTCCATGAGATATTGTCCGAGAGAAGTTTGCTAAACTATTGTGGATATACCAAGAGGTAAACCAATTACTCTAGAAGAAGCCTACCAAGACACATGCTTCTATTATTATTCTGCAGTATGATTACAATTTCCAGAAGAGGTAATAATGTTTTACATGTAAATTTGGAAAGTTTTTTTTTTTTTTTGCTGAAAGGATGATTAATGTGATCTATATCTCTATCTTTTACTGAAGGCAGTTAAAATACTACTTTTGAAGTACCTAATTAAGTGGAGTTAACAGATTATATATGCAAGGGACGGTATCTTTCCTTCTTTCGCAAAGCCTTTCCAGTTATTTCTAAAAAAATTTCTTCTATCCTTCTCAGGATCAGATTCCCAATTTCTTAAATCTCTAACCATGCCTTTGCAAGCCTCCTCATGCAACAGGAGACGTGCACCTTTTGAATAAGAGTCAAGAAGTCTATGAAAATTGAAATTTTTTGTATAGAAGATATAAAATAGTTATTGGACATTCTAAAAATAAAGGCATTTCACAACCGATCAATCAAAGAATCAATTTGAAATACATTCTATTTAGTTTTCTCTTTTTTTATGAACTAAAAAAGATGAAATAAACATTAATCTTTAACATAATATTAATATAGAGAATATATTTCTATTCGGAAGAAATCCAAAAATTGGTATCTAGAAAAAATTGACTTTGAAGTGACTATTCCCTAAATACACAAATCATGCTATTTTATTTCACAATTGAATCAATTTAAGAAAGACCTAAAGTTAGGGACTTATCAATAGATAATATAATGTTGTTCCAATACACAGCCAAAGAGCCACTGCGGTACCAAGAACATGTATCTGGTATTTAGATGACTAGATTATTGCGACTAATGACTATATCTAGAATGGGCATGTCTTGTGGATTGAAATATGTGTTATCTGAAATGGATATATTTATTAAATTGCGAAAAGGGTTTACTCCTACTATTGACTAGTAACCAGAAATTGGATATCACACACACACTCATTCTCTCTCTCTCACAAAAAAAAAAAAAAAAAAAAACCCTTTAACAAACCAACGCTATTGGGGATGGCCACTCGAGCTCACCTCTTTTTCAATCCTTTTTCCTTCCTTTACCACCTTAAAATTGCAGATCTACCACTACTGCTGCAATATCCATAGATCCTCACTTTTTCATTAAATGAAAGTTCTTGAATCTTATGCTTTTCTACCATTTCTATCATCATGGATCAATCGCATCACACATCCACCATTATAAGTGTATTTCTATAAATAATGGTGAATTTAAAGAGATCATGGAAAGTAAGATATGACTTTATTGGTGGTTTTTAAAATGAGTGGCTTTGTTTTGTATGTATGTTATTTTTCTTTTTTGCTTTATTGTCATGCCTTCAGTGGGATTCTTTGTACTCACCAATTGGATGAATTTTGTTTATATAGGATATATCATATTATCTCCTAAGTGGGAGAAATTGACTTAAAAGAAATATACCAATCTTTCCAATTGAGTTTTAAACCCCATAACTTACTCTTTGTCTATAAGTCATCCTGTATCAATTGATTTGACATAACTTTTTTTAGTTAAATGAAATTTATCTTTATTTATTGGCCAAAAGAAAAAGGAAAACCCTATGACCTATGAATCGCATAAACTAGCCAAATAACATATACAAGTTATCATATTATGCATGAAAGCTAGAAAATAAAATTTAAAAGGACAGTACTGCAATTTCATTCACTAAATTATTTAATTGGTGAAATAAGTAGGTTACATATTTTAAATGCAGATTAAGAGGCGAATTTTTAGATAATAGAAGTTATTGTGGAGCCCAACTCTTTTTCTCTCGCGTTAAATAAAAAGATAAAACCCTGGCCTCCCTCACTCACTATAACATCAAAGAGTATAAAGAGGCCCAATTGCAACAAAGGAATTTATAAGATTATCTTTAGACAAGCAACTAGAGGCTAAGTTGGTTCTCAGAGGATTAAAGTGGCGCCATCTTGGAGTGCATGGATTAAAGTGTAGTTATTTTATTTTATTTTATTTAGCATTATATGGAAATTTGTATAGTTATTATTTTATTTTATTAGCTATTAGTTCTATTTTCAATAATAATTATAATTACTAGCCAGTATTAGGAGTTGAAAAACTTTAATTCTCACATGGGAATTGTAAAACTTTAATTCTTACATGAGAATGAAGTTTCAAGTGAAAATATAACTATACTCTTTGTTTACAAATTCATATATATATTGAGTGCTCGTAAGATTTAAGAAGAAAGTTATGATAATATTGAGCACTTTACCTGCCTATCATATTCATCCATTATCATCTTGAGTCATAAAAAGTAGAATGAGAAACGTCGTCTATATTTTCCGTGTTGGACTACAACTAGGAAAACAACAGATAGATGATCAAGAGAAAGAAAAAGGGAAAAAAAAAACACGTAAATGCAGCACGCTATGTGTTACGTGTTCTCCTACATCAGGAATCGGAAAAAATATTCGATCCTTGGAGTTATATAGATGCTCAGGCTTTTGCTTATTCGTTGGCCTTCTTTCGCTCCCGAATGCTATCCACCCCTCATGCTTTCTCAGACCACAGACGCACAAGAAGCACACCCCCACTTAGAAATCGTGGAGTCATTCGAACCAGAAGAGATGCTCAAAGGGTAAGCCCATATATGGCAACAAATGTTTGCTTTCGTTGACTCCATGGCTTTGAAGTGTGCAGTTGAGCTCCACATAGCTGATATAATGACGCAGTGGGTTTGCATTGTAGAAATATTCTTTACATATTCTTTACCATTGTAAATATTTTCTTCCTATTTTTGTTCTTCCTATTTTTGGAACCAATTACGTTCCTGATTTGTAGCAAGGAATTGGTGATCTGTTACCTTTTTTAGTGTAGGTTTCCCATTGCTCTTCTTGTTATATATTGCTCTCCTGTTGTAATCTCAAGATATATGAATAAGATATATTCATTGAAATTCTCTCATCTCTATTTTCATGTTGGTATCAGAGCGTGGTTGATCTAAATCATTGATTTGAAACGCTGTTGCGAATAAATGGATGATAAATCTGAATCTTCAAAGAACAATTATGTTCCAGTTATAGTGCAATCTGAAGGGGCGTTTAACACTGGCATTACTTTGACTGAATCAAATTATGATGTTTGGTCACAGTTAATGGAGATGCACATTGCGGAAAGAGAAAAGCTCTCTTATATACGTGGGAAACCACCACCACCCAAAGACTCTGAAGAAGGATACGAGAAGTGGTATGCGGAAAACCAGAAAGTTAAGAGATGGTTGCTAATATCAATGACTCCTGATATTATGAAACGCTATGTCCGGTTGCCTACTGCTTATGCAATTTGGACAGCGTTGGCGAAAGCGTTCTATGATGGGAATGATGAATTGCAGATTTTTGCATTGAATCAAAAGGCCTTTGGAGCTAAGCAGAATGAAAGGTCACTTTCAAAATATTATGGTGAACTCACTGAGATTTTTCAAGAACTCGATCATCGAGACAAAGTTTTCATGAAAGATCCTGATGATGTTGAAATATACAGAAAATCCATTGAAAGATTGAGGGTGCACATATTTTTGGCTGGACTTGATGACCTCTTTGAACAAGTCCGTGGAGATATTTTGCGAAAGGAGTCTATTCCCAGTCTTGAAGAATGTTATGCCTTGATCCGACGGGAGGCTAATTGGAAAATCACATTCAAAGGAGATTCTGAAACTATGGAAACTGTAGCTATGATTGCCAGAAATAAACAAAGAGGTAATCGAAGCACTAATAAATCAGCATACAAATGTACACACTGCAATGAATCTGGACATACAAAAGAACGTTGCTATGAGTTGGTGGGGTATCCAGATTGGTGGGATCATAACAAATCTCGAAAGAAGAACATAAATAAAGGTCAATCTACTGCTGCAGCTGTTGAAGCGAAAGCAACTAATGAAAGTGAACAAATGCATTCAGTGATGATAGCCGAGGCAGGTAATGGTGGTAAGTCCTTTTATGCTTCTTCACCTGTTAGTAATAACACATGGATAATTGATTCTGGTGCCACCAATCATATGACATTTGATTCTAACCAAATTGATAAAATTAAACCTTCCTCACAAAATTTTGTTACAACTGCTAATGGTGATGAAGTTCCTATTGTTGGTGAAGGATCTTTAAAAGTTACAGAATTTTTAAATTTAGATTCTATTCTTATTGTTCCTTCCATTGGATATAACCTCTTGTCTGTTTCTCAAATTACAACGGCCTTATCTTGCATTATTGTTTTTTGGCCTACCTTTTGTTTGTTTAAGGACATCCAAACAAAACAGACGATTGGTTGTGGTACTAAGCACGGGAATTTATACTACCTGGATTTGAAAACAACAATTTCAGATAAATTACGTCAAGCTCTTGCAGTGAATGGAGGCAATTCTGCTAGCAGTCAAAATGAAATCTGGTTACAACACCGAAGATTGGGACATGCTTCTTTTGGATACTTGAAGAAACTATTTCCTAGTTTGTTTGAGAAGATTGATATTTCCAGTATGCATTGTGATGTATGTGAACTTGCAAAGAGTCATAGAACCTCTTTTTTACCAGTATTGAATAAAAGTCCATCTCCATTTATGATTATTCACTCCGATGTATGGGGACCATCTAAAATTCATACATTAGGGGGTCTCGTTGGTTTGTTACTTTTATAGATGATTGCAGTAGAATGACATGGCTGTGGTTAATGAAATCTAAGAGTGAGGTGAATATCTTATTTCAAAGGTTTTGCAGAATAATCAAGACTCAATATAATGCACAAGTTCAGATCCTCCGTAGTGATAATGGTGGTGAGTATAAAAACTTGGAGATAAAAAATTATTTAGACACACAAGGCATCTTGCATCAAACCACATGTGTTGATACGCCCCAACAGAATGGCGTAGCAGAGCGAAAAAATCGACATCTTCTTGAAGTGGTTCGTGCTCTATTAATCCAAGCTCATATGCCTTTTTCTTATTGGGGAGAAGCTTTGTGTGCTGCAGTTTACTTAATTAATAGGACTCCCTCACGAGTTCTTGATTTTCAAACACCATTACACACTTTGTGCATGACTGTGAGCTATCACCTATATCAAGTCTTCCTCTCCGAGTGTTTGGATGTGTTGTCTTTGTACATATTCATAAGCAACAACGCCATAAACTAGCTCCTCGAGCTTTGAGATGTGTGTTCCTTGGAAATGCTATACAACAAAAAGGATACAAATGCTATCATCCTCCCACTAAACAGATGTTTGTTACAGTAGATGCAGTTTTTCATGAGGAAAAAATGTATTTTACTCAACCTGAATTTCAGGGGAAGAATTACCAGGAGGACATCATGACACTTGATTATGAACTTCAGGAATACTACAGGATTGATCCTATAAATGAACCTGAAAAATCTACTGCACAACCTGAAGAATTTGTTGAACAACAGTCTGAAGACGTGACTGGAGACTTGACTACTACAGAATTGCCACATGAAGATCTGGGTAGAGAAGCAATTGGAGAAAATGGTGTCCCGGATGTACCACACCAATCGTCTATTTTGGATGCTTCTAACATGCAAGTTGAACCTATCCGGAAACAATTGCCTGAACGTTCCACTAGAGGTATTCCTAAACCAACTTATGAACCTTCTCTTTCCAGTAAAGTTAAATACCCCATGAATAACTATGTTTCAACTCATAATTTGTCAGAATCAAATAAGGCATTTATAAATCAATTATCTTCTGTAGTTATTCCTAACAATGAACAGGAAGCGTTAGCTGATCCGAGGTGGAAAGCAGCAATAAATGAAGAAATGGAGTCACTAAAAAAAAATGGAACGTGGGAATTTGTTGATTGTCCACCAGGAAAGAAACCAGTAGGATGTCGTTGGGTATTCACTGTCAAATATCGAGCTGATGGTACAATTGAACGCTTTAAAGCACGATTGGTTGCTAAAGGATATACTCAAACCTATGGAGTTGATTATAAAGAGACTTTTGCTCCTGTTGCCAAAATCAACACAGTACGAGTATTGTTGTCGCTAGCAGCAAATTTGGATTGGCCTCTGCATCAGTTTGATGTGAAGAATGCTTTTTTGCATGGTGAACTAAATGAGGAGATTTATATGGAGCTTCCACCAGGATGTGCGATGCATGAAAGAATGACTGGAAAAGTGTGCAAATTAAAAAGGGCGTTATATGGATTAAAGCAGTCCCCAAGAGCATGGTTTGGAAGATTCACAAAGTCAATGATTGTTTTTGGATACCGTCAAAGTAATTCAGACCATACATTATTTCTGAAAAGAGTGGAGGATAAAGTCACAGCTCTCGTTGTATATGTTGATGATATGGTTATAACTGGTAATGACCCTGATGAGGTAAAAGCTCTAAGAGAATACTTGTCAAAAGAATTTGAGATGAAGGATTTGGGCTATTTGAAATATTTCCTTGGAATAGAAGTCTCAAGATCAAAGGAAGGAATTTTCTTATCTCAAAGAAAGTATATTCTAGATTTATTGAAGGAAACAGGAATGTCAGGTTGTCAACCTGTTAATACACCAGTTGAAGAAGGATTGAAACTATGCATAGAAGAAGGTCAAATTCCTGTTCATAAAGGAAGATATCAAAGGCTTGTTGGGAGACTAATGTATTTGGCTCACACAAGACCTGATCTAGCATATGCCTTGAGTATTGTCAGCCAATTCATGCATAATCCTGGAGAGAAACATATGGAGGCAGTCATGAGAATATTGAGATACTTGAAGTTTTCACCTGGAAGAGGTATTTTGTTCAAGAAAAATGCAACTATAGAAGATATTGTTGTATATACGGATGCTGATTGGGCTGGAGCATTAGTAGATAGGAGATCTACATCTGGTTACTTTACATTCGTAGGAGGTAATCTTGTTACCTGGAGGAGCAAGAAACAACATGTGGTTTCTCGCTCAAGTGCAGAAGCTGAATATAGAGGAATTGCACTTGGATTATGTGAAGCTATATGGCTGAAATTGTTACTACAAGACCTGGGTTATCCTTTACAGCGTCCAATTCAATTGTACTGTGATAATAAGGCTGCTCGTGATATAGCTCACAATCCAGTCCAGCATGATAGAACTAAACATGTTGAAGTTGATAGATTCTTTATCAAGGAGAAGCTAGATAATAAAACTTTGGAGTTACCTCAGATACGATCAGAAAACCAATTGGCAGATGTTTTAACTAAGGCAGTAACTAGTCGTGATTTTCTGAGATGGATTGACAAGTTGGGCATACATGATATCTATGCACCAACTTGAGGGGGTGTGTAGAAATATTCTTTACATATTCTTTACCATTGTAAATATTTTCTTCCTATTTTTGTTCTTCCTATTTTTGGAACCAATTACGTTCCTGATTTGTAGCAAGGAATTGGTGATCTGTTACCTTTTTTAGTGTAGGTTTCCCATTGCTCTTCTTGTTATATATTGCTCTCCTGTTGTAATCTCAAGATATATGAATAAGATATATTCATTGAAATTCTCTCATCTCTATTTTCATGTGCATGACAAACAAGATCATTCGACAAGCAATCTCAAAAAAAAAAAAAATACAAGAACGTGATAAAGTCTCACTCTAAATAAGTTTCAACTCATAATATGTAATAAGATATAATAAGATACCATTAAAAACAAAAAGAATACCATAAAAATCCTAAAACATAGATAAACACAATCTTCAACACGAACATATAAAAGTCCATGTTTCATTCTGTGAGAAATTTGCTTAGCATGCCTTTAGCATGCTCACCAGCATGGGCATGTTTGAGCCCGAGTCAACCAGTACGCCCACCAACATAGGTGTGCTTGTCACCGTGTCATCTTTCACGCGTTGCCACCACGAACACGCTCACCAACAAGGGCATGCTTGTCCACGTGTTGCCTTGTACACCCATCAACACAAGCATGTTTCTTCTTATGCCGTCTGCTCTACTCACATCATTCTCTCCCACTTGAGAAGAACTCAACCTCGAGTTCTCTTCTGGATACAAGGGTACATCGTCGAGGTAAAAAGGAAATAGATTAGCTACATTAAATGTCTTTGAAATGCCTATATTATTAGGTAATCCAACTACATATGCATTGCCATTAATCCTCTGCACTATCTGATTTGGGTCATACTTCTTGGGTTGCAACTTACTATACTTCCCCATTGAAAATCTCTCCTTTCGTAGGAATACCATCACTTGATCACTTATTGAGAACAACTTCTTCCTATAATGTTTAACTACCGCTGCTTTATACTAGGCTTTGGTTTGTCCTATATTCCCTTACACCTTTGTTATTAGTACCTGTTTCACACTTAACTACTTAATTGTGAGGAATGAATGCCCCTCCATCTTAGAAAGTTTAGCACCATTAGTCAATTTCAAGGGCAAGTGAGTAAATTTCACTCCATTTTTTTCCACTCTATGCACATTCTCTTTACTCACATGTCGGGCATTGACATTATACTACTAAAGCCTACCAAACAGTAAGTGACATGCATCCATATCCACTATATCACAATACACCTCATCCTAATATTTACCAATGGAAAAAGTACTTTGCAATGCTCTTTAATCTCAATCTTCTCTGCTTCCTTAATCCATCCAATGGTATATGGATTGGGATGTTTCTCTATCGGTAACTGCAATGCTTGTACGGTTTCCTTGCCTATGATATTTTCACGATTGACGCTATCCAATATCAATTCAAAAAGTCGTCCATCAATTGTACACAGAGTGTGGAACAACTGATGCCGCTAAGTCGTATCTTGCCGCTTCAATGCTAACATCAACTTCCTGATTACATAGGCCTACTCATCATAGTCATCTTCATCCTCATAATACTCATCTCTCCCATCAGGCTCACAACGAATTCCATCCTCTTCATCTATCTCTATTAAGTTAACCCCTCTTCCGTTAGGACACTTATTAAACCAATGGCCAAGTTGGTTACAATGGTAACATTTCCCTAACATTAG
This sequence comes from Laguncularia racemosa, assembly GCA_037954665.1. Classification (NCBI taxonomy): domain Eukaryota; kingdom Viridiplantae; phylum Streptophyta; class Magnoliopsida; order Myrtales; family Combretaceae; genus Laguncularia; species Laguncularia racemosa. The sequence continues at coordinate 1,220,928 of JBBMOL010000133.1, forward strand.
CTTCACATAAGGGTTACTTTGTCTTTATATGTCTTTCGTCTCGACTAGTTTCTTTCCTACTGCTTTCTCTTCTTTGTTATCACTAACCCTTCCTTACGTCTATGAGGTAGTCTTACTCTTCTCAACCATAGGTTTATTAAAACTCTCAACCTTGAATCTACTGCTACCATTATCAAGTCTATTATTCTTCTCCTGCAACATCCACTCAGCCCTAAGAGCAATATTTTTAGCTTCATTCAAAGTACGCAAAACATGTACCCCAATTTTGTCCCAAATTTGCAATTTTAAATCATCTAAATATCTGGCCACCTACTGACCCTCACTTTCCCTCAAGTTATTCCTCTCTACCAACCACATGAATTTTGTGGTATATTCATATACAATCCTCTACCCTTGGTGATAACTCTGATACTGCTAAAAAAGGATCTACTCATAATCGGAAGGTAGGAAATCTCGCTGCAATAATCGTTTCATTCTATATTAGGTTTTCACTAGTTGTTTACCCTTACGATACCACCTACTCTATAGCTTCTTCCACTAGGCTAAAGCAGCCCCTTTCAATCTACATGCTACTAATTTCACCCTCTTTCCCTAAGGAATTTCCATATATTCAAAGAATATATCTATTTCAGCAATCCAATTGATAAAATCTTCAATATTTAAATTACCATTAAAGTTGAGAATGTCGACCTTCAACTTGAATTCTCTCTTGTCTTTAAAGTCAAACCCACAATCGTTTCTCTAATATCTGCCACCATCACCACCTCTCCTACGTGGCCATTCTTCCCCAAACAATACCCGATCTTTCTCCTTTGAATCATCATCATACATCTATAACCTATGATTTGCAGCTACAAGCTTGATAATAAGATCACTACGTACATGCTCTGCCCTAGGTCACATCCTACCACCATTCCTATCTCTATTAACATCAAATACCATCACATAAAAATGCTCAATCAAGTCTTCAAAGCGCTATTCTAAATGCTAGAATCTCTAATCCTTGTTATTCAACACCGCCCTTTGATCCTACACCTTGGTTTGCAAGGCTTCCACATCCTGAACAACTTCCGGAATGTGATCGCCTACTAAACTTCCGTCTCCTAACATCATGGCAAGAATTTCTTGCTCTAAAACCAATTGACACAATGAGTTAGCATGATAAACAAGATCAATCAACGATTGATCTTAGAAAAATACAAGAAAGTGATAGAGTCTCGCTTTTAAACAAGTTTCAATTCATAATATGTGATAAGATATGATAAAATACTACTAAAAAAATACTATAAAAACCCTAAAATATAGATCAGCACTAGCATGCCTTCGGTACGCCCACCAACATGGGCATGTTTGAGCCTGTGTCAATCGACACACCCACTAGCACAGGTATGCTTGTCCACGTGTTGTCTAGCAAGCCCATCAACACAGGCATGCTTCTTCTTGTGTTGCCTGTTCTGTTCCGCATCATATAATACACACAAAAGGTGGCTATCTAACTTTATCTGAAATTGCTTCACATATTGACACCACTTCCTCTCCTAACATTAACTATCTTAAGTGCATCATGAGGTTATTGGTCCGCAAAAAGATCTTCACCACACATCAAGAATCAGAAGGTGGTGAGACACTATATGGATTGACTCCTACCTCTAAATGGCTTTTGCATAGTTCCAAGAAAAGTCTTGCTCCAATAGTGACTCTGCAAAACCATCCGTTGCTAATGTCTTCATGGCACTATCTTGGTCCATGTGTCAAACAAGGTGGCCTTGCATTTAAGATGGCTCATGGCTGTGATGCATGCGACTTTGCATCAAAAATAGTGAATTCAACAGCATGTTTAATGAAGGTATGGCTTGTTCTTCCAGGATCGTACTCAAGATTGTTATAAGTTGTTACAAAGAAGGGTTCGAAAGTTTAAAGTCCATGGTTGATGTCGGAGGAGGAATCAGCAATGTTGTAGCTGAGATTGTTAGGGCATATCCACACATTGAAGGGATAAACTTTGATTTACCACATGTTATAGCCACAGCACCAGCTTATGATGTTGAGATCACCCATCTTGGGGGAAATATGTTTGAGGCCCTTCCTCTTGCTGATGCTATTTTGATGATGGTAACTGACATATTTTAGTTTATAGCTCATTTCAATTAGTTCCGATTTCCAAAATTTTTTATATGTAAATATGGTTGTTCACTTACATCATAAATATGGCTGAATCGGTTCTGATAGTATCAACAATATTACACTTATTATGTATGATCAAATGTGTACAATTATATATATAAGTCAGGTATTCTATCATTTTTAAATTATGAAATATCAATTAAACCAGTCTCCATGAAAATGAAATAGAAATACTTCACTTCACAATGGAGTAATTATCAATGCCTAATGACTCCACATCCTATTTGTGATGCATTGGATAATGCATGATTGGGCTGATGAGGACTCTGTGAGGATCTTACACAACTATGGAAAAGCAATACCCATAAACAATGGTATGGTAATAATTGTTGAACTAGTCTTAAAACCAGATGGAGATGGTATGTTCGATGAAACTGGAGTGGCTTTAGATTTGTTGATGGCTACAAACACTTTAGGTGGAAGAGAAAGAACTGAACTCGACTGGAAGAGAATACCAGAAGATGGAGGATTTTCACGCTACAATATCATTCAAATTCCTGCGCTATTGTCCATTATTGAGGCATTTCCATAATACATCTCGGGTTCCATTTATGGTAAGAGAGGTGATGTTTTCAAACGTCAGCTAAAATAATCGACCTAGAGTTGATAATAAATAAAGTTTATTGAGTGGTCAAATGTTAAGGAATAAAAATGTATTTTTCTGATAAAGTATTACTAAAATGTTCTTATTATTTTTAATATGGATGATTATTGACCTGGTTCTTAATATCATCTATCCATTTAGGTTCAATTAAACATTAATGTATTCATTAATAATTCATATTTCATCAATAATGACTTTAAATTTATGAAAAACTACCAATCGTATAATTATATCTATACATTAAATACTTATTTTCATTCTAATATCAATTAAATATTAATATATGTGATTAACTACTATTACATGATATATTTGAAGTAGCCTAAGGTAATAAATTAGGACCTATGGTATGGCAAAGTGCTAATTAGCTATTCCAAGTCAAGGGTATTGTGGTCTTTTAACAATTAGCCCCTTACCACTTTTAAGAAAACTCTAATAATTATATAATCCCTTAATTCTTTTTTTTTTTTAATTTCTTTCGATTTACCTTCTTAAAATACTATCATGTATAAATATTATTCAAAATTAAAAAAAAATGATTTCATGATAATTTTATAAGATTGTTTAAATTTTTAAATAATTTTAACTTTCAATTCATAAATAGAGAAAAAATAAGAGAATATAAATTGAAAAATGCATTTCGAGTAAAGACCCTATTCAGGAAGCCAATTCCGAGAAGAGACTCGGAAAACGTTATACGGAGTCTTCCACTTCACATTTGCCACTCCCTCTTGACATTCATGTGATGTTAGTGGGTGGCACTAGCAGTTTTACCCCCCAAGCACCCTTTTTTTCTCAACCATTTCATTATCCCTCGACCTCATAATGGGACGAAAAATTGTTCTCTCCTCGACGTAATCAAACTACCTGGATAATGAATGGAAAAATATTATCCAGTGCCTTGACAAAAGAAAATCCTTTTTAAGTACCTTTTTCATACACTTGCTTGCTAATAAAATGTGTTATTACAATGAAAAGAGAAAATTCTGACTTAATCCATTTAACCAAAAAATCAGCAATCATACCTTTAGACTACAAAAATCTTGATACTAATATTTTAATTTAAATTTTGGATCACAAGTTTACAAATACTATTTGTCTTTAAAACATTTGTTTAAGAATGTTAGAAATAAGTAGAGAAGTTTTCATATGAGAAAATTCCTTCAAATGATAATATAACACCTAAACCAAATGGGGACTTGGCATAATAATCATGTGTAAGTATCAATGCCATCTGACAGGAAGCAATCTGCATAGGAAACTGTTATCAACCTCCTCCACAAAAGTATAATTTACCAAACCTGTACTATGATATGAACATGTTCCAGTACCTCTTAGCAAGTGAAGGTAAATTCAGAATAGCTATATGCACAAGCAAGGTGAATCCAAGTCTCAAACCTACTTTCACTGCACAATCACCATGTACAAAAAAAAAAAAAAAAAGAAGCCTGGGCAATCTGGGTCCCAAACGAAGACTCATGAGACACTCTCATAAGCAGAACCTCAAAACCTAAACTATACAACCTAAATAAAAAATAACATCCCTCAAGGATCTACAAGTTTATGAGGGAGGTGGGCAACGAGATGAGCATCACAAGAAAAGCTCCACGAAAAAGAAACTGAAGTACAATCACGATCCTATCAAATTCTACTCTCGATGTCACTAAAAGGTCAACCGAGGTGCAAAAGCGCAAACCAAAAAGAGAAGTCTCGTCCTCAACCTAAGAATCAGGACTGTAAATGACCAAAGTGGACTCAACCACGTCGACTCCCCATAAAGTAGTCAAAATCATGGTGTTGTACCCTTAGTTGCTTTAGCCATGAATCAGCCACGCTTAGAAGTGACGTTAGTCTTTCTTGGTCCCGACCACTATTCTCTGAGACCCAAACATTCCCTTGTAACTTGTAAGTTGCCAAGCCAAATGGAGGGAGAGCAATGCCTTCCCCTTCATTTCTCTTCCTCAGGCTTTGACCATACTCCATTTCATCTTCAAGATTCATATCTACATGGAAATATACGTGCAAAAGCATGTTTCTTCAGCATATAGCTTTGAAAGAACATAAACAGAAAGGACCCTGTGGTATCACATTAAGATAAGTAGAAACAAGGGCAAGACCAGGATTTCATCCCAAGAAGGGTAGACAGCACATGGTAGGAGTGAAATGAAAAGGAGTATTTGTAGTTTCGAATTTTCTTCTGAATTTCAATGGACATTTTTATTAAATTTTTAATTTAGGGGGACTGATTGCTTCCTTCACACCCCCATCCTTTTCCCAGTCTGCCTCTAAGTAGAGATATAAGTCATCAAAATTTACCTTGAAAAGAAGATGAAAGAGTGTGGTAAGTGAGGAAACACGTTGAGAGGTCCTTTATGGTTCTCCCCATGGGAATGTGGTATATCGGATACCTAGGCATCCATGACATCAAGGGTTTATTAGTAATTAGATAAGACAGGATATAGCGGCAAGAGTCCATGCAGAGTAACAGAAGATACCAAGCTACAGCCATCCAACTTGCCGGCGATAGATCTACACTCCTTAATGATTTCAAACCAGGATACCTTCGAGCTAATTCATTAATCTAGAAGCAAAGTGTATGAAAATCAGTGGGTTGTAAGCTCATCATGCAAATAAAAGATTCATGGAAATCCATCTTTATTAGAAATTTGCAAAAAGAATAGATATACTGGCATCCACCATAAAGAACTTTCTTGATGCAGAACAAGATGATATTGAAGAATGCCAATTCAAAAACTGGAATCTTTCTTCATAAATCATAATTATTTTCACATAACAGGACACTAGTGCCATCTAGAAATGACATACACAAATTTTTAGTTCTTTTTATTTTTCGGCCCCATAAAAATTCTTTTTTCAAGAGCATAAAGTTGTAGGAATCTCTTGATGCATTTTTAATAATTCACAGAATAAAATTAACAATAGAAAAGGGAGCCGATCCTAAAAGCCAAATGATGATCTTGGAAAAGAATTTTAAGGCACTAACCCAATAAAAGAAAAACCAGAGGTACCTTATCCATCAATGGAACTCGGACACAGGGAGCTGATTTTTCAAAGTACTGGAAGTAAAGATAACCCAATCTATCATTCCACAGATTTTCATGGTCGGAGCCTCCATCTTCTGATGAAGAACCATCCATCCTCCATAGCTTTTCACTCTCGCTCTCATCACTGCATGAATCACTAAAGAAGTCTCTAGCATCATCACACCCCAATTCAAACTCTTCCCTGAAGAATAGCATCTCTAGTTAGCGTTGCCATTTAGTTAGTTGACATACTAATGCTGAATATCCTATGAGAAGAAGAAAGATAATAAAAAAACAACTTCAGTTTATGATCTATTTCTCACAAAAATTTTGAGACACTTGCATTGGCTAATAAGAACACCTGAAGGATGGTCACAAGGTGCAATTTTCTTCATACAGAAAAAAGTACGTAAATCTCAACTGCAATAATAGCTTATCAATGCAAGTTGAAAAGGGCCAACTATAGAATTTTTCTCGCCTAGATCCAATCTATAGACCACACGTGAAAGCGGCTTATGATGTTTCCTCATGGAATTTTAAACCCGTTCATAACTGAACTGACTACTAATAAAATCAGAAGCATTATAATTGCAAGTCAGATGAACATTCAAACTCAACCATACTACATATGAGACTCGCATGCCAAGCCATATTTTTTTAAAATATCTTGTGGGGGTGGGGGTGGGGAGGGGATTGGTGTTGCTGTTGGGAACTGAGAAATTTGACCATAGGAATTAATAGAGACTGCATATTCCATTTCAAATGAAGCTGAACCATAGGAAAAATTCCACGATATTTCACTAATCAACTTGCCACTGAATTGAGATAACAGAATTCATAAGAATTGATAGTACCTGAGGCTGTTCACAAAGGAGCTACTTGTGAAGATTTGAATTGCAGATAGATAAGGTACATAGTATTGAACTAGAGTCTCTCCAGTGCTCAAAACCACAGGAACTCCAGCCCCATATGCACTCCATTCATCATAACAATGCCACAAATCACTCAATCTGAAATACTCAACCTTTTCTCTCTCCCATGGATGCCATAAGCTATTAAGATTCCTAATCTCACCCTACAAAAAGAAGGACCCCAAAAAACTAAATAAATTTACAAGCTTTTTAATCAAATCAGACATTGCACAAATCAAAAACACCATGAACATACCTTAGGAAGGAATTGAGACCGAATAATTGGGGTTACATTTGTCAGAAAGCTTCTAAGATTGGATTGCTCTGTTCCCTGATCCTTGATCATGGTTTCAAAGAGAGAAAGCACGGTTTTTTTTCTTTCCAGAACTCTCTCTCCAAACCCTCGGGGGGGGAAAGAAGGGGGAAGAGGGAGAGAGAGAGAGAGAGAGAGATGAAAGATATGAAGAGACAATGCAAAACGGTCCGAGGAGAGAGAATTCTATTTTCAGACTCTATAGACAGCGATTTTTGAGGAAAATCTACACGGCCAAAGAAAATAGAAAGAACAACTAAAATGTAAAAGAAGCAATGTTTTACACTATGATCGATCGAAAACTTACAGCCCTGCTTTGAAGAAAACTCTAATTTACTCTACTTTTTCAAGAAATTTAAAAAAGAAAAAGAGAAACTCTCCCAAGTTTCGCACAAGATACAAACTTTACATTAAACTCATTTAAATTAACCTCAAAACTCACTGTTTGATGAAAACAAACCTGAATTTAGAAAATGGGTATCATAACGTTTCTTCTTCCATAGTGATTTTCTGGATGAAAGATTAATGGGTTTCTGATAATTCTTGATGGGTCTTATGGAGGAGTTGGTAACAGGAAATGGATAGAGGAAAGGGAAGGACTTTCCGTTTGACAAAGGGAAGGGCTAAATAAAAAAGAAGTAAAACAGAGCAACTACAGAAAGAACAAGACACGGGAAAAAGAGAGAGAGGGAGAGAGAGAACTAGATATCAGGGTCAGGGGAAGAGAGAGATGGGTATGGAGCTAGTAATATGTTTCGGTTCCAGAAACAACCATAGTGGACAAGAAAAGCTTTGCTGAGAAGAGGAAAATCTTTAGAGCTATGTCCCCACAAAAGTTGTCGTATCAGATTACTAGATTTATGGTCTATGTGTGTGGACTGGTACCTGTCCGTGTCCCTATTTTAAAGTTATCACGATATCTACCTCATCGGGGCATTTTTTTTTTAAAATAAAAGAGATTTAAAAACTATTTCATATTAAATTTAAAATAATTATATAAGTTAATTATTTTGAATGAATATTTAAATTTGATTTTGTTTATATATAAGTAAAATATAAATAAGTTGTTTCTAATATTTCATGAGAAAGTATTAAATTAAAATGAAATTATCATTTACCTAGATAATTTTATAACTTATTCCTATTCTTCTAATTCAAGTTGACATTATTTTGATTTTTGAAATTAAAAAAAAAAACTAATTTACATATATTCGAATATTTATTTTAAAATGCTAAAAAAATTTCACATCTTTTTTTTTTTTTGTAAGGGTAATACAAATTATCTAACCATAGTACCCACTGGGTGGGATGAGAAGAAGAGTTCGTGGAAATATCATAATTTTTCACATTCACTTTAAGAGTGAGTTATCATTTTCCTTTTAAAATAGTTGGCCGACTCATTTATTTTAATTTAAAGACCATTCCAGTTTCCACGTCCCTTGAGCAAAATTCCAGGCTTTTGACTCTTCTATCGCTTCCCTCAATTTATTCTTCCTTATCCCATTCTCTCTCTCTCTCTCTCTATCCCCGATTTAATAATCCCATCAGCACACAGAGACAAAAACGTGAGAGGCAGAGGGGACTAGGAGTTCATCCAAATCCCTTTTTGTCTTTGTCCTTTTTCTTTTTTTGCCCTTTTTTATTCTGCTGGTGGTGGTTCCACAAGGGGAAAATAAAAAGGACGTGGCAAATTAACACAGCATGATTCTTGCCTCTTTAAGAGATTTACGTATGTTTGATATACAAAACGGATTGAAATAAAATAGAATATAATTAAAATTAAAATTAAAACAATAAATTTATTATAATATTTACAAATATTATGAAATAAAATATGTATAAATAATATTAATTAAAAATATTTTTAATTATTAAATGGCATATTTTTCTTCTGATTAAAAAAAGAAAAGAAAGAAGAAGAAGAAAAAGAAGCCGTATATGACCATTTTTAAAAATATTTCAAAAATAATTATGTCCCAGTGAGTGGGGAAAATTAAAACAGTTACATATGAAACAAGAAACAGTAATTCCATCATTTGAAGCTCCAGAGATCGATTTAGTACCCTTTTTTTTTCCAACTATTTATGGATTGAGGTTCTTGGATGATAATATTGATTATAGCTTGCAAAATATTACGTGGAACAAAATAAAAAAGCCTAATAATACTCAACTCTATGTCCTATTATTGAGGAATTTATGATCATTTTTAATAGAGAATATAAAAGTTATAACTTAAAAATGATTATTATCGAAAATAGATTAGAAGTTTTTATTCTAGTTTACTACATGTAATTTTTATTATAAGAAATACTTACTCTAGTATTTATTTCATTTCATTAATTATAGTATTAAAATAAAAATATGGATAAAATTATCAATCTATTCCTATGTAGTCATTAATTACAATATTAATAAAGGTATAATAAATATAATATTTAACTTTTTATTCTCATCGCAAAGAAAATAAAAATTCTATTTTTTTTTCTTTGATAATATTTATTTCTAGTATAATAGGAATAGAAAAGTACTGTAAATTGAAATTTTTTTATCATTTTTTCAAATAAATAAGGAAATAGCAGTTGAAAAGGAATAGCTATTCTATTTTCTTTATATTACTTTCAATTAAATGATCATTAAGGTCTTAGAGAAATTTATTTTCCCATTATTATAGACAATTATTTGAAGAAAGTTATGACAATAGTAATTACACTTTTCATCTAAAATTATCTTTAGAGTTAATGAGTGTTTTTAATTGATTACATTTGATATTATTCATAGACTATAAAAAAGAAAAAAAATATAAATTTAATTCTTAATAATTGATTATTTTCTTAACCCTTAAACTTTGATTTTTTTTTCATTTAAATCCTTGATGTTTCAAAACATTTATATTTAAATCCTTTCATTACTATTGTTAAAAAATTCTATTAAGTACTGACATGTGATTGGTTCTTATAGGTTTATAATAATTAATTTTAAAAATATTATTTTTAAACAAACTAGAATAAATAATATATAAAAATTACCCAAAAAGAAAACAAAAGTCGGGGAAATTTTTGACAACACAAGGGCTATACATTGCGGGCCAAGGCGCTTAAATTCCTGGAGATTTGACACGTCGGAAAGACTTTGTGTGACCATGTGGGCACAACGCTACTGTGGAATAATTGAAAGATTGAAGACTTTCATTGAAGGAGAGGTCATAAAGTTCTCCATGTCCAGATAAGAGTGAACCGATTAAGATAGGTAATTAGGTTGGGAAAGAGATTTTACTTATATCTTACTCATAAAGTATAAGTTCTGAAATTTTAGAACTAAAACTTACTCCTTTTACCCCCAAACCATCATGGAACTTATGAAATAAAAATTACAAGATAGAGAATACCTTATAAAATTTTTAAATTTTATTTTTTTTATAAATTTTAAATTTATTGATATTAAAAAAGTAATTTTTATATATATGATATTATAAACTCTTTATATGCAAACCTATCGAAACTATTGGAAAATATGTGAAGTTAAAAAAAATGGTAATTTTCTCTACTTTCATTATTTCATATTTATATAATCTTATCACTTAAGAAATAAAAAAAGAAAAAGGAAAACTTAAAATGATGGATGTGATACTAAATTTAAGTACTTAAGTTATTAATTATAGATTTGAAATTTTTTTATAAAATATTTATTGGTTGAAAAATATAATATTATTTATTAATTAATATTATTTAATAATTTTTTATATGATACCTTAGGGCTAATGTCCTATATACCTTATAGTATAATTTTTAAGATGAGTATAGATTAAAAAAATCTTATACCACTGCCTTACGTTGTAAAAATAAATTTCAAAAAAATTATATTCAAATTTAGATTATGACCCTCGACACCTATTTAATCAATAAATACCATAATAGAATTAAACGCTGACTCCTATATCTAGCATTTCAAGGTAGTTTTCAAGAATGTGGCCTGCCCCTTTGTCCAGTTTTGTTCAAGCTCCATCGGGGAAAGGTGTATGGTTCCATGAACGATTTCCCCATGGGAGGGGCTCCTGCTATTGTATCAAAGACAGCGATTGTTCCCATCCACTGTGTTAAGCCTTTAATACAAACCAAACCACGAAGGATGAAATGATTAAAGTTGGTCTTCCATCTAAACTATACCATTGAAAATGTGGCTCATTTCATCTAGTTTGGAGATCGTAGAAACCAAGACTGGCGCTGGCTGTCCCTGTCCAGTTTTTTATTTTTTTTTTACTGATCTTCTCCTAAGAAAATCATAAGTTGTATTTTTATTTATTTTTTTTAATTTAGTGAGATTCATCTTCCCATTAAAAAGCTGTTTGTGAAAGACAGTTTTTTTTTTTTTAAGAAAATAAATTGTAAGTTGTAATTATATTATTTAATTAATTTGATATAATTAATCATAATATTTTATTAAAATAATTATGATACACCTATTAGAAGCTAATACATGTTAACTCTTAAAGGATTTTTTAACAATGTTAATGGAAAGATTTAAATAAAAAGGTTTTAAAATATTAAAGACTTAAATAAAAAAAATTAAAGATTCAAATAGATAATAACCAAACGTTAAAAACTAAATTTATATATTTTCTTAGAAAAGAAAAAGAGAGGGAGAGAGAAGAAAATTATCATTCAGGACTCCATCCTTTTTTATATATTTTAAGCCCTTTTGTGTATATATTTCATGTACTTTCTAAAATGTAGTTTAAAAAAAAAAATGGGTTTTAGAAGTGATAAAATATTTCTAGGGGGTAAGTGCATGAATGTTACGTATCATTTTTTTTTTTAATCATGGGATATACATATCCCACACATAATAGAAAATACAAAGAAAGAAACAATGACAATTAAAATGAAAAAAAGTCATGAAATGTCTTGACTTTCGGATTTGAGTAATTTAATGCCTATAGTTTCATTTTGAAAATTCACACCTAAGAAAATATTATACCATACATTATTTCAAAGTATAAACATAATGAGACTTAATTGGAGAAGAAGTCTACAAAATTGAAATAAATATATCTTTTTCTAATGAAAAAACTAAAATTTTATCCCAAATTGTTCATGATTTATCTATTTTGCACTTAACTTTTTATCAATAAAAGTAAAAAATGGAAAATATAACCATAGAAGAAAGTAAAAGGACACGTTGAACACGATACGATGAATTTAATTAACTATATCAAACCCAAAGCATGAAAAATAATTGTTAAGAATGATTGTGTATGAAGGAAAAAAAGAATTAGGTGGCTTTAAATCGGAAAAATACGTCTAAACGTGAAAAACTATTTGAAAAATGTTTAAATGACTAAAGAAATAGGAAATGATAAATGATTTTAATAACCACAACTACATTGGTATGTGGATAAATTATCTAGTAAATAATAAATAAGAAAAAGTAATAAATTACATAAGCGGCATATGTAGCGAATGGATAAATAAATCAAATTATTAGGAAAATAACACATAAAGGTATTAACTTTTAAAATCAAATTTAAATAGAAGATTGAATTTTTAAGTGATTAAAATAGATTATTAATGTTATGTAAATAGTTTAAACAGAGGATCGAACTTCTAAGTAGTTAAAATAGATTACCAATGTTATGATAAATAGTTTATTAGAATTAATTATTATAAAGTTAATTATCTAATTTAATTATTTAAATTTTTGATATTTTATTTAAATTTATTATCATAACATTGAAGTTCTATTTTAATTATATAAAAATTTAATTCTTTATTCGATAACTCCAAAAGTTCATTTTTCCTCAGATAATTTGACCCGTAAAAAAAGAAATATTACAATAATGACCAAGTATAAGAGGGTAAAACAAACGTTGTTGGTCTTTTTGAACTAGTATCTTGTTTTGTAGCTAGCTGTAACGAAAGGAACTACGGTATAAATAAAGCCGTGCATTTGGGAAACCGCGTGAACGAAACCATAAGGCATTCGGTACGACATAATTATATAGAGTATATTACGTCCGTTTACACACAACAAGTGACGTAAATTACGTCCATTTGCATTGAGAGTTACGCACGACTGTGTAGGAATAGGATATTTTATTTGCTTCGCCTGCATCGTGTCTGACTGCTTGGTGGAATGAAATCAACGTTCCAATCCCCCTAACATTTCCATCAAGGCACGTTGGGATTTTTTCATGCCCATGTTTTGCATGGGATTAGTTTAATATTTATTTTTATTTTTAATTTATATATTAACAATTGAAATTTAATAATAATTAATAATAGAGATTTAATATACATAATTTAATAATAAAATCGAATATTTGATCAATTATATTAAAATACTAAATAAAATCGTAAAATGACTTGAGATATTGATATTTGATGAGATAAATATTAATTTTCTATTGTATTTTTGCCATTTAATTCATAAATCCTTTTAATTTAAATAGCTTTAAGGTGGTTTAAGAAATACAATAATATACCAAAGGTATAAATGCTTCAAGTTTTTAGAGTTAAAATTGTTTACATTCAATTTAAAACTAAAATGAAAATTATAAATACTTCTCTATAACAATTACTCACTATCGATAGACTTTTTAAACTTCTTAAAGTAATTTCATCTCACCCATAATTTTTCAAGATACATTTATGCCCAAAACTTATGGAGTAGAGAAGGCACTTTTGGAAATTGGAAGGGTTTATTCTTATTTAACCAATAATTTCTTTTAATATACATGCAATTATTACTAAAGTATATAAATTGATTTAAATAAAATAACAAAGATAAAAACTAAATTGCTAATTAAATTATAATATATATGTATAAGAGTTGTGTTATGCATTATGGTTCAATTTAGTAAACACAACTAATACATAGTTGGTGGAATGAGAATCCTATAGGTAGAGAAATCTTGCATTTAATGGAATTTGGATTAAGCTAGCAATAATTTGGACTTGACCTTTTAGGTTAGTGACACAGCTTACGTAGTTAAGAACAAATCTTAGAATAACTTAAAAGATTTGATATGACATATTTGCAATAGGGATCATTGGAACCAATTAGTTAGCACTCAACCTTTCTTAAATAGGCTTATATACTCAACACACTACTTTTTATGGATATCATCCATTGACCTATAAGAAAATCTTCCTTTTAATCTCAATTGGGGCCTATTCCTTCATTTAAATCAACAAATGGCTATTATGTAGGGTAATAAAATTTGTCTAAAAAGAAATCACAATTCCTTTATAAGATCCAAGGAAAAATCATCATGGGCTATTCTTCAACCCTTTTCCAAGTCTTCCCTTGAAAACCCAAATCCATCAACTAAAGCATCTCAAGCCTCCAAGCAAACCAACCCACCATTACTTGTATCTACCTCCACCACCAAACCTACACTATTGCCACTACGTATAACCACATACCTAATTATGAATCACCATAAGCCTAATCATTAACCATTGCAAATACGACAAACAAACCACCATCCCACCTATCTCATAACCTTTACCACCAATCCCTCCACTATAAGTCTAAGAAAAAAACAATGAAAACCTGATAAACTCACTATGAATCATCCTAAGCCCTATTTTACAAGCAAAATTTAAACCTACCTTACCACTCGGCAGACTCAATGCCAAAGTTAGATTTTTGTTGCCAAATACTTATAAGACTTTAAAACCCATATGTGAGTTTTACCATCAAAATTACACCTTGGTTTATACTAAACTAGGGTGTAATTCCTACTTCATGCTAAGTTTGTTGCTTGCATCATATTTGTGGTCTCTTCATATTCACTTAATGGTGCCTAATGGATTAAGTCAGTAGTAGCAATACTTCGAGGGTTAGATTTTGTGGTAATTTAGGTAGCTTGGCTAAGGTTCAATGTTAGGATGCTCACTAGACCAAACCAAACCAGTAACTCAACCACTCTAAACCAAACCAACCTACAAAATGTGATTCTTTTACAATATGGTTTGCCAGTAGTTCAATTCCCCATATAAACCAAACCTCTTTAAACTCATCAAATAACATTACTTAGGGGAAAAAAAAAAAAAAGAAAAAATTTTGCTTGCATGGGGGAGTCTTAATTCCCCCTTCTATATTATTGTTTTTCATAAATGTATTATATTTTAATGATATAACCTTAAAAACTCTAATATTTGTACCTCTTTTTATATGATCATTTACCAAATAGGTAAAATATACTAGCATATCCTTATAATAAAGCATGATAAGGAGTAAAAAGGTTTATTTAAATGCAAATAAAAATAAGATATATTAAATTATATTGATGAAGAGATTCAAAAAAAAAAAAAAGAAACAAAAATGCTTTGAATTGAATCCAAACTAAATTGAATTGTCTTAAAACAATTTAGTTTAACATCTCAAATAGGGTAGGTGATTAAGACCTAAACTGTATGTGAAATTAAACACGACATGATATGATTATAAAAAAATTTGTGTTAGCAAAATTCAAAACCAATAATAAATAAATTATACCTATTTAAACCCAATTATATTCATATCTATGTTAAATTTTAACTCGCGAACCAATTTACAATCTCATTTACTAAATAGATTGCATAAACAAGTTTTAAGTTCCACCCTTGAACCATTCAATGTCAACATTGCTTATGCTTTACTCATTTTGTCTCGCCTATCTCGAGCCTGTACCAATTATCCCAAGGTTTTGCTTTTCACTTTGCTCTTACTTTTCATTTCTACTTTCTCTTTCGTCTTTACATCGTTTTGTTGACCATCTCTACCTGCTCTCTTCAATCAAGGTACAACAAATTGTCACTAAGGATGATTAGGTAATAATCTAAATTTATATTCTTTTAATGTGGATTTTTTTTTGGATAATCGATATTTTGACTTTAGTACATTTTTTAATTGTTTATTTTGACACAAGTGCCTTGAGATGATATGTCTAATCGTAGAATTTGATTTAATAGTTTTGGTTTTTGTCATCTTATATGTACTTTGGAATTATTGTGTTCACAGGAGAAAAGAGTGCTATTGAATTCTTCCCCTGTCAAAATAAACTATGTTATGGTGACAAATACGATTATCAACATCATGATTGAAAGAATAAAGAAGAAACATTTAGAAAAAAATTTATAATGAAAATGCAGATTATTCAAAATATAAATAAAATACACAGTTATTACAATATAGAAAGGGTTTCTTAATGAGTGCCAAGTGTACTAATCCAAAAGGGAAATGCGGGTGACACTTCTTAACATTTTCCATATAGAAAATCTTATTTTTCCACAAATATTGGTGATTATTTTTTCAAGAAATATATGCTAAGACTGTTTTAAGTAATTACTAACCAGGCTATAATTCAACTTAATACAATGACATAATGTAGTTTTTTAAGTAATATGTATTGAGACTGTTTTAAGTAGAAATTGACTAGGCCATAATTCAACTCAATACAGTGACATAATGTAGCCAATGAACATTTGGATTTATTATGTTTGATTTGATTTTACCTTATTAAAACTTTTATTGGGTTATAATTTTTTGCTTAAATGTGAAGATGACTATGCCATTTATAGTAGACATTAGTTTTATGATTACACCTTTCTCTTTGTATTTGTAACTATACATTTATTTACAACATTGTAATTGATAAATCGAGTGTATCTAGATATAAAACATGTCTATTAAATAGGTTAGATTACGGATTTAAGTTTTTATACACAATTAATAAATAAATCATGTTATAGATTGAGTTTTTTAAAATACAAACTTGTTTAGATACAAATATAACATAGGACATGTTAATACGAATTGCCATCTCTAATCTTGAACCATTTAAAGTGATTTATTTTGAAGGGTTACGAATCAAATCGTAAAATACAATTTAGTTTTGGTTCAACACATAAATTGAAATTCAACCACATATTATACAACTTATTTCCATGAACATTTTATTCTTTTGGTCATATTCCTAATTAATTTATTTTTTATTATATTTTTTTATCCAATTAAACAGAGTAACAAACTATTATTGATTTACTTAAATACTTCATTTCTAACAATAGCAAATTCACCATGAGAACATGTAATTGGACAATGTTGATGATATAGTTACTTAGAAGTAACAAAATTGTGTTGTCACTTTTTTATCACTATAGAATTTTTTGAATTATAATAAAAATAAGATTTATTAACAGTAAAAAAAATCAATTAATAAGTCTTTATCAAAACTAGTCAATAATTTTTTAATAATAAATCACATTTAAATAATAATAATAAGATACATTAAAAGTAAAATAAACTGTGGTAATAATATAGTATTGTCACTCTTAAATAACAATATCATAGAATTTATGTAGGAATAGATTTTTTTTTTTTTCCTTTTCCCTCCTCTGGCCAAAACTATAGTTGAAAATTATTAGCCTTAAAAAAAAATGCCGTTGACTGATTCGAAATGGGCAAGGAATGATGATAATGGGCCATGCACCATACACGTGGATATGCCAAAATGATGAAGGGAAAGCACAAAAAAAAACAGCATGCAAATGCAAAATTGGTTCGGTGTGGATGCTATGAGCCAATGACTGATGATAAGATATTAAGAATTCCGTCCTTTTTGACCGTTCTTCTATCTTTGGATTGGTTGGACCGAAAACGACACTTCTGACAGATACATTTTGGTATTTGCATACTAGATCACCATCCTCATCATCATCCCAAACCCCAGGCAAACACCAACCCACATTTTCTTCTACGTATATACGTATGTGTAAGCCTGATACTGTAATTTCCAGTATGTCCATCGTTGTCGTCCAATCGAAGTGCGAGCCCGTGAATGGTGCTTTGTCCAAGTCAAATGATTCTCTCTCTTTTTCACTAAAGCTCTCTTTTTGCCCTTTTCTCCCTCCTAATGTGTAAGCACATCCATTTTGGAGTTTTAGAAATATACTAGTCGATATTGTATGCACGTTCTAACTTCTAAGTATATAAAAAAATAGTATATAGTTATGTTTGTAAATAATATAAGTGATTATTTGTGAAAAAAAAAATAATACTCATCAAATTATAGACAATGAGTGTAATGTATAGTAATATCCAAAAAAATAAAAAAAAATAGATAATAACACTTTTAGATGAAAGGTAAGTAGGTCTTTTGGCAGCCAAAGCTATAAACATCCTCAAAAACCTTAAAATTGCTTTTCTATCCTTTTCACCCACACAATCTCTTGCAAGGAGAAACACTGCTGTCGAGTCTAATTTTTTATTTTCTATTCCTAATCCGATTCATACTATACCTTATGCTTATCTAATATAAATCATCGACTTAAATTAGAAATTTCATTTTTATTTTAGAATCACCACCCAACAGTGGTTGGAAAAGATTAAATTAGGACTAATTGAGCAGATTAATCTTAATTTAGACCATTAGTCAGCGAGATTTCCTCTTTTCGAAAGAAGAAATGGAAAACCAGAGTTTCTGAATTCGGAGGCTAACCTATTAAAACTTTAAAGTTACTATCCTATTCTTCTGAAATCTAAACCTTAGCCTAATGTCTTTGATTTTTTTTTTTGTTATCTTTTTATTATGTTCTTGAATAACTTATTAAAAAAAAGCTTTTTTTATTCTTTTTTAGAGTTATCCCAAATGGATGCCTACGTACTTGCTATTCAGGATTAAACGAGTCATAGTTCGCTTTTCCTAAAAAACTTTATTGTGTTTGTGAATTTTAATTATGAAATTTCTTTTAATTTATATTTTTATCATTTTAGTATTTTTCTGGAAAAATCTAAGCCTAAGCTTGATCATTTGATTTTTTGAATAATTTTAAGGAAAAAACTAATTTTGGATTTATTATTATAAAAACAATTTTCTAAGTGATGAGAATTTATTTCCCTAATTTTCAACTTACCTCTATTATTATAAATTTTTATTAATTAATTAATTTTTTAATTTTTATTAAATTTTACTAATCTCTATTAAAAAGTTTTCTCTTATATTATTTATCTATCATAAACTAAAAATCTGAATTTTATCATTTTTTTAATATATCTTAATCATTTTTTATTATTTTATATTTTATAATCTTTTTATTTTTTTTAATTATTATTTTTTATTATTCGCCCTAAATTAAATACTAAAAAAAAATAATCTAAATTCTAATATTTTTCTATTTTTTTGAATCATAAATAACAAATAAATAAATAAATAAATTCGAAAAAATAAATAAATAATACAAAAAAAATCAAAAAAATCTGACTTACCTAGATCCGGATCGGTGCGCGGATCGAGTTAGTCGAGTCAGATCGAATCGGGTCGAAGTGGGTCAGGTCGAGTTGATCGGTCACGGCGGTTTGGGGTGCTTGTTGACGGTGTTCTGGCGGTCTTTCAAGGAAGTTAAGGTGTCGTTTCCTAGGTTTTCGGGGGTGGGGAACTCAATCATGGCGGTGGATTTCTGCAAAAATGCCTCCTGGTGGCGGTTCGAGGCTTGATTGGCTATCACAGCTTGGAAAAATCCGGCGAAGCTTCGATTTATCTCGTTTTCTCTCTTTTTCTCACTTCTGATCCGTGCTTCTGCTTCTTCCCTTCCTCCTCTATTTATAGTCGAGTTGGATAAGCTTGGATTTCCTCCAATTGAGATGAATCAAATTTGCGGTTAAAACCCTCCTCCGATTTGTTGCGATTTGATTCCAATTAGATAATGTTTATCCTATTTTATTAAAGATCTGTTAGATTTGTGCAAAAAAATCGAATCAAAACGGCCAAAACGCGATTTTTTCCCCATCAGCGACAATCTCGGACAAAGGAAGAAGAAGGTCACGCGCTCGGCGCGTGCATTCATTCCAGCCAATCAACTGTTGAC
The DNA here is from genome assembly GCA_037954665.1 of Laguncularia racemosa. Taxonomy (NCBI): domain Eukaryota; kingdom Viridiplantae; phylum Streptophyta; class Magnoliopsida; order Myrtales; family Combretaceae; genus Laguncularia; species Laguncularia racemosa. The sequence goes on from JBBMOL010000133.1 coordinate 1,240,832, forward strand.
ACGTGTCCCAGGCGAGGAAAAAAAAATTGCAAAACGCGAAATCTGCCTACCCCGCGTTTCGAACTGGTGACCGAGCCCTCCCCCTACACACATGAGGCCATGGTCCGGACCAACTGGGCTAACCCACTTACTTGTTTTTTTTTTTTTTTTTGCAATTTGCATATATGCAATGCGATTTTTTATTATTTTTGTATTTTTTGAAATTCCAAAAATTTGTACAAATTATTTAATCCCTTTTATTACTATTTCTACAATTATTTTTCAAAATTGATGTATTTTTTCCTATTTATTTTATTTTTTGAATATTTTTCCTATTTTTGCTAAATTAGAAAAAAATGGAAAAAAAAATAAAAATTGATTATTATTGATCATTAGGGCAAAAATGGGATGTTTACAACTATCTTTAACAAGTTACCCTCACCCGGCTACATAATCCTACCTAAAGTTTCAAGGTAAGCTAATCAAATAAGCATATTTTCTCTCTAAGTCCCTCAATTTCTTTAATTGTAATTGGCTTTGGGCTTGTAAGCTTTAGAATGTAGAATCCTTATAGGTTGCAACTCGTTTGTGTAATGTAGAATCGTATAAGAAGGTAAGTTACAAATTCATGTAAGATTGATGTTATTTTATATTGTTGTGATCTGTTAAGTAGTTGGTTTATTAGTGTATAAGATGAGAGAGAGAAATCACTATTTCACATGAAAAACAATGGTCAATGAAGAACATAGGTAAAAACATGGCCATATTCGTACCCGTGGTCTTACAATCATGTCCTATACATTTTTACAATAAAGAAGAACATAAAGAGGATTGTGCCTATGAGCTTACTCGTAAACTTAGATCACGCTTATGAACCTGCCCACAAACCTCACTACTCATTTAAAATGATGTTTTCTTTTATTTTTATTTTCTAACATTTACCCTAACCTTTTAACATGTATAATTTGGTTAGATTAGTGTTGTTTAGGGTTATTAAAACAATGTTTATACCCTATCTTAATCAAAGTTAGATCTAAGTGGAGTTGATAGTTGTATGGACAACAAGACTTCAGGTACAAGATTATCTTGTTTGATGTTTGTGCTTGTTAGCGTAGAATCTAAATGAACTTAAGCATTATTTGTTTAATAAGTGTTCGCTATTTTTTATGTGGCTTGGCCTAGAGGCCAATGGTGACAAATCTTTAAGGTGCACCTTTTATGATCTTTATATGGTGTTATCTTTAGTAAAGTTGCACATTGAGATGATCTAGGTAGATTTTTTGATGACTTGTGAGTGTTGAAGCCGATAATAGTAATTCCCAACACTAATAAGTGTTATAAAATACTCATTATTTATAACATTTATAATATTTTTTTATTTAATTCTCTTACATTTTGGATGGATATTGCACTTAATTAATCTTGATTTTGATTTCAAAGTTTTGAAATGTAATTTATGATTTAATAGAAGAATTACGTGAAATTTGAAGAAAAAATATCAATTTTAGGAAACATGACACGGTGAAGAGCATGGATGTGTCTAATGCTATGTAGAATAGGACAAAGCAAATCATTTTGGAGTAGTTGTGCAAGCAGCCATGTAAAAGTACACAGGCATGGACACATTCATGTCAGTTTGAAGGCAAATTTTTTATAAATTTGAAACAAAGTGGTACATGGATAATGGCATGATCATGCCAAGCCAAAATTTAACTTTTTAAAATTGATTTCCAAGCTCAATTTTACTTCCCCAAAACACAATTCATCATGTAGATTTGATTTCCTTTCAAGAGTAGCTAAGTTTCCTAAAATCTAAAGAAGCCGTTACTACTTATTGAATTAATATTTCCTAGTTTATGAAAATTCTTGGGATTTTTTTTCTAGAAAACTAAAACTTTCTTAGAATGGCAAAAATTGATGGGTATGTAAGGAGTATGAATTTCCAAAAAGAGGAGAATTGTAGATTGATAGGAGAATAGTGATAGATTTTTAGTATTGTTGTTTATTTAATGCTTTTCTTTATGCAGTTTTTTTTTATATTTTCACTTTTAGATTCAATATATTGCTAGCTTAATTTTTTTTTTGTACTCGGATATGATGAACCCTAGAATGAATATGTAATTTTCTTATTTATTATTCAATAAATTATTTGTTATTCTTGTGATCAAATTATGTGTTCTTCATTGTTTTCGATCTAATATTTTTGGAGTATTAATTAAAGTTTGATTTCTTATACAGAGATCAATAGCTTGATCTAAACTTGTGATCCAAGTTTGATTTCTTATGTTGGTCGCATGACTTAAATAAAGATAATAGTTTGGAATTTGTTTTCTTATTTGCATTTAAATGTGTGTGAATTCTATATATGATTAGAGATGCATATGCACTTGTGAGTATCATGTATTAGGCTCTAGCTCATGCCTTATGGATTTTTTTTTTTAAGTTATAGGTATAGAAGACTTTGCGAGTCATGATGAGTTAAGTTTAGATTATCGCCAAAATGATAAAGACTTTGAATACTATTATTATTATAACAATTAGGAGATGTTGAATAAGAGAATCAAAAAGACTTATTTTCTTTATGAGATAAAATTATGTGTAATAGAAGAGACTATAGATATTCCTTTTACTTATTGTCATATAATTGGATGTTGGTGGGGTAGATTTTGGTGATTACTTGGACACATTGTTAAGGTTGAGTAAATGCATATGGTAGTCTTAGATAGGTTAAGTTTTTTAGTGTGTCATTATCCAATAATGACATATGATAGGTTGTAACATTTTAAGTTCTAGAGCATTACGTGTATAAGGGATGAAGACGGGATTATAGATACACAAGTGCTTTGTTAGATTTATTAACAGTGGGAAGAAGGGAAAAGGAGGAAAAGATATAAAAAGATGGGTAGATGTGGTTGGGATGGGAGATGGGGGCTACTACATTAAGCAAAAGCAAAACAAAGTACTAATTATAGAAGTGAATCCTTTCTTAGTCTCTCTCTCTCTCTCTCTTTTCCTTAATAGTGCTTAAATATTTTTCTTACAACATTTTACTAATAAACCACTTAATCAATAGATTTTGAAGAACCATATATGAATTTTATCAATTAACTTACTTTAATAGTACCTAAAAATGTAAAGATAGATGTAGCTTCTTTTAGCTAAATGATATTGCATGTCCTAAAATATAAGAGAACATTATAAATCCAAAAATATTGTTGACTTATGGGACTTTGAAGATTTTAAAGGGAGTCTTACTTTTTTTATCGATAGAAACTAAGAATTAACCTACAAAATGTTAATTAATTTAGATTGAAAATGAACATATTGTTATGTTTTTTAAAAATTTATGTTGAAAAAAGAATTTTCATTTAAATATTGGGCTTGAAATTATAAATTAGTCAAGTCAAATTGACATAACATCGAACACAATCTTAAACTCAATTGAGTCTAAAATTTTAAGCATGAAATTGACTCAAATGGCACTCAAAAAGTATAAGTTTAAAATCTTAGGCTTGACTAAGCTTGAGGTCAAGGTTAATATTATGTACTCAAAAAGTTTAAACTTGACTTGATTCAACTCAATCAAACTCTTTTGAAGTCAAATTACTTTAAAAGGTTAATTTTTTCTAATTAATACATTTATTACAATCAATTCATTAAATGTATATATTATGGTCATGCATTAGAAAAAAAAAATAGATAGGAAATATATGTATATATATATATATATATATATTTCATATACGACTCACTCTCTCTTAATTTTTCTCCCTCATGCTTTGACACATTGCACAAAGTGAATCTATTTAGTAGTGGTTCCTCACTGCACAACAAACAAAACACGTGACATCCCTTAAATGAGAATGTAACGAAACATTAATAATTGAAGAACTTTTGAAGCAACCTAAAATTTATAGAAGCTCTAAAGTTAAGTGTATTCAAGAGGAAGTGATAAATAACCTCATAAGAAGCAGTTGCATAACTTACAATATTTGTAAGAAATTCCAACCAAGTCGATACACTAACTACTTTGAGTTTATTGCTTTTTATAATTTTACATCCAAATTTTCAACATGTTAAACTATGCATCCAATCAAAACTTTACTGGCTAGCATTACTATTTCCTGTTTGTCCACTTGCACCTGTTATTTAACACACTATTATTGGCCGATAACATGATGTATGATACTCGTAACTTTGAATTAATCTTGCGAATTCGATCGATTTCTATCCACATCAGCATGTAGGTACCTGCAATGACAAATTGCAAACTTTGAGTAGCTCTCTTCTAAATATCGGATGGTGCACGAAAGTCATAGAAAAAAGAGAGAGAAAAATCGAAGAAAAAAAAACCCTACATCAGAAACGTGATTAAATTATAGTCTAGTAGGAAAAAAAAAAATGGAAAATCACAATCTATTCTAATATTTTTGTAAAAAAAAAAGAAAAAAAAGCACCGATTGTTCCTAAGGAGATTGCAGGAACAAAAATCGAACACACCGAGATGATTTGATTTACTGTAAATAACACGACTCTGGGATGACTCGAGTTGAAACATCACCTGTTGGGGTGGTGGGATAAACGTGACATTACCTGTAGCAAAACAAGAAATTAATACGCGAGGTTAAGTATTAAAGGAGGCCACTTTGAGTTGAAACTCTGACAACGATATCTAGCTTCCTTCAGCTAAATGATAGTACGTGTCAAAAGAAGAAGAAGAAGAAGAAGCATACCATCAATCTAGAAACATCATTAATTTGTGGAATGTTACGAAATCTGAGGGTTGTCTCACTAGCTAAGATTTGTCCCACAAAATGTTAATTAATCAGAATGAAAATGAAATACATTGTGTTACATCCTGAAAATTTCCATATAGCAAAAAAAAAAAAAATTATTATTCAGATATCCCATCTAATACTATAACAAGTTGAGTTGAGATTTACCAAGGGTTTGATCAAATTAAAAAAAATTAATATTGAACTCAACTCGAATTAATAATAAAAGAGTTTGAGTTTAAAATTTTAGACTCGAGCGATCTTAAAGTGGTGGTCAAGGTCGATATTATGTACTTAAATAGGTTGAACTCAACTTGACCTAATTAAGGTCCTTTTGGCACAATTTATTTTGAAAAGATATTTTTTTTTCTTAAAAATACAATATTAATAATCAAAACAAAATTAAATTCAACAAATATTTATGTTTAACTTGAGTTTAATTACACTTGTGAGCTAATCGAGTAAAATATTTGATGATAGGAGAGGAGAGATTTGAACCTCGTTTATCCTACTTAGAAGGCTGGTATTCATATCATTAGATCATAAGGGTCTTGATAACTAAATAACCCATACAATAGTTCTAATTCGAGTTTAACTAAATTGTCATAAATATCCTTAATTTTTTAGTACTTATATATATATATATCTTTTAAGTTCATATAACATGTGACGGTTATTTTATGTTTATGGTTTGAATAGTTATCTCTATTGTACAGTTGTATTTATATTGCTTGAAGTGGATAACATATATGTCCCTGTTCTACTTTGAAGGATTTTTTTATTAATGTTATTTTGTGTTGGAAGAATTTTAGATGTTCTGGTAATTTTTTGTGGAAGATATTTAGATGATCTAAATGCACTTATTAAGTAACCAAATAAATATATCAGTGTATAAATAATGTTAGGAAAAAGAGAAAATTTCTCTTTCGAAGCTTCAGCAAGCCTTCAAGGGATGCTGTTTTGTTTTGTTTTAGGCTGTTACTGATGGAGACAATATGCAGATTAGTTAGCAATCCTTTGGGCAAAAAGTCTTCAAAAGCACCAATCAGATTTAATATCTTGAATGAGACACCACCACAAATCACTCGTGGTGAAATGGACCGGCTTTGCTCGTACTCCCAACGGGTCCCAGACACGTTAACTCTTTCCCATATTACACACCAGCTGCCACATGGTCCCACCCGTCCAATCGTTATTGATTATAAATCATAAAATCCACCTTCAAAAGAAAATATATATATAATTTTTTACGATAATTTAGATAAATTTTATATAATCAAATAGTAATAGTATAATACCATAACTTAAACTAGAGAGCCATCATCAATATCATCAAAATTAATTTTATATTATTGATCATGACTCTTATTGTTAAAAAAAATGAATTTATGTTTAACTTATGAATCTTATACAATATTATAATTGATTATTTATTAGAAAAAAAATCAATAAAAAGCTTTTTCTTCAACAAGTTAATTAGCTTATCGATATATTTAAAATATGATATAAATATAGTAAGTCATAATTTTGAAATTGGATTTAAATAAATTTAAAAATAAAAGATCCTTTGTTTTATTAGTAAAAAAAAAAAAGAAATTTACAAAACACCAACAATGTGAAATATATTTACTGCAATTAAGATATTTTAGTTTTTTAAATCTCAATAAAAGATAATTTAATTAAATATTGTCAAAGTATTATAAGGTTGATAAAGAGAAAAAAAAATCAATTGCAATGAAACTTTAAAATTATCGAAAGAAAAAACAAAGAAATTATAAAAAAAAAATTGAAAACAAAAAAAATTCTAGTTAATGTGAATGCAAGAATTTGTGATTTGAGAAGTGCACTTCACCTACCATTTATATTGGAAATACAGAATCGTGATTGAATTTGTGACTCTTATAACATGTGATAAAGAATTAAATAATGAGTCATATTTAATGTAATATGATTGTTGGCACTAATTGACATCTTTTAAGTGTAGTCAAATAATATGATGAGCCTTTTTTTTTTTTTTTTTGTAGTTTTTAGGGCTAGGGGTCAAGGCCCCTACGTAGGTTTGTCTCTGACTGTGATGATATTACATGATTCTCCATATTTTTTGCATACTAATTTTCCGTCTTTTTTTTTCTAATTAAAAAAAATTATTTATTAAATTCATTAAAACGCATATAGAGATGATAATGTAACCTAAAGAAAATAGAAATTCAAATATACATTCTTAAAAAAGGACACATCTTTTATACAAACATAGGTTATATAAATCTAGAAAAAGAATTCCTGTAAAATAGGGGTAGAGAATTTTTCATGACATATATATTTTTGAGAGAGAGTACGTAATGAATGTTTGCTTTTTCAGTATGTCTCGTCCCCGAGGCCGCTTCTCAAACAGGCCCTGGCCCACTTGTTGAGCACTAGATTGAAAACTGCGGTTGATCATATAACAAGTAATTTCAGCCCGATAATTAAACAAAATTGACTGTCATTTTCATTGTTTATTTATTTTATGATTATCTTTTAACCATGATCTTGTCATGATAAGGATATTAGCGGGACAGGTTTGGGTTGGGTTCAACAATCCCGTTACTCGTTCCATTATCTTATAAGGATTCTCAAATCTATCATAAACCCTATAGGAGTTTTTATGAAATACTTGCTACTTGTTACAAACCCTACAAGGTTTTAATAAGTAATTCAAAATTTGTCTCAAACAACCTGTTTTTTAACAAAAAAAAATATATTATTAATTTAAAATCTTTACTTACTTATTATGATTATTTTTGTAAAATATAGCTTATATTTTTGGAAATAAATAATATTTACGATTTCAACATATCTAATCATATATATTTTAATATTATTTAAAAGTCTATATGTTGGTAAGTAAAGTTATTGATATGAAAACATTTTTAATTATAATAAGATACAAATTATCTAAACAACCATACAGGGTCACATACTTAAATATTATAATTTTTAAAAAATAATGTAAATATTGTATCTGTAAAAATTATTACTAAAATAGATTGCGAAGTTACAAATCACGTATATACCTTTAGTGATGCTGGAAATTTTTACATTGAAGGTGCAAACCCGGTCTACGCCTTCAGTACAATATAAATTTTTTTTTCTTGCAATCCTATGAATCTTATCCTGTAAACTTATAAAGTATATAATACTGTAAACCTATAAAGAAACTACAAACTTATAAAATTATTACAAAAAGTATGTTTGCAAACTTATAAAAATGATACAGTAAATTTACATAGTAATCACAGCAATATACAGGAAAAAATTTGCATCGACAGTTTCTAATATAAATACGAATCTTCAATTCATATGTTCACATTTCCATGTTTCAATTTTCTCTGTAAACCTCACTCTCTATCGTTATTTACAAATTTTTGTTTCCATAATTTGTATTTTATGTAGGTTTTACTCTGTTGATCGTGTATAAAAATATTTTTATCAAGATTTTGGTATGTTTTCTTAATAAAAAATTTATTTTTATTGCTATTATACTACTTTAGATAAATGCAAAAAAAAAACATATAAATATATATATTGCATAAATTTTATTGAAATAGTAGTTTTTGTTAATTAACTATTAATTAGTAAATAATTAATTTTTAATGTATAATTAATTAACATTAGTAAATGAATTATGTATATATGTTACTATAATGTATTTTTGTAAATGTAGTCATTAAATTAAGTTATTATTAATTAACTATTAATTAGCAGTGATAAGTGTAAACACCCCATTTTTGCCCTAAGGATTGATAATAATCAATTTCCAATTTTTCCATATTTTTCCCTAATTTAGCAAAAATAGGAAAATATTCAAAAATAATAATAATAATAAATAGGAAAACACATCAATTTTGGAAACCAATTTCAGAAGTGACAATAATAAGGGTTAAGTGACTTTTACAATTTTTTGAAATTTCAAAAAATACAAAAAAAAATAAAATACAAGACATATATACAATTTGCGTAATGAATAAAATTGAGGATTGAGCCGGCTTAGCTGGTTCGCATGGTCGCCCGAGAAGGCATGGAAGGTCTGAGGTTCCGAGTTCGAATCCCCCCCGCGAGCACTTTGTGCAATTTTTTTTTCGCTTTTGCCTCAAGTTGCCACGTGGCAGCGTATGATTGGCCAGGGAAAGTCACGCGCCTCGCATGTGATCGTCTCCTTCGCCCAAACAGATGCGAGAGGAAGCCGGAGCAGGTCTGGCAAAGGCGAAATCGTTCGTTTTTCCTCAAATGTTTTCGATTACTGTCGATTTTAAGCCAAATCCATCAAATAAATCACAGAAAAACAATGGATTAACATCAAATCGCCGAGATAAGGCCGAATCCGAAACGGAAAAAAAAAATGGGTTTAACCAATCGGCGGATTTGAGCTTATCCGGAGGAGTTTGTGAGCGGCTATAAATAGAGGAGAAAGGGAGGAAGTTAAGGCACGGATCAAAAGTGAGAGAAAGAGAGAAAAAGGAGAGAATTGAAGCTCGCTGGAGTTGTTCAAAACCGTGACCACCAATCAAGGGTTAGGCAGCCACTAGGAGGCGTTTCTGAAACAAACCATCGCCACAGTTGAGTTCTTCACCCCGAGAACCTAGGAATTGACACCTCAACCGCTGCAAAAGGCCGCCGGAACGCCGTCAATGAGCACTCCCAACCGCCGCATCCGATCCGACCCAACCGACCCGACCTGCACACCGACCCGGATCCAGGTAAGTCGGATTTTTCGATTTATTTTATTTTATTTATTTAGTTATGTTATTTATTTCGAATTTATTTATTTTTTATTTATATTTCAATAAATAGAAAAAATGTTAGGAATTAGATTCTCTTTTTTAGGATTAGGATTTAATGATAAAATAAAAAATAATAATAATAATTATAATAATAAATAATAAAAATGTAGAAAATTCATAAAGAAAATAATAAAAACATTAGAAAAATAATAATAATAATTTAGACTTTAAATAGGATAGATAAAAATCTAGGAGAAATTTTTTAATAAAAATAAAAATTATAAAAAAAATTAAAAATTAATAAAAAAATCATAAAAATTAATAAAAATCAATAAAAATTTATAATAGTAGAAATGAGTTGAAAATTAGAGAAAAATGAATTTTATCACTTAGAAAAATCATTTTCTCAAATAAATCCAAAATTGGTATTTTTCCTTAAAGTTATTATTTTCACAAAATCAAATTATTAAGCTTAGGCTTAGATTTTTTTAACGAAATCCTAAAATAGTAAAAACATAAATCAAAAGAGATTTCATAATTAAAATTCACAGACACACTAAATTTTTTCAAGAAAAGCGAACTACGGCTTGTTTGATCCTGAATAGCAGGTACGTAGGCACTAATTAGGGGCAACCCTAAAAAGGAATAAAAATCATTTTCCTAACATAATCCACTCAAAAACACAATAAAAGACAACAAAAATAAAATAAAAGAAATTTCGAAATAGAGCAAATTTTAGGAGATTAGGTGGTAACCGTAAGGTTTTAATAGGTTAGCCTCCGAACTTAGAATCTCTGGTTTTAACTTTTCGTCTCTTTACAAAAACGAGAAGAGGAAATCACGATGACTAGTGGTCCAAATTAGGACTAATCCGCTTCATTAGTCTTAATTCAATCTTTCTTAACAACAGTTTGGTGGCGACTCCAAAACTAAACGAAATTCCTAATTCAAGTCGAGGATTTACATTAGATGAGCATAGGGTCTAGTATAGATCGGATTAAGAATGGGAAGTTCAAAAATTAGACTCGACAATTAGTCATTAACTAATTGATATAAAATTAATTAGCAAAAATTTTCGTATTCGTTGCAAATAAAAAATATTTATATAGTTTTATAAAATTAGTCTTAAAAGTAAATAGTTATTAATTATCCGTTAATTAAAAGTGATTATATCATTAATTAATTGTTATAAAATTAATTAGTGAAAAATTTTGTATCGTTGCAAATAAAAAATATTTGTATGGTTTTGTAGAGTTAGTCATCAAAGTAACTTGTTGTTAATTATCCTTTAATTAAAGGTGATTAGTCGTTAATATGTTGTTAATTAATTAGTGAAAAATTTTGTATTCGTTGTAAATAAAAAATATTTGTATGGTTTTATAGAATTAGTCATAAAAGTAAGTAATTGTTAATTATCTATTAATTAAAGGTGATTAATCATTAATATGTCGTTAATTAATTGTTATAAAATTAATTAGTGAAAAAATTTTCATTTGTTGTAAAGTGAAAATATTTGTATGGTTTTGTAGAATGAGTTATAAAATTAATTAGTTATTAATTATCTGTTAATCAAAGGGGATTAGTGGTTAATACATCGTTAATTAATTGCTATAAAATTAATTAGTGAAAAATTTTGTATTCGTTACAAATGTAAAATATTTGTATAGTTTCGTAGAATTAGCCATAAAATTAAGCAGTTAATAATTATTTGTTAATTAAATGCGACTAGTCATTAATTAATTGTTATAAAATTAATTAGTAAAAAATTAAGTATTTGTTACAAAGTGAAAATATTTGTATGGTTTTGTAGAATGAGTTATAAAATTAATTAGTTATTAATTATTTGTTAATCAAAGGAGATTAGTAGTTAATATATAGTTAATTAATTGTTATAAAATTAATTAGTGAAAAGTTTTGTATTCGTTACAAATGTAATATATTTGTATGGTTTTACAGTATTAGTCATAAAATTAAGCAGTTAATAATTATCCATTAATTAAATGCGATTAGTTGTTAATATGTCGTTAATTAATTGTTATAAAATTAATTAGTGAAAAATTAGGTATTTGTTGCAAAGTAAATTTTTTTGTATGGTTTTGCATAATAAATGAAGCCTGGAAATTTCGATCTTTCAATCTTGACTTAGTAGGCGAGTCATCGATCACATGTCGTTTGGGATGGAGAGGTAATTGACATTTCACTTATCTATTAGTTTATGCTGCATTAGAAATAGGAAAACATTTCACATGTTGTTGGAATAGGATCAAGCAATGCTTGTTGTTCAACGACATGAGTTGTCACTCTATCGCAACGAGTGTACCATCCCTTTCGATACTCGAATGTTGTTATACTTGCAGTTGGCTGGATTCGAATGTGTGAGTCGTCTACTACACATACCCTTTGATTGGCACATGATTACAATGTTGGTGGAGCGATGGCTTTCAGAGACACACACATTCCACATGCCGACGGGGGAGTTTACAATTACACTACAGGATATGGAGTTCCAGTTGGGACTCTCTGTGGATGGATAAGTAGTTACAAGGAGTAGTTACTTAGATTGGGGATCGATATGCGAAGAATTTCTAGGGGCGAGATTGGGGTCTAGCAATAGGGGGGTCGCATTAGTATGATATGGTTCTGTGATACGTTCTGACCGATCCCATCGAATGTCGATGTGGAGCAATTACATCGAGCTACTCGTGCATACATATTGCAGCTCTTAAGGGGATTTATCTTTTCTGATAAATCCAGCGCCATCATCCATGCGATGTGGTTACCTTTGCTGGAATATTTTGACGTCGTTAGGACATATAGCTTGGGGTTCGCATGTCTGGCATGATTGTATCACCAATTATGTGCCGCATCATAGCGTCGACCTACGAGATTGGAGGTGCTACCATATTGCTACAAGTGTATGCTTGGGGCAGATTTCCTCACATCGTACCCATTAGTTGACACGGACTATTTGTAGCAGTTGGATGTCTATTGGCGGCACGTTGGAACACATGGAAGGACACGCAGTTTCACCCCATCCACGTAGTCGACATATATCGGGATGCATTGGACAGGCAAAATATGTTGTAGGTACCTCGATAATAATTTTTTTTTCATTGTAATTAATCATATTAATCATTTGAAGTCAATAAAATTTCCTATTTTTAAGTTAAATGGGAGTCATACAAAGGGAATTTAATTAATATCTTGCCATATTTCTGCAAAGTTGGTATGCACATTTAGACGACTCGGGTGCCACTTATTTGTTTCCACACTATTAGTGGCATTTCTCAAATAGAGTGGCGAGATAGTTCGATGGGTTCCAATATATCCCGCAACCTGTGAACATGCAGCCAAGCTCCATGAAATTGACTTACATGGCCGGATTGATGTTGATTGGACCAACCTACATGCGGTGTATTTGAACATGTGGGAACAGTGGGTAAATCGAGTCGTTTATATAGATAGCCCTCATGGTGTGCATGATAGTTACCTGCAATGGTATGGATCAATCAACAGGCGATACATTGGACGCGCAAGGGTTGTTCTTGGATTTTTATTATGAACGATTTACATAAACACTTACTAATGTCCAAATAATTACATGATTACATTAACCTTAATTTACATTTTGTTCATACTTGCAAGGTGACACCTTACGACAAATTTGCTTATCGTCGGATATAGACATGGCCGTGAGAATAGCTACTCAAGGTCTTCAATTCATGCTTCACCATTGTACTCGCAACCACAGTAACAGAACACCTAGGAGGAGGCAGAACTAGTTTTGACGCGGTGACGAAGACCTTGAAACCAAAGTGAGCCACAGGAAAATCCCTTGTAGGATGAACAAATGCATAGTGATTCCGATGCGATGCATGCTAACTCAGGGCCGATGGTTAGCCAATACGAGATACTGCATCGGCATTCTATCAGTGGTCCTGTCCCAACACTGCTAACTCCACAAAAGCAACGCCCTAGAAAGAAACCTATGTACCAGAGTGAATCATCCAATCAGCTAATAGAGTGGAGTCCCATGCCTTTGCGAGTGTTCGACAGTACTCTCCACTAGCATCCAACCTAGGAGTCTGAATCTCCTTTAACTCCGCATGCAAGGCCATCCAATGCCTTCGCTTGGCTAACTAGGCATTTGACTAAGGGTAGGAAATAGGAAGGGATAGGGATAGCAAATGATGATTTTTTTAATTATTTGCATATATATATAGTCTACTGCAATGATTAAATTTATGTATTTTTATAATTTATAATAAATTAGTACACATTTCGTGCACCAACATTGTTATCCCTTGTTGTTTTCACTTGCAATGTGTACATATACAATTTTATAACTTCAAATATTTCATAACATTTAACAAATGTCTAAACAAATTGACATTCAAAACAACTTCTCAATAAATGCTAAAATTGCATATATATATATATATAGAGAGAGAGAGAGGGAGAGAGAGAATATCAAGCATTGCCTTCTGCCATGTCTTCAAACAAATTTGATAAAGTAGTCGAGGATTCACCTAAGCTGCAAAAGAGAAAAAGCTAATGTTAACATCACAAATGCAATGTCAAACGTGATGAAATATGTATTGGTATCCATCAATTATCATTATCGCATCGACACGGGCACGTTCATCTATTATGGCCTCCCCTCTACAAGTTTACTTGTGATTTGATCTGGAAACTCCCTAATGTCCATCTCCATGTGGTATCTTTTCCGCCTCGGCTTTCCCTTCTATCGTACGAGGTCTCCCCTTAGGCAAAGTGACGAGAAGTGCACTGGCTCCTAATCCAACTCGTCCCCTGTAGGCATGAAGTGCATCGTATATGTTTGGTCCTGATGTGTCCATTTGTATCAATCATGTATAGAATCAGTCATATCAAGCTTAAGTAAGGCGACCACTACATATGCGTGGGAGCATAGAATTTTGTATATTTGCCACTTCTAGCAACTGCATGTGTTGCGAGCAAAGTCAACAACATGTGTTCCCCCACCCCCTAACCCGCTAGCGACGCGACGACTACCGATGAGGACTTCAAAAACTTTGTCGTGCCTGTTGTAGTCGATGACCTTATAGTTGCTAGCTCGTGAACTCCATAGGTCGATTTGTTTGCTACATATTTGGTGAAAATTCTACCATTCACTATATTCTTTAATGCCTTCGTTCGCTTCTGGATGAAGTATCCAATGTAGTTATAGAACGTTTTCTTCACTAAAGTAGTCACAGGTAACCCTTAAGCCTCATTCAATATGGAATTATAGCTTTCAACAATATTAGAGATCATATACCCAAACCGATATCAATAGCCATAAGCTAACGTCTACATATCCAACGACATGTTATCAAACCAATCTAATGTATCCGGCTTAATCATCCTTACCTGCTCCATTACATAATTTAACTTGCGAGATTGTGCTTGTAACCCGGCATATGTGACTAACTTCTTACATTGAGTGTTTTTATGTGCCGAGTTGAAGTTGCTCGTAATGTGTCGGAGGCAAAACTACAACATCGCAAATGGAGGCTGCCATCTATTCACTACTTCTTAGACTGCTAATCCGATGCCTACGTATCTATTCGATATGAGGCAAATAGTTTCATGACCTTCACGGTCGCCGATAACATATTCCTTTAGTTTTCTCAAAAACCAACCCTATATCTTAACTGTTTCCTAATCAACTAGAGCGAATGTGAGTAGAAGTATATAGTTATTGCCATCAACGCCACAAGCAAGTAGCAACTTGTGAGTATACTTCCCATACAGAAAAGTGGCATCAATGATAACAATAGGCCTAACGAATTTCTATGTTGCCATATACGACCCAAAGGCCTAGAATACCCGTTTGAAAGTAAACACACCGGGGGTACTCAATCTACTCCACCCTCAATCTATTCGTGTTCCAAGATTTGTATTTTCTATTGCATTAAGAAGTTTTAGTAGTTCATCATAAGACTTCTCCCAGTTCCCATACACGAGCTTGATAGCTTGTTTCTTTCCCTCCCAACCCCGTCTTTTACTGATCCTGTAGCCAAATTCCTGTTTGACAACAGAAGTCACCTTAGTCACCTTCATATCAGGATTCTCCCTAAGAAGATTTACAAATCGATTAGCAAGGAGATTGCAATCCAGCTGTAGGTGATCCTAACTAATCAACAGGTTATTGCATGTGTGTGGACCCTCGAATCTCATCACCACAAACATGCCCTCTAACTTCTTCTTTTGAGCCCAAAGCTTCCATTTACAACTGTTGTCCCTTTTTAAACAATAAACAAACCATAGCAGCAGACTGGACTCTACAATAGTAAAGTTGCAATGGTTCTTCACATGGTAAGACTTTACTGCTTGAATGACATTTGCCTTCGTCCTAAATCTCATGCCCCTATAGAAATCATCACTGCTGCTCGAACTATTGTAAAGGTTGGTTTGCTCCTGTTCGAAATAAATGTAACCACTATCGCCCCCATAATTGTAATATGAAATAAGATCTCTAACTGGTATGGTTGGTGGTTCAGCCTACTCTGCTCGATATATTGGCAGTCTTAAGTAGGTACGTACGGTTGGAAACTCTTCTTCGGTACTTCATCTCCCTCGTTCTCACTCTCCTCATTTTCCTCATCAGAACTCTCCTCGTTATCGCTACTCTCTTGCTCAACACCCATTCTACCATCAGTGTTAGTTGCAGCCTTCGCTCCCACATGAACCATGTACGAATCCCGTGTGTCTGGTCATTGTAATACTGGAGTAACCAATCTATCTATTTCATCCTCATCATTCACTTCCATCGGGGTTGGAATTGAGGGTTGAAATGTCGATGGCTCCGGCTGTATTTCTCCAATGTCATGTAATAAATGTAGCTGATTGCTTGCATCGAATGTTTGCCTTATTAAGAAGCCCCTCGAATTGTCAGAAATTCTAATAAATAATTATCGCATGCCATAATCTCCATATGATTCAGCTGTTTCAATAAAATTTTCAACATCTTCGTCATCTCTAATTGCCATCAGTGCATAACATGTATTACTCCCATGAAGCATACGATGCCTATGAATTATCTCAACCCCCACTTCAGTTGAATCAACTCCGATGCTACAACATATTCTGTATAAAAATTCACTATAGTTGACATTTTTTTTTTTCATTTTAAACTTCTTTACTAGATCTTTGTCATACTCCAGCCCCCAATTACTGACCACAATATTTCCAAATGCATAGATAATCAATTTCACATAATTAGCCATTTTTTCCCTATCCATAGTATATATAAATTATAAGCTTTTAAATAAATATGACAATTTCCAATAACAACATTCTTAAAATTAAAAAAAAAATTTCCATAACATTTCAAATATTAACTTTTTTCCCCATTATTTTCAAACAATTTTTTTCCTTAAAAATGCATCAGAAGTTATTTTTTAATAACATTTTCGCTACTAAAAATTCCAACCATTTCTGTATCATTTTACAACACTGTAAAAATTATTTCACATTCGGTATATTACAAATTTTTATCAGAATAATTTTTTTTATTTTTAATAATATTTATACAAAAAAAAATTCTATCATTTTTAATTTTAATTTTCCTCTGATTATTTCCAAACAATTTTTTTTTCTAAATATTTGTCCAAAATTAATTTTTAATGATATTTTTTCCACTAAAGTTTTCAAAAAATTCCATATAATAATGCAATAATTATTCCACATTCTACATATTTCACACCCTTTACAATAGCAAATCTTCATTCTAATACAAAAATTAATATTATATGTTATGCATTGCAACATCTATATATATTATATTTAATAAATTATAATATAACAACACTAAGTAACATTTTCTATAAAATATACAATTATACTAATATTTTTTTTAAATATTACATCAAATACAAACACAAATAAAAAAACTTCAACACAGATAAAAAAAATTCAACTTTTCTAAAACAAAAATATAATAATTGATTAGTTGTTCAGAAATACTTAGATCTGAGAAAAACATTTCTTTCCTATGCAGAATCACTTTTACTTCTTTCTCTTTTTTACGTGTGAACGAGAAAAACTAGATCTAAGTAAGTGGATATTTTATGTGTGTTGTATGTTTCTATGTGTTTCTTACTCTTATTATAAGAATAAATGGAATAAAAAATTGGACGGTGGGATTGGGTTGTATTTTGTATTAAAGGTACGGACGAGCATAAAAATTTTCAGCATCATTAAAGGCACATACGCAATTCACGACTTTACAACCTATTTTAGTAATAATTTTTATGGGTACAATATTTACGTAATTTTTTTTATATCATAATATTTAAGTATGTAACCCCAACCATACAACTTAATAAATAATACAAAGAAATGAAATGTAGTTAAGAAGTCTCAATAGAAATAAAAAGTTCTAAAACATATAACAAATACATTAATCCCATATTTTTTGTAGTTCTTATTTAATAGTTGACTCTTATAGCCTTCAAATCCTATCTTCTTCATCATCTATCTTTGAACCTATGGAAAGGGGAAAAACAAAAAAAGAAAACCCATAAAACACATTAGAGATTAGGTAAATAATAGTTGTTTCATGTATAAAAGATCTCATTATTGTATAAACAAAATTTTTACCTCTCTTCTCATTTGATAACCAACTTTGACTGCACATCAATGCTTTTATTATATCAAGATTTAATTTGCTTCTGTGCGAGCTAATTACTTATCCATTAGTACTAAATGTATACCTAGAAGCAATTGTAGACACAAGAATAGCCAACATATCCTTAGCTAGTTCTTGTAATTTAGGATATTTAATTCCATTTACTTTCCATTAGTTAAGAATATCAAAATTGTCACTCTAAGGTAACACAGGTTCTTATAAATAGTGATCCAACTCTAACTTTACTTGGCCATCAGCATTAATAGTGTTCAAGAATTGCATCAACCTTGATTTTCTTGAATATTCGAAAGAAACAATATGAGTAGTTGTTGAAGTGTCCATAGAAGAACTACCACTACTATTCAAATTTTTAGAAAGCCGAGATTTAACTCTTGATTGATATTCCTAAACTAGCTCATAACAAATATTTCTAACATTTTGAATCTCTATAGATGCATTTGCTTCATAAACAAAAGAAAACACAAAGTCTACGACCTTTATCTTAAAACGTGGATGCAAAACAATATAAACAGCTATAATGATGTGTACATCACCTCAATATTTTTCAAACTTATCAAACATTTTCCCCGCCATCATACTAATATTCACATTTGAAGAGCTCTTCCACTCAACTAATGATTCCCTAATTTTAATAACCTTTTCAATATAATAATTTGCAATTAGATATTAGGTACCAAAAAAAAAAAAAAATTGGTTATTCATAAAAGATTGCTAATTTCTTGCAAATTTCTTCCACTACCTCCCAATCATCATTGGTGGGAAGATATTTATAATGTCTATCCATAATTGGAACTCTACAAAAAAACTTTTTTGTATCCAATAGTTGTCACCAACATGCCATATATAGAGTTCCACTAAGTTTTACAATCTAAGCCAAGCTTTCTACTATATGGAATATTTAACTACTTACATGCCTCTCCAAATTTCTCGACTCTTGATGGTGTCATTGACTAAAATGCAACGCTATCATGGATCTTCTCAATTGTGCTATCTATCATGGCCACACTCTTCTTCACAATTAAGTTCAAAATATGTGCACAACAACACATGTGGAGTACCTTTTCCTAAAGAATTAACTCATCTCTCTGTAGCTTCATGGTCAAAGTTGTAACCATGGCATTATTTATAGAACAATTATCCACAATAATTGTAGATAATTTCTATCTAGTCCTCATGTCATCAATGAATTAAACAAACAATCGGCATGCACCTCATTTGTGTGTGTCGTTGGAATATACAAAAAACTGCTTGAAAATATAAAAAACGTCAATATAATATAATTTCCACTATTTATTATGAAAAGAAAATATAAGTAAAGAATCTTACTCCATGAGTCGAATCTGAAGCCTCCAATTATGATTGACAAAGTGTGCTGTAATAGTCATGTAATCCTTTTTCTGATTTAATGTCCATAAATCTATTTTTACTGCAATTTGAGAATTTAGTTCTTTCAATAGTACTCTCAATTTTTCCTTCTCCCCATTGTAGATGTTCATGATCTCCTTTTTTCATGATATTCTGACTCACATGTTTAAAAAGTGGTTGAATACTTTCAACAAAATCCTTAAAATACTCATGCTTAACTATTAAAATGGGATACTCATGGACAATGATTGCCTTCACAAGTTTTGCCTACAAATATCTTGATTGAAAGTCCAATTTCCTATTTTCAAACAACTCTCATTCTTATTTTGTTGTTTCTTAATTGATAGTAAATATTGCCTTATATCTTTCTGCTTCTTTCTTTGTGTGCACTTCTCCAAATGATTGCGCAAGTGCTTAGTTCCATGTTTACTACCTACTTTTAGTGTTCTGAAATAATGATTGCAAATAGCAACATCCTCCCCATTGACCATTTTCCTCAACATATCATTCTACACTAGAGAAGTCAACTTACGTTTATTGAAATTATCTCATTGATTGACATTACTTCCTACTCGAGAACTTGTTGTAGTTGTGGGATTTGTTAATGGTGCTTCCATTTTAGATCTAAGTAATGGTAATGGACCTTCCTCTTCCTCAAGGTCAATGGGCATGTCAAATTTTTCCATATCTACATTACATAAAAGGAAACAAAAACAAATTGTTAATAGAAATTTGGAATGAAATCACAACCTAGATAAGGATTTAGGTATCTTACACAAATTGTGATCACGATGTGCTACATACTTATTAGAACAATCATGATCATGTTGGCTATAATATGAAAGTATGTTAGAGGAACAATCATGAATCAAAATATAGAAGTAACTCTCTGTTAATTTAGCGTCTATTCCAACTGCCTTGATGTGCGGAGAGATTTTATTATATTTGCAACCTGTTTATTGTGTTAGATCTTGTGTATTACTATAGAAACAGTGGCGTATGTTGTCACGTTAGCTATAGTAGAAAGCGAAAATCTAATGGATGAAAGGGAATTGCTAGAGTTTGAGTTACAAGGAATGGGTTTGATTGAGAGAGAGATTTTCCTGTGGATAAATAAATTTTTGTAGTTACCTTGCTAAGGGTCACTCTCAAACCTTTAGAATAGGTTAGCTTAAGCTTTAACTTGAAATTCTTAACATACACTTATTTTTATTTCCCACAACCATACTGCGGTGCAATTTATTAGATCTAAGTTGTTACATAAGGTTAGCAAGGTTCTGTAACAATCTAAATCATTTGGGTGTATACTATATTATTGATAAATAACTGTTGCTAACTCTACCAATTGATATATAGCAAGCAACTTAGAGGGAGAAGCAACAAAGGGAGATCTATTATCATACATTATTAGACCCTTTTTTTTTTCCTTCAAACATATTTCAACTACTATATATATAATAATAATAATAATACAAGCCATAAATAGCCTAGTTGTATCAGAAACTACCTATAGAGCTATCCTAAAGCCCATCCCAAACAATGTTGAATCCAAAAATTGTTTTAATCGTTACCTATATTTTTCTTCCCTTTCCCAAAAATCGTTCTAATCTCTGAACTTTAGAGGGTTTAATCTCTGAATGCGGTTGAGGGGAGGGACAGAGGGTATGATCTCTAAACTTTGGGTTGGAAAGTGAAGGTCAACGAGATGATGAGAGGGTCGAAGGGTCTAATCTCTGAACTTTTGAGGGTTTGATCTCTAAACGTAGTTGAGGGGAGAGTCTGATCTCTAAACTGGGAGAGTGAGATCTAATCTAAACGTGGTCGAGAGGAAGGTTTGATCTCTGATTTCTAAATGTGGTCAACTTCGATGATGAGAAGATGACGAGGGGTAAGGATAACAATGACCAACTGTAGATTGTAGAGAGAGTAAGAGAAAGAGAGACAAGGGTTTCACTATTTTAGGTTTCTTTTTTTTTTTTTCAGGTTCTTTAGACAACTATGATTTAGTCTCTCTTCAATCTTGGTGTGCACTCACACAATACTGCCATCACTTTTTTTTTAATTATTTATTAAATATACAGTAATATTTATTAACTAAATTATATATAAAAAAATTAATGGGTTTGGCTTCTTAACGGGTTTAACATTTATCTCATTACCCGTCCCAAACTCTATAAGATTTTTTTTTAAAAAAAAAAACATAAATTATCCTAAACCCTATAGGGTAGCACCTTATAGGGTTTTTAGTAGGACAAGCCGATCGAAAATTCAATAATGCTCATCTCGTTTATATTCCTAGTTTTGAACAAGAGGGTCCAGTTTGTGATATGAATAGAAAAATGTTAATAAATACTTTAAAAATACTTGCTCAGAATTTAAATAAGAGAACTTTTTTTTTACTTTTTCACACACTTAAATTTTTTATAATGCATATAACTAATATTAAAAATTATGTAAATATTATTTTACTTTAATGTTTTTAACAAGCATTTTCAAAGCACTAGTTAATAGACTCCTGTAAATATATTTTATCACCCATGATTTCTCTTCATAAAAAATAATTAAGTGTATTTATTTTGGATTATTATAATATATATGAACAATATCTACATATCCTTTTAATTTGAATTGTTACAAAATAATATGACACTTAAGGATTGCCTAAGCATCTTAACATTTTAATTTTTGTCAATTGCTTTTTACGTTTGAATTAATCCATAAGCATATATGAATTTAGTGCAAATTTATTTACATAGGTGTGTGGAAAGCATACCATCACATATTAAATTGCGTGTTTTAATGGCTTAATTATAAGGTCGGAGGATCTAGACATACATTGAGCTATCAATTCTCTTTAGATGGCTATTGGAAAAATACCGTGTTTTTGTCCTACGGCATGAAAAGGGGACCTCATCAAATCCTTTTATGGCGGAAGTTAAGATCTATTAACTTGTCATTGACGCATAGTAAAATAATAAAGGAA
Source organism: Laguncularia racemosa (assembly GCA_037954665.1). Lineage (NCBI taxonomy): Eukaryota > Viridiplantae > Streptophyta > Magnoliopsida > Myrtales > Combretaceae > Laguncularia > Laguncularia racemosa. The sequence continues at coordinate 1,263,368 of JBBMOL010000133.1, forward strand.
ATATAATAATATATTTGATTTTTTATACATATCAACCTTCATAATAAATTTAAGAGATGCTTCATATTCTGACTAATTAATCGACCACTGCTTTATGGGATTAATGGCGTTATTAAAATTAACACTTTATTTGATATGAGAAAAGAAATTAAGAAAAAATAAATATGAAAGAAAAGAATATGATAAGAGAAAATTGTAAAAGTATTTAATTCCTTCCAATGTTTTTGCTTGATGAAAGGAAGGAAAAAGGAAAGTATTTTAATAATTATAAAAGAGAAAATAAAGTGTATTTTAAAATTATAAATATGCCTATGATAAAATAAATAAATAAAATAAGAGGTAAATGAGGGATAGAATTGGAAATACAATTCTTCTTTGGCTTTTCCTTCCTTTTTTTCTCTAATTTGGGTGGGATTAAAAATATCTTGTACCCATGAAATATTTCCTTCTCCATTCTTTCTCCTTAATTTCATTCTATAGCTAAACAATGAAATTAGATTTTTTTTTTCCCTCCCAATTCTTTCCTCTCTTCCCCTTTTTCCAAACATAGTGTAAAGAAATGTAAATTATTGGTTAAATAAGTATGTAACTCCAACTACTAGAAATACTAAAATTTATGACATATTATTAGTTAAGTTTATCTTTTATAATAATAGAGACGAAGTCTTTTATATTAAAATATAAAAAAAAAACAATAAAATTCTATAATATAATCACTAAAAAATGATTATATAATTATTTTTTATTATAAGTAACCTTTATTTTACTATAATCAAAGGTAATTTATCCTCACGAATTTCATGCTCCTTATACTAGCTCTTTCTGTACTTTGGATTTCATGTTTTTTATTAATGATTACAAATACAAACATTGCAAGTGTGTAAGACGAGATATTTGGACGTCTTTGCTTGGAGTCGTTGTTTCTTCTACTTACCGCTGCTTGTCTAAGCTGTTGAAGATTGACTAGAGCTAGGAGTTCACCTAAAGTTGCCCGATTTGCTCCACAGGGACAACCGTTGGAGCCTTTTACTCCCATTACTCTCGCTTCATGTATTAGCATATGTAATCCCACTTTTATATGTAATTCAATATATGTTCATGTGTATCTTGAATAAGTTGTAAGCATAGGGACATTAATCATAGTTTATACTCTGTAATTTTTTATAATTACTCAACAATATATTATTATTTAAAAGTGTTCGTGGCATTAAAGCACCAGGTCAAGAACTTAAAAAAAAAAATTTTAAAAAAAGGACCAAAACGAAATAGAACAGAGATTTCTCATCACCAAATGTCTTCTTCTTCTTCCCAACACCAGCCGTCTACATTAGCTTCTCCTGCACTCTTCATTGTTCTTCTTCGCCAATTATCTTCTTCTTTCCAGCTCTAACTGTCTACATCAACTTCTCCTTACTGCTCATCATCCTGCTTTTTTTCTGGCCATGGCAAGCAACTTGTTCTCCATTGATTCAATCGTTGTCAATCCCATCGCCACCACACTGAAACTAATCACCTAAATGCCGACAAATCTTCCTACTCTCCCCGCCCACCCCCCCCCCCCCCCCCCCCCCGGCCTTCGATGAGACGTCTCATGGCACTGTCACACCGAGCCCAATCATCCAATTGCCAACGATCCATCATCCTCTTTCCTCTGCCACTGATTCCATCAACACATCCCTCTATCTCACCTCCCTCGCAACAAACTCCACACACCACACCTGGAACTCCTTTCCTCCTCACATCTCTCACTGGAATTTACGGCCGACATCATTATATCTACTAAATGCATAACCTGCATCTCACTTCCTTTGGTCAACACCACAACCCATCACACGCACCCAAGCTGGCGGTTCCTTTACCTCTATTGACATTTTTAATTCCCAATCCCTCACCCTCACGCCAAACAGCATCTTAAACATGGTTACCATCAAGCTTTCCTTTGATAATTATCAATTATGGTCTTCTTTAATGACCTCCTTCCTTATTTCAGTAAATCTATACAAACACGTGATGGTACAGTCAATGCTCCGCCTCCAGATATTTACCTCTTTGTTAATAACCGTGCCTTCACCACTCCCAATCCAGAATACAATCATTGGCTTCTCACAAATCACCTGGCTTGAGCCTCACTCTAGGCTACAATCTCCACTGATATCCTCATAGAGATGCATGACATTCTCCCCGCATATGACATCTGGAATGCCCTCAAACAACAATTCCTTGAAAATTCCATAGCTTGGGAAATGGAATTGAAACAACGACTTCTAACACTTTGCCTACATAATACCTCCATCTCTGAATACCTGCGGGAACTCCAATCCATTGCAGATCAAGTTGCTTTCATCAACAAACCACTTAGCACAACAGACTTAATCACTCATGCCTTTCGTAGACTTCCTCACGACTATGATGCCCTAGTCACCACTCTCATTCACTCCCCAATCCCACTCACGTTTGAACAAGTTCAGGCTAAACTTCTAAATCAAGAATAGTGGCTCAAACACCACATTGACGATAACATTTCCATCTCCGCACCTACAGCTCTCAACACCCAGACTTCCTCCTACGCCCACAGGGGTCGAGGCCGTAGTCGCAATAACCTTAGACCCAAGGGGCATAGGCGTTCTTCATCAGCTGCAAAAACTTCCTCCTCTTGACACTAGCAGTACACTCCATCCTCCTATCGTAGCTCTTACATTGAGCGCCGAACTCTTCCTTCAGACATCTGTTCTCGCAGTAGCTCCTCTTCTCGAACGATATGCCAAATTTGCGACAAACCAGGACATACAGCCCTTCAATGCTATCATCAGTTTAATGAGTCCTATGAGAATGTGCCCTAATCTTTCGCTACCCTATCTCTTGGTGAATCTCATGATGCCTTCTAGTATCCAAACTCTAGTGCTACGCACCACATGACTCTCGATGTAGGTATACTTACTGATTTATAGCCTTATGTTGGATCTGTCAAAGTTTTTGTTGGGAATGGAGCTTCACTATCTATATCTCACATAGGCAATCTCCTCATTCACACTCATGGTCACAGTCTTATTCTTTAAAATATTTTACATATTCCTTCCCTTACTCATAATCTATTGTCTGTTCTCAAATTATGCCAAGCTAATGATTGTATTGTCAGTTTTACTAACTCTCATTCCTATGTCAAGGTCTCTAAGACAAGCCAACTCCTCCTCTAACATCCAACTTTGGCGTCCTCTCTATCCTATTATTCTGCATCTAATTGCACCACCTAAGTCTCTTTTTGCATCCGTTGCTCCTCATGAAGTTTGGCATTCCTGCTTATGTCGTCCTCACTCTAACATCCTAAATAAGTTAGTTCAGCATCATGTCATTCAAGTCCAGTCTTCCTCTACCTCTACCAATTCATGTCACCCCTGCCACATTGGAAAATCTACTCGCCTTCCATTTCAGCCATTGTCTCATAAAGCATAGAAACCCCCAAATCTGATTTATTATAGGCAATCGTCAATTAGATCTAATATAGGTTTTTGCTATTATGTGATCTTTGTTGATGATTGTACCAAATACTCCTAAGTTTCCCCAATGCATAATAAAAATGAAGTTGTCTCCATTTTCAACATTTCAAAACTCTTGTTAAAAATCATTTTTCCAAAACATTAAAATTTTTCATTATGATGGTGATGGTGAATTTGTTAATGGGACTTGCACTAATTTCTTACATGATAATGGCATACAACTTCAACTATCTTATCCCTATACTTCATAGCAAAATGGAGTAGCTGAACATAAACATCACTATATAACTGAACTAGCTACCTTCTTTCCCCCCTCTCCCTCTTTCTGGGTTGATGCTACCCCTACAATCGTGTACATCATTAACCAACTATCCTCGGCCATCCTTAACTATAAATCACCTTTTCAACTTCTCCACAGCATGCCTCCCAAGTATTACTTTCTATGCACTTTTGGGCGTCTCTGTTTCCCTAACATGACATAGTGCCCCACATAAACTTTCACCTCGATCTACACCTTATATCTTCATTTGCTACCCAACAAGCCATAAAGGCTATCACTGTTTAGACCCCACATCTGGTCAGGTACACATCAACCGTCATGTAGTCTTTTATAAGTCTGATTTTCCTTATACCAACCTTACCCCACCCTCTACCATGGTCAGTGAAAACACTAACTCATCTCCTACCTTCATTAGTGTCATCCTCACGCCGCCCATACATCGCTCATCCCTCTCCTTACTTTGTTCCACTACACCTTCACTCTCACCACCTATACCCTCCTTTCAATCTCCCTCCCCTTCGTCTAGCCCCCCTTATTACACCATTACCTCCAATTCATCAAACTTAACCTTAGTGCCATCTTTATCTTCTACCTCTACATCTAAACCCAATCTCACTCGCCCACCAATACACTACATCTACCATCACTCTAAAACATTTGTGCTCCCGACTTCTACCTCTTTTCCCTCTTCCTCATCCCTACTCACACATCTACCCTCCTCCAACTTTACTACCACTTCCACCAACACCCCGTCTTCAACTCTACTTACATATTATATCCAAACCTTGTCTAAATTTAGCATTACAAAACCTTGCCAATTTCTTACTCTCCACACTCACACCTCTACTACTAAGCCTTGTCATTACACAACTGCCCTCCATGACCCCACCTGTCCTCAAAAATCACACTTGAACTCTAGTTCCACTACAATCGCACCAAAATGTGGTTGGTACATTACAGGAATTTCTATATTTAGTGACGTTTGCATATTTTTCAAACGTCGCTGATTTTAATATACTTTAGTCATGTTTATTAAACGTTGCCAAAAATATATTATTAGCGACGTTTTTAACTAAAGTGAAATATATAAACTATATACACATAAAATATGTTAGTGTAAATGATAATAGAGTTCATGCTTAAAATATATATATATATATATAATAACTAATAATGAAAAGGTTAAATATTTAAATTATTATTTTTTAATCTTTTTTTTTTCAAAAATTTGAAATTCAAATTATAATATATACATAATTACTCCATCTTTTTTTCTTTATTATATCTAATTTGATTTGTATATGATAAATGTATTTATCATTTTATTTTTTACTTTTTTATTTCCTTAAATACCTAGTTTTAATTTAGTATTAATATAATATAACACCAAAATAGCAATTAAATGAGTCAATAATACATGATATAAAATAAAATAAAGCCAATTTTAAATACCTTAACCTCGGGCGCATCTAAACCCCATTTCCATTCCTAAACCTTAACTCTGTATGCTATGCCGTGGAATCCTTGCCACTTCACATCCTTATTTCTGCCGCCGCTCTCTCTCCTTATCTCCGCCGCGTAACGACCGCCTCTTCCCGCTCTTCTCCACCATTCCGCAGCCCCAGACCACCGGCATGGCAGCTCACCCGAAGGATGAAAAGTCCCTTGAGGTCATAATTTCTAAACGCATCGCTCTCTTCGAGTCCATCAATGCGCAACAACTATGCTCCGCATTCGTTTTATACATTATTTACTCATAATTGTTTTTCATATATCATGTCACTTCGTGATAAAGTTCTGTTCTTTTATCTTTAGTGGTGTTATTGCGCTGCTGCGCCATGTTTTTAACATGTTTTGAGAAAAAGAAATGGTAGATGTAAAGTGTAGAGAATTATTAGGATTTTTTTTCCGTGTTGCCGCGGAATTGATATTAATGTGAATAGTGTTATCTGCCGCAAGTTATTTGATTTGCGGACGATATATAATTGAGCCAGAATCGTAGCGGACAAGTATGGAGCTTGTCGAATTCTTAGTGTGATGCTTAGTAGGGAAAATGCTGCTTGCGGGACCGTCGAGATGGTGTCAGATAAGAGCAGTTTTCATATATATATATATATATAGGTTTATTACCGAGTTTGGCTTGTATTTTAACCAGAGTGATTTTAGTGATCTTGAAAGTTTCCATAATTGCTTTTGTTACACATGCAGCTATTTACCCTGCTCGGCATAACTGTCCAACACATCCTTTAGAAAATTAAGCCCTTCTGCTGATATACTCCGCCGAACTCGGGTCTGAGGTATCTCTATCCTTTGGGGTGGGGGGGGGGCGCGCTCTCGAGAAAAACAAACAACAATGACAGTAAGATTATCGCATGAATTTCGTTTCAATGCCTCCCGAACAAGCTCTCTTGAGCATCTTTCAGGATTATTGTGAATCATCAACTCTTTCCTGGCCATTGTAACAGCAAATTGGCTGCTCATTACATCCCACAATCCATCGCATCCCATGATCAAGAACTCATCATCCTCAGTCAGGGGTGCCTCCTGCAGTTCTGGCTCTGCACTCAAAGGACAAACAGAGCCTTTGGGGCCCTTCATATGCCAATCACCAATAGCCCGTGTAACAGATAATTGGCCATTAAGATACCCATCATAGACAACTCCACCAAGTTTCTCAATCCTTAGTTTTTCAGATGTCAAATTTTGTTTGTGGTCTTTGGACAGTTCAATTGCTTTCCCTCTTTTACCCAGCACAACTCGACAATCGCTAGCATTTGCAACCGGAAGTTTCTGTGAACAAGAATAAGTAAAAATCCATCCCAATCAAAACTACAGAGGCTTTCAAGTACTAGTGCAAGTTGTGACATTGGCAGCTTCATATATCAATAAATTCAGGAGAAGCAGCCATTGTTAAAGATTAAGGCATGTACTGCAGAACCTGATATCCCACATTAACATGTGACAGCACAATTGAACTTAGGAAACAGTTATCCAAATTCTCTGTTAAGTACCATCTGATGTGTAATTTAAATGCCAATGATGGATCCTTAATCCAACGTTGGCCTTATATGTGAAACGATTATGTGTTGTGGGTTGTCATATTAAGTTAAGCTCAATTAAAAGTGATCAATAAGATTTGGTTATTTGAGTCTTAATGTATCTAATAGGATATAGCTCATTTTATATGTAGAGATTTTATGGGTAGTTTCTATTTTTATGATGGGCTAAAATAGAAATACCAAAAAGGTAACATATAGTTATCTATATAAATAGTGGTTATGGTCCTCAAGTCATACACATACATTTCTTGTCTCTTTGTATCCCATCATCAAATAGACTATAGAAAGAAAACAAAAAAAGGAATCTCTGTAAAAGAAAACGTATTGACCTGGAAGGCCGACCGCACAATCTAAGAATCGTGGAGCGCAATGGATTTAGCTACGCTTCCGCATATTTATTGTTTAATTTTTAATGATCAAACATGAAAAGATCTAGTATTTTGTTTGTGATGATTTTCACATAAGGATAATTCAAGATTCCACAATTGGTATCAGAGCCTACATTATTTGATCATTAAGAATTACTTTTGTAATTTTTTTATAAGGTGTTATTACCTCTAATTCTGGAGATTAGGTTTTAGACAAACATTAAAACATGTAAACATTCGTCTCCATAAAAGAATCCTCAACTCCTGGATTCGTCAAAATCAATGGCCATTGTCTTGTTCAATATTGTCTCCACGAACAGTATTTAGGAACTGCATGATTCCGATATGTTATTGGATCTCTACACGGTGATTTTGCTTTCCGTGATTGTAATTCACCACGGTGAATTAAGGTTTTCTTCACGGTCCATTTTTGAACGAATTAGGAACCGCATCAATAAACGATGCATCACGTTGCTTCCTCCACGGCCAAACTCTTCTGTATACACGGTCTTGACCCATAGTTATACACGACCGTGTACTCAAAACGTGTAACATTTTGTTAGTTTTTAGGTCAACATACACGGCCGTGCCTTTAGCCACGTATTCAAACCGTGTAACATTCTGTTAGTTTTTGGCCAACATACATGGCCGTGCCTTCAGCCATGTACTCAAACCGTGTAAGATTCAGTTAGTTTTTAGGCTAACATACACGGCTGTGCCTTCAACCGTGTACTCAAATACATAATCACTTATAAAATTGATATTTATGTACGCCAATTTTTCTTTTGAACTCTAATTTTAATGTTTGAATTATTGAGTCATATTTAGATATGGGTGCTTAGACCCAATAAGTTTTAGTTAAAATTAGAATTGCCTTTGACTCAATGTTTGATATAATTTTAAATTTGAATATTGGTATGTTTATATGTATTTTGAGATGAATTAATTGAAGCAACATACTGCCAAAGTAGTCCCTCTTGCAGAAATTAATTTATTTCAAATATAAAAGCTTGTGTGCTTATAACTTCTGTGAATTTTTAATCGGCCCAAAGGAAGGTTAATGTTTAACAGAATTGGAAGTGCACCTGTGGTAATAAACTCGTGATGATTATTTGGTTTTACATGTGAACAATAAATCGGCCCAAAGGAAGCTTTATTGTTTGATATGTTCTTATTGTCAGTGTTTGATTACTACGCCAAGATACCACTTAGTAGTTAATATTTTGTCCAAAGATGAAATATTAATGGGCTACTCGATATTTTGATATAGGGTTTACCTTTATTTGAATTTATTATTATTATGTTGTAAGGCTTATGTAAGCTTGTTTATTTGTTTGTTGCTCTCATTCAGCTATGAATAATCTCGCTAATATTACTGCCAACATCAATTCAATTCCTATGCTAAATGGCACTAACTTCAAGCCATGGAAAGATAATCTATTAATAGTACTTGGAGTTATGGATCTCGACCTTGCGTTAAGAACTGATTCTCCTTCACCTCTTACTGATAAGAGTACCTCTGATGACAAGAGGGAGATGGAAAAGTGGGAGAAATCAAACCGCATGTGCATGATGATCATGAAGAAGGCCATTCCAGAAGCATTTAGAGGTACAATATTTGATAAGATAACTAAGGCTAAGGAGTTCCTTGATGAAATTGAGAAAAGGTTTGCTAAGAATGAAAAGGTAGAAATAAGTACACTCCTAGCAAACCTAATCTCAATGAAGTATAAAGGCAAGGGCAATATTAGGGAGTACATCATGGAGATGTCTCATCTTGCTTTCAAGCTAAGAGCACTCAAGCTAGACCTCACAAAGGACTTACTAGTGTATTTGGTTTTGATTTCTCTTCCAGTACAGTTTAGCCAGTTTAAAGTGAGCTATAATTGTCAGAAAGAGACTTGGTCTCTGAATGAGCTCATCTCACATTGTGTTCAAGAAGAGGAAAGGCTAAAGCAAGATAAGATTGAGAGTGTTCACCCAGCCTTAACCCCTAAGAATAGGAATAAGGATAATAAAAGGAAAAGGGATAAAGAAGCTGCAAATATGGCACCTCAGAAGACACAACCAAAGAAGTCGGATGCATCAAATGGTATTGGTTGTCACTTCTATGGAGTTGTAGGGCATTATAAGAAGCAGTGCACTAATTATCATGCTTGGCGTGCTAAGAAATGTACACTTCTTAATTTGGTTTGTTTTGAGGTTAATTTAACTTTAGTACCCATAGACACTTGGTGGATAGATTCTGGTGCAACAACTCACATTAGTGTGTCTATGCAGGGTTGCCTACATTGCCGAAAACCAAGTGATGGTGAAAGATACATCTATGTGGGTAACGGCAAGACAGTTGAAGTTGAAGCAATTGGGAAGTTTAAATTATTATTAAAGACTGGATTTTATTTGGATCTTAATGAAACATTCATTGTACCGTCATTTAAACGGAATTTGATTTCTGTTTCTGCTTTGGACAAATTTGGTTATTCTTATTCATTTAAAAATAAGAAATTTAGTTTGTTTCATGATTTAAAATTAGTTGGATCTGGTTCTCTATCTGTTTATGATAATCTTTACTTGATTGATGTTATTGCTTCATTTAATGAATCCCTGCAAGTAAGTACACAAGGTATAAAGAGAAAATTAACTAATGAAAATTCAGTTACATTATGGCACAAAAGATTAGGTCATATCTCCAAACGGAGAATGTAGAGAGTTGTGTTAGATGAAATTCTAAACCCTTTGGATTTTACAGATTTTGATGATTGTATTAACTGTATAAAGGGGAAACAAACCAATAAAAGGAGATTTGAAGCCAACAGGACCTTAGATGTTTTAGAACTTATACATACAGATATTTGTGGGCCATTCCCTACAGTTGCTTGGAATGGTCAACAATATTTTATAACGTTCATAAACGATTTCTCACGATATGACTATCTTTATCTCATTCATGAAAAGTCACAGTCCTTGGATATGTTTAAAAATTATAAGGCTGAAGTTGAGAACCAGCTCAACAAAAGGATTAAAAGCATTGGATCTGATCGTGGTGGTGAATACTACGGTAGATATGATGGTTCAGGTGAACAACGTCCAGGACTTTTTGCTAAATTCCCACAGGAATGCGGTATTGTCCCACAGTACACTATGCCTGGTTCATCCACCATGAATGGTGTTGCTGAAAGACGAAATAGAACGCTTAAAGACATGGTAAGGAGTATGATTTGTCACTCCACCTTACCAGAATCACTCTGGGGAGAAGCACTTAAGACTGCAGCATATATCCTTAACAAGGTTCCAACTAAAGCAACTAACAAAACCCCTTATGAACTTTGGACTAGGAAAAAGCCTAGTCTAAAACATTTATATGTGTGGGGATGTCCAGCTGAAGCACGACCTTATAAGCCCAATGAAAAGAGACTGGACTCAAGAACAGTAAGTTGTTATTTTGTTGGGTACTCTGAAAAATCAAGGGGTTACAAGTTCTATGATCCCACAACTAAATCAATATTTGAGTCGGGAAATGCTCGGTTCTTTGAGGATGTCGAGTTTGCCAAGGGAGATACGATTAGAGATATTGTCTTTGAAGAGGAATACGTTGATATTCCCATAGGTGTTATTGAATTTGGTCAATATTCTATTCCTGATCTTCTTCAAGACATAATAGAACAAGACAATATTAGAGATCCCTTTTAAGATACTATTCTAGAAGAACAAACTCTACCACCTCAAGAACCTATGCCATTGAGGAGATCCACTAGACAAAGAAGAAGTGCGATGCCAGATGACTACATCGTATTTCTTCAAGAACATGAGGTTGACATTGGAATGATGGAAGATGATCCAATCAACTTCCATCAAGCCATTGAAAGTTTTAAATCTCATAAGTGGATTGATGCCATGAATGAAGAGATAAAGTCTATGAAAGACAATGACGTTTGGGATCTTATCCCATTGCCAGAAGGTACGAAGCTCATTGGTTGCAAATGGATATTTAAGACCAAGAGGGATTCAAAAGGCAATGTGGAGAGGTACAAGGCTCGTCTTATTGCAAAGAGCTTTACACAGAAAGAAGGCATCGACTATAAAGAGACTTTCTCACCGGTTTCTTCGAAAGACTCTTTTAGGATTATAATGGCATTAGTGGCACAATTCGATCTTAAGTTACATCAGATGGATGTAAAGACCGCCTTCCTCAATGGTGACATTGATGAGACGATCTATATGGTATAACTAAAAAATTTGTATCAGGAGATCTAAAGAATATGGTTTGTAAACTTAAGAAATCCATTTATGGACTTAAGCAAGCATCTCGACAATGGTATTTCAAATTTCATCAAGTGATCACTTCGCATGGTTTCGAGACGAATTTGGTCGATGATTGTATATACCATAAGTTCTGTGGGAGCAAGCATATTTTCTTGGTTTTATATGTTGATGATATATTGCTTGCCAGCAACGATATAGGCTTATTGCACAAAACCAAGAGATTTCTAGCTAAAAATTTTGAGATGAAAGATCTTGGTGATGCCTCTTTTATGTTAGGAATACAAATACATCGAGATTGCTCTCGAAGTACTCTTAGATTATCACAAAAGAGCTATATCGAAAAGGTACTCAAAAGGTATGGCATGCAAAATTACAAACCAAGTGATACGCCTGTAACTAAGGGAGACAAATTTAGTCTTAGTCAGTGCCCTAAGAATGATTTTGAGGAAACGGAAATGCAAAAGATTCCTTATGCATCAGTAGTAGGGAGTCTAATGTATGCTCAGGTTTTTACGCGTCCAGATATTGCGTACATTACAGGAATGTTGGGCAGATACTTGAGTAATCCAGGATTAGACCATTGGAAAGCAGCCAAACGGGTCTTGCGGTACTTACAGAGAACAAAAGATTACATGCTTATCTATCGGAAGTCAGATCAAATCGAGATCGTTGGGTATACTGATTCCGATTTTGCTGGATGCCAAGATAGCATGAAGTCTACATCAGGCTACATATATCTGTTAGCTGGGGAAGCTGTCTCTTGGAAAAGCATAAAACAATCCCTTGTTGCTTCTTCTACTATGGAAGCAGAGTTTGTAGCATGTTATGAGGCATCCAATCATGGAATATGGTTGCGGAATTTTGTCACAGGGCTGCGCATTGTGGATACTATTAATAGGCCACTTAAATTATTTTGTGACAATAAGTCAGCAGTTCTATATTCTAACAACAATAGGAGCTCGACAAAGTCAAAGCATATAGACATCAAGTTCCTAGTTGTGAAAGAAAGAGTTCAGAGTGGACAATTATCTATAGAGCATATAGGAACAAACTCTATGATTGCGGATCCGCTCACTAAAGGAGTGCAACCCAAATTGTTTCATGAGCACACTGCTCGTATGAGTGTCAAGACCTTGAGTGACATTAAGTTTTAGTGGGAGTTTGTTACCTTGTATGCATTTATGTCATAGACAAACTCTAATAAGTTATTTTGGTTTATTATGTTTTGACGATATCTTCTGCAGAAATAAAGTATTTTGTTTGCCTACACTCTGTTTTTTGTTTATGGTTTGATCTCACTAAGGTTTATGGTGGACCAGTAGAAAATAGACATGTTAAGATCACATTGCATGGAATTTTCTTGCTACACATCCATATCATGATCCATGTCATTCAATTATATCAGCATTGTGACCATTGATGGGTAGAGTTACGATAAATGTGATGAATACCTCTTTGATCCTATGTTAATATGACTAATGGACCGGATTTGTTATAGATACATTCAATTCATGACAGCAAATTTGAGCTCATATGGTTTTGCAAAACATGATTGTAAAGTTACACATATAGTCCAAGTGGGAGATTGTTGGATCCTTAATTCAACGTTGGCCTTATATGTGAAACGATTATGTGTTGCAGACTGTCATATTAAGTTAAGATCAATTAAAAGTGATCAATAAGATTTGGTTATTTGAGTCTTAATGTATCTAATAGAATATGATCCTTTTTATGTGCAGAGACCTTATAGGTAATTTCTATTTTTATGATGGGCTAAAATAAAAATACCAAAAAGGTAACATATAGTTATCTATATAAATAGTGGTTATGGTCCCCAGGTCATATACACACCTTTCTTGTCTCTTTGTATCCCATCATCAAATAGACTATAGAGAGAAAACAAAAAAAAAAAGAGATCTCTCTAAAAGAAAACGTATTGACCTGGAAGGTCAACCGCACAATCTAAGAATCGTAGAGCACAATAGATTCAGGTATGCTTCCGCATATTTATTGTTTAATTCTTAATGATCAAACATGAAAAGATCTAGTATTTTGTTTGTGATGATTTTCACATAAGGATAATTGAAGATTCCACAGCCAATACTTATGTGTAGGGCAGATCCAATGATCCCTCCCTCCCAATTCCTCTTAATAACTTATCATTGTTAACAGTATGGCCATGCTCTAAAGTGATTCTTTCTGGTTTACTCACTGCACCATCATTAGTGAGTTTGAAGTTCCATTAAGCATTTATCTACCCTCATAAAGAAAGAGGCAGCAGTCTCCGTTACACTTTTTCCAAAAGTATCAAACATTTTTTATCCAAAAAGTTCCCACAAAAAAACAGGGACTTACACATGACTCCATGTTATTTATAAAGATCAACTGCAACACAGATGGATTTTTTTTTCCCAAACAAAAAACATAATGACGCATATGTTCCTAGCTCCAACACTTACACTTAACATACTCCAAGTCATAAAAATTCCCTATACTTAAGTATGGGGAATTTGAGCACACCATCACAACCCTGGATGGAAATTCTTGAATAAGAGTGAAGTTAAGCAGTAATATTTTTTCATGTTATCCAGCATATAGAAGGAAATTTTTTTTGTGCTGTTCATTCATGTAGTTGTCTCAAACAGGTTGTTTTGTTTTGGGATACCCCTTCAAGTTCTGCAATGGGCAAGTTAATATACATTGAGAAGGTAAATGTCAAAACATAAATGTATGGATGCTACTATACCGATGCCAGATTAGCAGAACATCCAAAATCTGACTAATCAACTTGTTAATCAACTTATCAGAATAGATTATCAATACAAATCATCCCTATGCCTTGGAATGGAATGCATAGTTCAATGTGAGTAAAGTAGAGATGATGAATGACAAATCAATTTCTGTACTATAATCCCCTCACGTTTGTCTTTTTCGGCCTCCATGGCCATGTAGAGTTTATATACAGGGTTATTCTATTCACTGATGTAAAAGGTAAGAGAAAGAAAGCAAATTTTTATGACTCTCAATTCCTAAGAATGGTTACAAGGAAGGAGAAGTAAGCCTTCCCCCGCCATTTGAAAAATTCCTCAATGCAAAAAAAAGGAAGAAATCAATATTATTTGGTTCTCTATATGTGGATGGGCTTATCATAAGTTGCCATTGCTGCTTCTTTCAACGCTTCACTCATTGTTGGATGTGCATGACAGACACGAGCTATGTCTTCGCTAGCTGCATCCTGCCTTATCCATTTCGACTCCAATCTTGTCCAACCCCAGTCCAGATGTAAACGGAGTTCTACCAGCAGAAACTAGAATGACATTAGCTTCAAGTATAGTCTGCTCTCCACCAGCTGCCGGTTCCAAAGTTAACTTGACTCCGTCTCTAGATGTGTCACATCTTACCACTTTAGTCTTGAGCATAAACTTCATATTTGTTTCTCCAAGGCACGCTGGAATTGCTTGCGGATTTCCCCATCCAATGTAGGGACGATATCAGGTGCAAACTCAACTAGAGTCACCTTTGAGCCTAGCCGGCCCCAAACTGAACCCATCTCAAGGCCAATATAGCCTGCTCCAATCACCACAAGCATCTTTGGAATTTCTGACAAAGCTAAAGCTCCAGTCGATGACACAATTCTCTTCTCATCAATGGTAATCCCAGGTAAAGATTTAACATCTGAGCTAGTGGCGATTATAATGTTATTTCCCTTCACAACCGTGTTTTCTTGCCCCAGCCTTTAACATAGGTCACTTTGTTTTTTTTAAACAGACCTTCAATACCTTTAGTGAGATTGGCCACCGCTTTATCCTTTTGGGCCATCATCGTTGGTAAATTAACCTCAACAGATGGGACCTTAATTCCATGGTGAGCAAAGGAATGCTTGGCTTCATGGTACATATGGGATGAATGCAGCAATGCCTGGATCAAAGCAGCATACATACACAAAATAAGCGTTAGTACATGTTCATCAAGCTTAGGAACTATAGGTATTAAGTGCAAAGCTTTCCACTGCATTATGTGTGTGCAATCACCATCCACTGTGACAATACTAATTACACTATATGAAGGATTTTTCCTACTACATGAATTCAAAGGGTAGACATCTCAAGATGATGTTCCAAAAAGCTAGCTCATTTTTCAAGTATTATCAATTGTCCGTCATTGGTAAACAAGCTCTTAACAAGAAAGAAATAATAGCCTTACAATGTTGGTATGCAGATGAACTTATGATTTAAATATGACTCCATATTTCAATTCTTGAATTGTTATATCTAACTTTTTATCCAAAAAAAGAAAAAAAAATGTTGAATTGTTATTATGCCATTTATTTCGTGTGATGTGAATTAACTCTAGTGGATGCTTAGCATAGGTGTTTCAGTGTGAAGCATAGAATCTTAAAGTTGATCTCCATTTTGGTTTCAGTGGTAAACCTTTTGGGACCTATTTAACAAAAAGAAAAAAAAAAAAAAAAACCTTTTAGGGCCTATTTGAATTGTTTCTTTCTGTGCCTACATCTTAGTTTCTTTTTCTCTATCATTTGTCTTATTTATTTATTTTTGTTTAGATATTCAATTTTCTCACGTTTGAGGCTATTTCTGCACCTATTTGTAAGAATCTTTGCTTTTGTTTGTAGATAGAATATCATTCTTTCTTTTATTTGGTTTAATAAAAAAATATAATTTGAAAGTTGTGGTGTATGCATAATAGTTACATTATATTTTGTCAAATAGCGTTGAAGATACAATGCCATAGAATTGTGTTACCTAACATGCTTCCATAATCTCATGTGTCTATTTTTTTTTTTTTTGTTGGTACAAGAATATATCCAAAAGCTAGAAAAGGCAAAAAAATATGACCACAAATTATTGGGCACAAAATAGGAACAATTCTTTTGTCATCCACTCAGGTATATGGGCTGTAATGTAATTGTCAAGATTTGGTACATATCCAATGGACAATGTTGTTGATTGTGCATTTCTTTACATGAATCAGTCCAAGAAGTTGGTTCTTCCTTCCACATGGTGCTTGAATTTACAACAAGCTTGTGGATTTTATAAAAGCACAGTACAGAGAACGAGGCTACCATGAGGTTGTAAAGCTTGTGTATGGGTTATGCCGTGTTTTTGAAAACATTTAAGAAGGATTGCTAAAGCTACTCAACTTTATCAAGTTTTATCACCAAATATGTACAATATGCAACTTTAGGAAACTTCTGGCCATGTTGCAAACTATAAAGAGAATATGTTTGTTTTTGAGGTGAGAATCCCTATGCCAGTTGTAGATATTTCCCATGCAGCTTCCACACTTAGCTTATTATCCATGAAACTGATAACAAGGGTTATGTAGATGGTTTTATAGAACAAAAGCCACAAATTCTGGGACAATTAGTGGAGAGAGCAAATGAACTTTAAAGAGTTGGAAGTTCAAATCATTTTAGCACAAATTATACTTGAGACTTTCTTAGTACTAGCAGAAAGAAGAATAAGATATCAATGATGTGACATTTTATCTGCAATAGCACTAGTTGAATTACTTAATTTGAGCTGATAAAAACATGGATTCTTTCTAAGCCAGTTGTATTGTACTTACTTCATAGGCTGATTTGGTTTTGAGGCTCTTAATTTTTGTTTGATGTTTGACTTTTTTTCATCTTATGTGGATTTGTTTAGTTAAGGATATTCCTCCCAAGTTTTTTTTTTTTTATGTGAAAGCATCATGTTTATGGAGTTTATTTCAATATGTGAAAAAGAAATGTGCAGGGTATATATAATTGTGTATAACTAAACAGGTGTATGTTGGTTCATATGAAGATTGTCAATACAGGTTGAAATCAATGTCTATTACAACTATTATGTTTAAACGTTGCTAATCTGGCTTTATAGTGATATTTAAACTTTGTCATTATACTATTTCACAATATTTAAACATCGTGCATAATTACCTTGTGGCTAAGTTTAAACGTTGCCGATGTAACTTTTTTACTATGGTTAAACGTTGCCAATATTACTCAACTACAACACTTTTTTTTGTCCATAAATTTTTTTATTGTTACTACTACGTTTAAACGTCGCCTATCATAACTATTAGCAACGTCTAAACATTGCTAATATTAGTCTTTTACTACGTTTAAACATCGCATATAGTACTAATTTACTGCACTTTTATTTTTGCCTTTAATTTTTTAATTGTCATTTTATTACGTTTAAATGTCGCGTATTACCTATTTTTAGCAACGTTTAAACGTCGCTCAATATAACACATTTAGCTACATTTCTACCTTTAGCGATGTTTATGAAATAAACGTTACAAATATTTTTTGCGACAGACCTTTGGCTACGTTTATTAGCAACATTTATTAAATGTGACTAAATCTTTTTTGTGACGTTTATTTCATGTTTAGCAATGTTTATTAAACGACATCTAAGATTGAAATTCCTATAGTGGTAGAATTTGGAAGTTTTAGTTGAAATACAATGCTGAGGGACAAGTAGAATGTCACAAAGCCCATCTTGTTGCCCATGGTTTAACTCAACGAGAGAGCATTGATTACACAGAAACTTTTGGTCCTGTTATCAAACCTACCACCATTTGCCTTATTATGTCTCTTACTATTTCCTTAAACTAGGATATTCATTAACTAGACATTAAAAATGCCTTTCTTCACGATCATCTCATAGAGTAAATCTTCGTGAAATGGCCCCTTGGCTTTGTTCATCCTCGCTACCCTCACTATGTGTGTCAACTCAACAAATCTCTTTATGGACTAAAACAAGCTCCTAGAGCCTGGTTTTGTCGCTTTAGTAGTTTCTTAATTCACTTAAGTTTTTGTTCAAGCAAGGCTGACACATCTATATTCATTCTTACAAAAGGATATGACATCCTAGTTTTCCTTCTCTATGTTGATGCAATCATACTCATTGGAAGCAATACCTCACTTCTTGATCATTACATCTTGGTTCTATCTCGCTAGTTTGCCATGAAAGATCTTAGCTCGTTACATTTCTTTCTTGGCATTTGTGTCACTACCACGAAGTAAGGCTTCACTTATGTCAATCCAAGTTCCTCTTTAACTTACTCAAATGTCATCATATGTACCTCTTTAAACCTATTAAAACCCCCCCTCTCTCCCAGAAGTCATCTCTGGGCAACTAGCCCACCTCCATTATCAAACCTAATTGCCTATTGTGAGATTATTGATGCACTTCAATAGCTCACAATCACTTGCCTAGATTTCAACTTTATTGTGAATCAACTGCGTCAATACATGCACTTTCCCACCATTCACCATATGCAGGCAATGAAACGAGTTCTTCGTTATCTTTGAGGTATGCCGCATCTAAGACTTCCCATTATTCGTACATCTAGCACATCTTTAACTACTTTTGCAAATGCTGGTCAGGGTGGTTGTCTCGACACTCGTCACTCCACCGCTAGTTATGCAATCTATTATGGCTAGACTCTCATCTCATGGCAATCTAAGAAGCAAGCCACTATGTCTAGTAGTTCAACTGAAGTTGAATACCACACCCTTGCATATGCTATTGTTGAATCTACTTGAATCTGGCACCTTGCATGTAAGCTTCGCATACCCATTCAGTGTCCTATCATCTTATGTTGTGACAACATGAGAGCAATTTATCTCTTGGCAAACCCTAAACATGTGAACATTTTATTCTGGAAATGGTTTCCATGGGTCAGGTTCTAGTTTGCTACATTCCCACCAAGTTTCAACGGGCTAACATTCTTACCAAGAACCTATTCACTTCCTCCTTTCTCTATTATTACTCCAATCTCATGTTGACTATCGCACCTTAAGATTGAGGGGGTGTATTAGCATATGTATTCCCACTTTTATATGTAATTTAATATATGTTCATGTATACCTTGTATAAGTTGTAAGCATAGGAATGTTCTAGTCTTTTTCCTACGTCATTAGGGTTATATTGCATTCTATACAATCATAGTTTATACTCTGTATTCTTTGACAATTACTCAACAATATAATATTATTCAAAAGTGTAAGTGTTCATCATGGACGCTACTGCTCTGCTGTTGAAGAAGAAGAGTTGCCGATGTTTCGTTTTGCTGTTAACTGGGTTGATGCCCATTCAATCTGCTGCCACTTCTCTTGCTATCATCGAGACTCGAGAGCTGCTCGTCGTGTTACTATTGCTGTCGCTTGTCGTGAAGAGGAATGGTGATTGAAGAGTCGGACGTTGGCAATTGGAGATCCTGATGCGATTGGTGAAAAGCCTCAGATTCAAATCTTATGTTAGTAAAGGTAGTGTGAATTCCAGATCTTCCCTTGCAGTCTGTTGTTGTCTTTCTTGGACATTAGTGCCATATATGCTATGCTTTACTATTGACTTGAAGTAAACATTTTCATTTGCTTTTTATTTCCTGTATTTACTCCAATTATTGCGCTTGGCCTCTTTTAAGCGTACATTTATCCTATGAAAGAGCATAAAACACGCATGAGTATATGATAAAGTTGGATAAAAAAAATGTGAATCTCATATCCATCAATATGATAACATAAATATAAAAGATATAATTAACTTTTTTTTTCTTTTTTAAAAGGAAGAGTTTTATTAGATTATTGTATAAACATAAAAGACTTCAACATTCACTTAAAATTAATTGCAACTTTAAATCGTAAAATGATGAAAGATCTTCATTTATTATTATTAGGAATAGAATAGGTAAGTATGAGCCACTTATTATATTCACTTACACTTAAAAACAATAAACCATAAAAATATAATAGAATGGAATAAGGAAAATACACTAGGCAAAACTAAGCCCTCCTTACCATCTCTCTCTCAATAGCCACCATCCCAAGCCTTTGTCTAAATTAACCCAGCTGTGGTGACCTGTCTGGCGGCAAAAACTCTAGTGTGGCTCAAGCATGAACTCAGGTGGATGATGGCTCGCACCACAAACCCATGCGGCTTGATGTGAAGGAACTTGAGCTGACAATGGTGATTGATTGGTTCAAGTGCAAACGATGTGGTCCATAATGGTGGTTCACATGTTTGATGGCGCATGTCTACTGTCATGGATCTATCGACATAGGTTTGATGGCATGGGTCTGACGGTGGTTATGCAAGTGAATTTGATCTAGTGGTTCGAGGGTGTGGTTTATTAGTGGTAGTGGATTTGATATTTTGGTTGGAGGGGGGCAGTGGGCTAACTAGTGGCAGCGGTGGGTTTGGTCATAGCATTGGTTTGCTTTTTTTTTTTTTTTTGGGCCCAAAGTCATAGCTTTAGGTTTGGAGATAGTAGGATCAGAGCTCTAAAAGGCAGCCATTGAAAGAGATAAGAAATTGCTACTAATGGGATCTTGGTAAGAAATTGTTATTTCTTGTTTGATAAGATTTTTTTGTCTCGTGGAATAACTATTCAATCTAGGTAAATACATTATTTGGCCTTTAAAAAGAATGGAGAATAAATACATTGGCTATTTTCCCAATATTTAATGAAGAATGTACTAAAGAACTTCACTAAAATTAAGTGTAACTAATAAATGATTGGCTATTTCATGATAGCAAAAGTATAATCCCAAGTTTAATTCATTAAGGAAAAACTCAAGATTATCCTGTTAGTTATAATTTAGGAATTTTGTTTAATTTAATAAATGAATACTTTTGACCATTTAAATAGCAGATCTATAATTATATTACCATAATTTTATCGTATGTTAAAATATTATTAATACTTATAAATCATATGTGCATATACATGGCATGTATTACTTAATTAATTCTTTTTCTACACTTATAGTTAATAATCAATACCCATGGAACGAATATTTAACCGAATTTTTGTATTACTTGTACAACTTATGCACTTGAGGGACATAGCTATAGACACATGCTCGAGGAATCAAATTACACCCACGACTTAAGAATAATGCAGCCTTTGCACACGATTATGTTAGGACCTTAAAAATGTGTCTGCCACACTTAATGATTACATAGATTTCATTTAAAATTGTACTACTTAGAAAGACAAAAATATCTACGTTTGCAACGTCCTCGACCATTGTGTCGACGACGGTCATTTTATTTTTACTTTCCGAGACATTTTGTTCGAATTGTTGCCATCAATGGTCAATGAAGTCATCTTTGGTATGATACAGGAGGTAAGATTCTCACATCAAAAGTAATTTTGTTTAGTCCTTTACTATTGAACAATTTTTATTTCTTTTTTCTATACCTCCCCCGATGAAAATGTTTGAACAAATAAGTTTACATTAAATCGCCAACTAATTTAACATATCAATTAATCTTGATGAATTTCTTAAGACATACAAATAATATTTTCACACTTAATTAAATGCATCAAATTTATAATTAGTATTGCACACAATAATTATTAACTCAAAGTTAATGATATATTATATTTTAAAAAATTACAAGTGAAGAAATTAACATTTTCAGTAAAATTTAAATTGAATATGGAATTTTCAAATTAATAAAATAGAAAATCAGCTCAAACAAAAACAATTTAGATATATGAACCCTATTTCCAATTGCATAAAACAAAAACAATTAGATTATTTATCCGACCTAGAAAAGTTAGAAACAAAATCAAATCAAATATAGACAATGCCCCCAATGATTTTGCAATAAGCATGTCGTAAACTTCCGATATATGTTAAGCACTAGCTTGAGTTAAAAGAACGAAAAACATCTAATATATCACGTTCACCATAGTCAACAATTTTGCAGCTCATGATCACAAAAGTGATTTTTATATATTATGATTTTTCGATTTAAAACAAGTACCAGTCAAACGAATATCCAACCAAATTAAACGGGAAAAAAAAAAAGACAAAGAAAATGCTTCTCCCGATAAATACATGATAATTAAATACTCTCATCGTCCCCTCAAAAGGGCCTTCTCAGCGGTGTCCATTTCCTCCAAAATTCTTGCCCTACGCTTCGCAGGAAGAGGAGCAGTTGGACCGAAACTAATATAATGCCCTGAAACAGCATTTAGGGCGGAGTAAATGTCCCTAAAAGAAGCCCGCCCCAATAGAGCTTTCTCTCTCCTGTACTTTGCCACCCATGAGTTGGAAGTCTCTCTAAGGTCAGCAACTGCCGATGCCACGTTAGGGTCATTTTTGTCCATGCCTATTGTACTTCTTACCTTGTTGATCACCTCTTCGGTTTCCTTAACGTATTCCTCATCGTTTTCTGCTAATGCTGGTCCAACGGGGGAGAGCCACGTTGATGACAGGATGCTGGTTGTTCCTAGGGTTAGGAGAATTTGTCTACGGTTTTGATGGGGAGTTGCGGTGGCCGGTGTGCTGGTGGGAGTGATGGTGAGTTTGGATTTGATGGGGGAGAGGGGTTGGGGTTTGGTGGTGGTGGGGGTTAAAAGGGTGGTAGAAGCCGCCATGGTTTGGTGGTGCAACGGTGGTGTTGATAGCGGTGGAAGGGGAAGAAAGGGGAGAAGGAAGAGGAGGAGAGAGAGAGTGTTGGGTTTGGAGAGAGGCTGAATGTGGAAAGTAGATATCGGGTTTGTGCCACGTGGGCTTATCACCTTATCCAATATCGGGCTTTAATTGGATGAGAATTGACCCAAGGAAATCTAAGAAGCGAAACACTGTCAGTCCACCTTTGATCGTAACCAAGCAAATTCGCAGGAAAAACTTACGTGTCATGGCAATTACGGGATACAAATGTTAGAAGAAACCTTATTAAAGTGCTAAGGTGACTAAGTAGAGTGATCTTGCATGGGCTAAAGCCAAGTGATTCAAAAGCAGACAGTTTATCTCATAAGTTACAGCTAATTTTTTAGCATTGTTATTGTTTTTAAAATAATGTCAAAATCACTATCAAACTTTATTTATGCTTTCAATTTTACATCTGAAATTTAACATAACTAAATACTATACATAATTAAACTTTTACTTACTGAATTTTAATACATGAAATTTGAATTTGTTAAATGTTTTATCATAATAAACTTATACTCATCAACTTTACTACTTGCATAAGATCAAAAGGTATAAGTTAGAGGTAAAAGTAATAAATTTAGCAATACAAAAGTTTGACTAATGTAGGATTTAGTAATTTTAAATTTTATATGTAAAATTGAAAAAACAAATATGTAAAATTTAGATAATAATTATAACATTATCCCTTATTTTTTAAGCACAATTAAGTAAATGATGAAAGTCATGAAAAGAAAAAAAAGCTGTAAAATATATGAGGTTTTAAAAAATTATTTTGTAAATTACCTTGTTTTTCATATAAATAAAACCCTTCTAATTGTGCAAAGTTCTATAAATTTGCTAAGGTCCTTTGTTAGGCTTATGGAAATGGCCCAAGCCCAAAACCCACAAAGAAGTTAGAAGAAAACTTTCTAGACAGTTTTGCTTTCTCTTGAAAACATATGAACCCAAACCTTAATTTTCTCTCTTTTCGCTCAATCTCTTTCTCTTGTGTTTAGATTCTTCATAGATTTTTGTCTCAAGATTAGAACTAAATTCTTTGTTTTTGTTTTTACAAGGTAAAAGATAGAAGATGAACAAGCGATTTCAAGCTTGCTACACTCTAAAAAGAAACTTGCTTATTTCAGGGGGGATGACTACCCTTTTCCCTTTCTTCTTTATACATTTACATGATGATTTGTACATTATAACTATTTTTCTAGCTTGATTGTTTGTTACACTATTTTGAACTACACAACTATCAACTTTAGTTATACTTCTCACATGTACAAAAAGAACTGGATTTGGTTCACACTATGTAATTTTTCTACCGTTTAGGTACTTTGCGAACATGTTTGATCCTTAATATTACATCCTTATAATCTAATGTCATAAACATCGATCTTCTAATAAGATGAATTGGGTTTTATTCTCTTTGTCACATGTTTAATATATAGTAATTGGCAACTAATGAAACTTTGAAGATGAATTACAAGAGAGAGATAATCATGAAATAAAGCATATTTACAATCCTTAAGGAAAATTACATTTTTTGAAGCAAATTTACAAAAAAAAAAAGAAGAAAAAAAAAGTGAAGTTATAGGGAAAATAAGGAGAAATGAACCGATTGAGCAATGTCGTATTTTTAAAGGGAAATTATGAAAAATTACATGTTATTAAAAACCAAAGGAATGTTATGAAGATTAAAGTGAATTACAATATATTAAGTAAAGTTATGAAGTACTAGAGATTTACTAATTCTAAAGAAACATTACAAAATTAAAAAAAAAAAGAAAAGATAGAGTAAGCAAAGTTACAAATTTGAAGAATGTCACAAAAGTTAAAGTAAGGCTAGATGTTATAGAAAATAAGGGTAACTACAAACATAGAGTGGAGGAGATCTAAGAATTTCTTTCCCACGAGTAGAGTTACAACTTTGAAAGCAAAGTTACAAATTTCATGAAAATTACAACTTGTTCTTTTAAAAGCAAATTAAAGTTGCAAAAATTATAGTATTACGGATTATTAATCATATTTACAAATTTTCGAAAAGCAATGTTACTTTTAATATAGTAGAGTTATATTTTCTTTTAAGAAACATTGCAATTTTCAAAGGAAGTTATTAAAAAATGCAAAATATTTTTAGAAAAGTGAAACTTTTAAGAAAAAAGCACGGAGTTGTATTTTATTTCAAATAATAAAAATTTGTTAAAATAATAGAGAAATTGAAAAAAAATATATAAAAAAAAAAGAGAAAGAGAGAGAGAGAGAAAAGAAAAAGAAAAAGAGTATTTCCCCTTTTCAGCAATACCCACTACCATAAGTATATCATAATGATGGATGGCTACATGACTCATCACTTGGCTAGAGAAAAAAGAAGAAAAGGGTGCAAATTGCAAATATTTCATACCAAAATTTGTTCATATATGTGGTGAAGTACAAGGTGACTAAACATCTCTAAGTGATAAATAATGTGGTTTTATCTATCTAAGTTATCTTGTAAGGGTTAAGGTGTGGTTCAAACTTAAGACCTAACTTAAATATAGCAATATGTGAAATTACATTCATGTAGCTATCCCCATTGATAATCATCTTACAGTTGTGGCCATTATTAATTATCTAATCTATTAAGATAGTAGTGTTAAGATAGTTAATAATAGTTTTGTTGTTATTAGTTCCTACATGGCATCCTTGATGTGTTAGGTCATCTTTATGGACAATTAAGGCTTTAGGATTCCTCTAAAGGTTACAGATTAAGGGTAGAGGGTAGTTCATCTTCTAAGTTGAGATTTCTATTTTAGGTTCTATTTACAATTTATTCATAGTCATCTTGGTCAACAGATAACCTAACGACTCCTAAGACATCTACACAACCTAGAAAGTGCTTTTGAGTAGGCAGTTATGAGTGTTTAAATAGTCATGACTTCATCTATCCTAAAAAAAATTTGATTCAACTGTTTGGTAGTATTATTTTCTTTAATTAAGTACTCTCTAAAGATGTACAACTACAAGTTTTTTTTATTTCAAAAATATTTTCTATAAGAAACAAAACAGAAGTGTACTTAAATTCATGACTTTGGAGATGTATTATTTTATATGATGGAGCAACCTTTCAAGTTAACAAGATGTCCCTTAAAGATGTCCTGTCTCTTATCCTTTTTGATAATGGGATGTTAGAGAGAATATAATCGCATCATTTATGACTTGGGGACAAGGACCATATATATATGTTCATAGGTTAATTGCTTGTTAACCTTTTATTATATCCAATTTTGCTCATCATAAAACAAAAAATAATATTTTCAGTCTTTATAAATATTAAATCATACGTACTTAATGGGAAAATTGCAAGTAAGAAGATCAACGATTAAGGTTAAGTTCAAATAGAGGATCAAACTTTCAAGTGATTAAAGTAGATAACTAATGTTATGCTAAGTACTTAAAAAAAGATGATTAAACTTTTAAGTGATTAAAAGACTATTAATATCATGTTAAGTAGTTTAAATAAAAAATTCATTATTATCCCATAAACATACTAACTGGTTTAAATAAAAATTTTCTTTACTATTCGTAATGACATTATAATAGGGTCTCATGTTCAAATGACTTAAAATAACATTGATTCTTTATTTTAACTATTTAAAGGTTTGATTCTCTATTTAAACTTAATTTCAAATATTAATCCTCTCACTTGTAATTTTCCTATTACTTAATACATTCAAGTCCATAATCTTATTAGATCACTTCATTTACACTTTATATAACATGATAATCTTATTGTACAATTATTATTAACACATATAATCTTATACAGTTTATTTATAAAATAAACCTAACACTACAAACGAAATATAGTAAACAAATTTGATGGTTTCACACTAAACTAACTTGAGAAAATAATTTTGATTCATTCATTCAATGTAACAATTATTAATTAACCAGTTAAAAAAAGAAACTAATAACAACAAAACTATTATGTCATTATCTTATTTAAAAGAAAACAAATGAAATAACCAAAATTACACGTGACATAAAAATCAAATAACGGTCTAAACAATTACATATCGAAATCATCATGCCATATCAGTCAATAGCACTGGTGTAAACTCTTGTCTACAGGCCGATCCTCGTAGTCAATTTATTCTTAATAGCAATCAATCTATTTTCCTCTCGCCTAGATTTGATTCACACCATCGCATGTTTTCATGTTAAATCTATAAGATCCAGGCACGGGCCCAAAAGCGGGCAATACGGGACCGTGGCATCAGAAGTACTCTGGACTTCTCTTCGCTTTTTTAAATTTTTATGGGCTACTTCATATGTTAAGTGCAGTCATCCTGGCCCAGAATAAAAAAGAGACACCAGATGCTGAATCTTGCGTTGGTTGAAGTTTGATGCAAGCTTTAGTTGGGAGAAAGCATGTCCGTTTATCTTTCACTTCCCTTCAGCATGTATTTGTCTTATTCATAAGATCTTATCTTACTGTATCCTTTTACTCGACAAGAGATTTACAGTTTTGCGTAGTCAAATAGAAATACTAGATATTATTAAAACCCTAAAAGTTATGGAATCTTAGTAACCATTTGGGAATAATTGCCCTTTCAAAAGTTATTGAAAAGGAGAAATCACTATCTAAAAGTTCATTGGATCCACTTATACATAATCAATAGTTTATTAGATATATTTGTAATTTAATCTTATTTATACGTGCTATCAAAGTCATATGAATATATATTATATTTTTATGTGACTTGTAACATATGTGCGTGTGGTCATATATAATAAACTTGATGTTATAATTGTATGAGCATTTTATAACTCTTATAATAATACCTTATTGCTACTTTAACTCTACACTATCTCTGAGCTTTAACTAAAGAAAAAATAGATATATGATTACCCGCAAGGGTAAAGGGTCAAAATGAATTTTGGGCCTTAAGTCTAATGATGATCTAGACTTAAATCTTAAGGTAGGTTATAGGGCCCCAAGAATTAAAATCATCCACGTGATATAATTTAGGTAGACTCTGTATGGATATGAAGTCAAGAGCAGTCTATGGAAACTCATCTCCATCATTAACTATCAGTGTGATCCAGTAAATATTGTGGACAGCAAAACCATACAAATGCTTAAGAGCTCATTTTCATTTAACAAATTCAAAACTGGAGAAAAGTGTTACTGCACAGTCATATTGCTATTACAAAAAATCAAAGAATACCATCTACTATTTTCAAGAATTGTAAGATATGAACTTTCATCTATCATTATTTATTACTCCTTCTTAGCTATTGGTCTTACATGTCATTTTTCCGAGTCACGTATAGCATGCGTATATGATTACGGCAACCAAACCCTTCCTACTGCAATAATAATAAATGAGTCGGCCTTCTTCCGATCCACTATATTTATTTTGCTACAGTGTGCGGGGCCCATGGTGTGCCCATGCTCATTGTCCCCATCGCCTCTGACCCGTATGGGGCTTGAGGCGAGAGATGATTGGGATTTGGGAATTATTATTTGATTGATCTTTATCATGACCAAACCATATCGATCACATGGAAGCATTAGAGCGATCCAACAATGCAACACAAAAGCTGGCCCGTGTGCATCATATTATATTCATTTAAATGACTCTTATTTGTTAAAATATCCTTGAAAACGATTAAAAGTAGAGGAAGATATTCACTAGATATTTGATTTAAAAGGAGGAAAGTAAGATCCATAGAGGGCGAGCACAACTTTAGGCAATCAGTACATCAACTTTAACGTGAAGAAAATGATGATAAAGGGAATACTCCCAGGCCTGGGGTCTACATTTTACACCGGATGCGTTGTAAAGATGGAGAATCGTCATGGCCATTAAAAGAAAAGTGGGTTCAAAGAAGCATCACCTAATTTTAAGTTCTAAGTCCACCACCCACCTTTCTTAAATAGAGGAGCACAACGGAGGGAAATCAAAATTATAACTCGTCATTGAATCGTAGTGAAATCTTATGGAAAAAAATTGTGTATAAGCTTGGGGCTCTTACACTTTCAAATCATCAAAGTGCAATTGCTATTTAATAAAAAGGCTTTTTTGACTTAAATCTACAATCATCACTTGATCAATAAATAAAAATAAAAGTCGCATCACATCTTATTTTCATGTTTAGGTTTTTCGGTAGTTTTTATCTTTTATTTTGTTTATCATCTTTATATGAGATTTTTCCTAATTAGAATCATGAATTTCATTCCACGATTATGTTTGAACCTTTCTAAGTTAATGTTGCCCAAGCCATGTTTATGTAAAAGATGTATCCATTTTCAGATTTTATCTCTTTTGGTTTATGTTGTCATTGCTATATAGTATGTGTTTGTACTCTAATATACTTTAATGAATGAATATCATGATCATTGGCAAAATAAATAAATAAATGATTAATAATCTTGACCTACTTTTAACTATATTAGAATTTGATGAAAATGATTAATAATGTAGGTAATTTAATACTAAAAGCAACATAACATGTAAAAAGGAGTCTTCTCAACATATATGGATTGACAAAGTTGGTGTCTTAGTCTTTGGATAAGGTTGGACCAGCATGGACATGGGCTACGTCTTGAACTGGACTCAGCCTAAAACCAGTCTGATGGGATCAAATTCGAAATTAGCCCAGTATCATTAGTTCTAAACTCGCTAATGGATCTTGAGGGTTCATAGGTCCATGGCGATTCGAGCATGGACACAAATGAATCCACTAGATCGATTAAAAAAATTAAAATAATATTTAAAATTTAAACTAATTTCATGTAAAATAGGAGAAATCAATTTTCATTTACTATATTAAATGTATTGTTATTAAGAAAAAGTTTTTATTTATTTGTAATATGGAATTAAAATTAACTTTTATCTTTTGATTTTCTTTACTATGCTTTTATTCCACATTATCAAAGACCTTCTATGATTCTATTTATTACTTCAACATAATTAATTCAATTTTTTATCTCATCATTAATTTATATATATCAAATCTCTACCTACTATTAAATATTTATCATAGCAATAAGATTAAAAGTTAAATAAATAAATATAAATTATTTATAAAATAAGTTAAAAATTATTAAGAATTTAAGACTCATAATCTTTTTTATTTTTAATTTAAAAAAATTAAGACCGGTTTACAGATGCAAGAACACATAAATTGCCGTATCCGATCCTAGGACCTAACTCGAAATCGGAGGTTACGGTTCCGAGCTGGTTCAGGTTCTCCGGATTTGAGCAAATTCCAACTGGTACCATTCGGACTTGAGACCCGGGTTGAAGTGATACTCCGCTAAGATGTCGTACGACAAATCTTTTTACGTCATTAAACTTGAGTAGAAAAAAGTAACACGGAGCGTACTTACTGCAAGTGACAGGCTCTTGACTTAGTTTTCCAGGTTGACAACTTCCATGGACGTTGAGAGATAAAGATAGACCCTTAAATATAATTTATATTTATTTATGTTGA
This sequence comes from Laguncularia racemosa, assembly GCA_037954665.1. Classification (NCBI taxonomy): domain Eukaryota; kingdom Viridiplantae; phylum Streptophyta; class Magnoliopsida; order Myrtales; family Combretaceae; genus Laguncularia; species Laguncularia racemosa. Next base: position 1,293,766 of record JBBMOL010000133.1, read on the forward strand.
AGAAGTCGAACAGCAGTATCTTTTCCTCTAATTTCTTTTTCACTACTGAACTTTAAAAAGTGCTTTTTCTCATAAGTGAATGCATAAAAAAAAAAAAAAAATTCTCATAAGAGAAAGCATTGAACCGTAAACATGGAATTTTTGAGATAAAATTAAGACGTTTTTAAATATAAAAATTCGTTAAAATATTGATGCAACATTTAATAAAATAACATTACTATGTATTATTTAGATGTTAAGGTCTTTATATTTAAATAATGTGAATACTAGTTTTTTTTTTATCAAAATGGATCAAATTTGACAATAGTGAAAAAAGTTCTCACAACTCCATTTATAATGAACTATATCCGATATGAGATTTATTTTTATACATTTTATGGACTGATTTAATGTTTTGAGGTGGAATTATGATGTTTATATACGGATTCTCGATCGTTACTAATTTTGGACATTCATCGTCAGATTTAACATGCTTTCATGTCTTGGATGCATCCGTTGCTATGGGGTCCGATGATGTAGACGGTTTTTATATGCTTTAAAGTTAAGAAATAACTCCACAGCATTTCTTTGTGTTTTGTTGGATTTATATAAGATTAGAATCCCTATAAGTTAAAACTCCGATGCTACCATTTGACCAATATAATAATAATAATAATAATCGAAGATCTAAAATTCTTTTCCCGTTATTAAGGTTCCAATTCCTAAATTATACCCCCTTATCCTTTCTAATAAAATTATCACTTCACACTTTCTTTAAAATTCTCTCTACATCTTCTTCCTTTATGTGTGCTTATAATTTCAATGTCCATATCATCAACCAAAGTTAAACGATATATAACATTCGCTATTCCTAGAAATTGGATATTAGGATTTATTCCACGAGTCGAATTCCATGGTGCTGTACTGGGAAATCCAATGGTGGTTGAGATTACTTGCAATAGTGGAAAAATAAGCTATAGAGGGTGTTTCGGTATGACCAAAGTCTAAATCAATATAGGTATTTTTTAAGAATAAAAATGAATAATAGGCTTAGGGTATATAAAGTTCGAATCCTTTATCATACAATATTATCCTCTATTTATAAAGGATGAGATCAAGCTATTTTAGAAAGAAGAATTAATATTCTCAATATCTACTCCGAATTTTATGGAATTAAAATATTTGATTGAAATCATTCCTTATCTATTGAGTGACTATTCCACATTCCTTATCTGGACATCCGGTGAAAATCGGCCAATCCGACTTTGGGTCTTGGATCCTAGAACAGGTGTGAACATCTAGGTTGCTCTAGATCACTTTAGTTTCAAGATAGATCAACATAATTCACTCTTGTTCGATCTTACCTCTATTGGTCATGTTTCTAGCTCAGGACTTGATCTTTAGAGCTTAGCCTTGGATCTAGGCAAAGTCGAATTGGGTATTTTGAATCCAAGTTCAAAAGGACCTATCAACATAATAGTTAAATTACAAAAATTATCGTAATAGTTAACAACTTAAGCAATTATATGATGTAAAATGGGAAATTCCACCATGAGATTTCTTAACTTCCTCTCCATTTAAAGAATGAATAAATTTTGATGGACGTTTCCTCAAATTTTGATGGACGTATGCTCACTAATTAGTTCCATTCCATAATTTCCCAATCCCCTCTTAACCAATGGAGGAAAAGTGGATTAGTTTCCCTTTAATTCCCTTTCCTCCCATTCTTGCTTGCATCTTTCAAAACATGGGCGCCGTCCATTTCCTTGATTATGTTTCTATCTATGCAAACATTAATTTCTTTGAGTTCTTACACGTAAACGTCTCGTGTAAAGAGTGTTGCGACGGTGAAATTGAGCTGGAGCCAGGACGGAGTCCACCATGACCATGCAAGAGACAAAGACACCCCGATTGGACCAGAAAAAGAGGACGACATGTTAGAATGTGTTGAGTGGACGTCAAGAATTCAAAAGAGAGCCATGCCAATGCCACCTTGTTTTTCCTATCCCCATCACTTGATAATAAAATTAGAGGCGGCTGTGCAGGACTGGACTTCACATGCATAGCTCGTGGACAGCCGATGACTGGTCATTTGTCGTGCAAGCTATTTGATGGGTAAATTCACAAGCATGAGTTTGATGACGCACAGACAGATGGATCCAAACGGATAACTTGTGATGAGACTCGGTAGATTTCTTGATAGTTGATACCGTTGGAAGCGTAAGGTGCATCTGAGTTATAATTTAATGCATCGTCAGCACCTCATATCGGTCTTCCTTTTTCTCTTCTGTGTATTTTATTTCTCACTCTGTAAAATTAAAACTATTATCATTGTCGGGCAAACAACGTCTTCCATGATGTCATGATATATTCATATAAGTTTGATAATTATAAATAGTTTGGAATGTGATCGGGTGTAATAAGAGAAATAAAATTGTGAATGAAATCGTAAATTCAACTCTATATTTGGAAAGGTCGGTAAAATTGTTGATTTTAATATAAAATTATATTTGGTTATAATATATTTAAAATAAAATGAAGTATATATGTAATTGATTGGCCCAAAAAAACACAAAAGAAAAGAAGAAGAAGAAGTGCATAGGTAGTTCGGTAAGAAATTTTTTGGCAACATAGAGAGAGTTTGAAAAAGCACATAGTCGTCCCACGGGGTTATTGTCCTTTAAGAGTATTACACTTCACACACTCGTATTGCTAAGAAATCTTGATCGGAAATTATATCACAAGATATAACTGTTAAAAGGATTCATTGATAATTTACCATATCTCTAAATTAGATTAAAGATTTAAGAAACAATGGCATTTTGTTTTATTGATTATCTAGATAGAGAGAGAGATGGAGAACTTACTTTTTTAGAAAAGTTCAGGTAGAATTTTACTTTGAAAAACAAATAGTTTTAAGGCGAAAAGTATAAATTTTGTTTTCAATGTTTGCTACCTTTTCTATTTCAATTCTAAATGTTTCTTTTATATATATATATATATATTCAAGTTCTCAATATTTGCAAATATTTATAAATGAATCCTTTTAATAACAATGTTAACTTGTTTGTTAGAGATTAACATGTGATGCGATTCAATTAACTCACAAAATTATCTAAAGTAAATAATACAATCAAATTACAATAGCTAAAAGAAATTAATTAATTTAAAAAAAATCAAAAATCAAAATATATTATCATTTGAGTAAATTGATAAAACATAAAAAATTGGAAAAAATAAATGAAAAAGGAAAAAAAATGGGGTGGTTAGATTTTTTGTTTTTTTTTTCTAGATTTTTTTTCTTTTTTATTTCTTTTCAATTTTTCATTAATTTACTCAAATATTAATATGTATGTATGTATGTATGTATGTATTTTGCATTTTTATTTTTTATTTTTTTCTATATTTTTAATTATTTTATTAATTTTATTTAATTTATGTAATTGTATTACATTATTTATTTAATAAAAGTATGTAGACCAATAAGATGCTACCATATATAATTCCTAACAAAAAAACTAATGGTGACTTGATTGCAAATATTAGAAACTAAAATAAAAAAAATTAAACACTTAAAATTGAAATAAAAAAGATAATAAAGATTAAAAATTAAATTTATATTTTTTTCCTAATTTTAAATAACTCTCAAACAGTATTGAGACATATGATTCTTTTAAATGGTATGACCATTGAATCTTCTCTTCAAAGTTATTTCTAGCCATTAGATAGTGTTAGAGCATTTAAAAACAGATCAAGACTTACATGCATCGAGTAGACACGAAGTTCTCTTGAAGACACTTTATTCAAACATTATACACCTTGTCCAAACAATGTATATATTGAATTCTATTTTTTAGCTCTTAACGAGACTTTATCCAAGTCTCATGTAAAGTCTCCTGGTCAAGGCACAAGAAAACAGGACATTATATTCATTTGGATCTCCCAGTGTATGTGAATGAAGTCCTATATATTCTCCTAGCTTCATATTTGATTTGAAAATCTTTTTCATAAGATTCAAGCATTCATTTATAAGATGTCTCGATTCCTTAGCTTAATGCTTGATCTTGGTACCATATTGACAAAAATAAAATAAATTCTTGATACATTAAAGAAGTCATCTAAATACTTAGTCTAAATCCAAAAATATAATTAACAATTTATTTGACAATACTTAGCCACATTATTGGTAATCTATTTAATATAAACGTTTGTGAAAAATATTTTTAATTCAAGGATTGGCATATACATTAAATAAATAATATGTACAACATATGCATATAATGTAATATATATTATATTATATAAGGGTGAATGATTAGCTTTTGTGCAACATTTAAATTTACAATGGCCCCTTCCACTTAGAGTTGAGAATTGCTACTGATCCACAGAGCCCGCAAAAATTGGTGGGGTGGGCCAAAAATTTTGGCCTGTGCCTATGTGGCCACGAGGCAGGGTGGGTAACTTGCCGGGGGCGCGAATTGGCCCGCTGACTCGCAAAACAAAAAAAAAATGACAATGCAAATCAGCTAACGTGAGGCGACAGACAATGACCGTGACTGATGGCTTAAAGTGACGACGGGACAAGGACAATGGGATGTGGACAACACTTTGCCGTTGGCAGGGCAACTCTTTCTCTTAGTCTTCCCTCATGCCATGCCTGCCCACCCCACTGCCCGTGCAGCTCTTTCTCTTTCTCTTCCTTCAGCCCCTGTACGGTCATTGTTGTGCTCCTCACCGTGCCATCACTCTCACTCGTCAGATTCCTCACTAGGCGACAGCGTCCTGGACCAGACCAGATGAGACCAGTCTTTGCTACTCCATCACCTTCGGCCACGCCTCCGTCCTGGACCCAGACCAGACTAGCCGTCCTTGGTAACTGTAAGTCACCTTCCTATTTATTTATCTTCTTTTTCTTTGCCGTTGCTTATGGTTGTGGAGTATGGACTGTGTGTGGGCCGTAGCTTGCTGTAGTGTGGTGGTGGTCCAATAGACTGCTATTGTGTTTGGCTATTTGGGGATTAGAATTGGCTTGGCGTGTGGCTGTTTAGGAATTAGGATTGGGGAGTGGGGACTATGCTATGTTAGGTTTACGGTTAACCTAAAGGAGATAACCGGTTTGGGGACTAGTTATTGGTGTTGCCATGTTAGGTTTATGGTTTGGTGACAGTGGCGTCGGCGATGAGTGACGCTGTAACAATGACAAACCGACTATAGCTAGTGCGGCGAGTGACAAACCGACGATGGGAGGTGTGGGACTATGGCGCCAGCGGTGAGTGGCGAACCGCCGGTGGGGTGAAGCCGGTGTGGTGACTATATTTATATTTTATAAATTATAATCTTATATATATATATATATATATAAAGATTTTGTAAAATAAGTATACTACTACTAATAATAACATTTTCTATATTATCAGAAAAAGGAATTTTTAATTTTTTTTATGTTGCAGTATATATATTAATGTTGAAATATATTTACAGAATGGATCCTCCAAATAATGAGACTGCAATGGAACCTATTAATGTGGATGATGTGTCCGAAGTCGGTGGGCGTAACGATAATCTACAACTTGGATCTTCTCAATTTGAAGTACATGCAGGTAAGAAGGCTTGAGTAGGTAGCTCTTCTTCTGAGATTTGGGAAATATTTACAAAAATTGGTATTGGGAAGGATGGTAAAAATAGGGTTAAGTTTAAAGCATGTGGGAAGGAATATGTTATTGGAGCACATTCACATGGAACTTCATCTTTACGTCGACATAGAGAAAAGTGTCTTTTGAGTCAAATTACTAGATATAATGATGTCAGTGATATGATAATTGATCATGCTAGCAAGTTAAAATCAAGAAAACCAGATCTTAAATTTGCTTATGAGATAATGGCTATGGCTATTATTGAACATGATTTGCCATTTTCATTTATTGAGTATAGGAGGATCACACAGTTCATAAGGCTATATAATCTTGATTATAAGCCAATTAGTAAAAAAAACTGCTACATCAGATGTTTGGAATTTATATTTGACTCAAAAGAAGAATTTGAAACAAATATTGCAAAAAATTCCAGGGAAAGTATGTTTAATTTCTGATGTATGGACTGCTTCCACTAGTGAGAGATATATTTGTTTGACTGGACATTATGTGGATGACAATTGGAAATTGAATAATAAAATTCTTGCTTTTTGTAAAATGCCCCCTCCTCACTCAAGATTTGAATTGTCGAAAAAAATATTTAAATTTTTGAAAGATTAGGGCATAGATAGGAAGATATTCTCCCTTACATTGGATAATGCATCTGCAAATGATTGTATGTAAGATTTTTTGAAAGAGCAATTGAACTTACAGCATAATTTGTTATGTGGTGGTGAGTTTTTTCATATTAGATGTTGTACTCATATTCTTCATTTGATAGTTAAAGAAGGATTGATTATAAGTAGTGAAGCGTTGCATAAAGTAAGTGAAAGTGTCAAGTATGTGAAGGGCTTCGAGAGTAGAATGAAACACTTTTTGGAGTGTGTTGAACGGGTTGGCAACATTGATACCAATCTTGGTTTGCGCTTCGATATAACTACTAGATAGAATTCCACTTATCTTATGCTTGATAGCACACTCAAGTATCGACGTGCTTTTTCTTGCTTTCAATTGAATGATTATCATTATAAATATTGTCCAACCATTGATGAGTGGGAAAGAGTAGAAAAGATATGCAAGTTTTTGAGCCCTTCTCATAATATCACCAATTTGATGTCAGGATCATCGTATCTAACTTCAAACCACTATTTTTTGCAAATATGAAGGATTGAATGTTTGCTGAATGAAAATTTAAATAGTGAAGATCATGTCATAAGGGAGATGTCTATTAGAATGAAATAGAAGTTCAATAAATATTATAGTGATTATTATGTTATCCTTACACTTTGAGCAATCTTTGATCCTCAAATGAAGTTTGATTTTTTGAACTTCTGTTTTAATAAACTTGATCCCTTCACTTGTGAAGAGAAGTTGGCTCACATAAAGAACAAGTTATATAAACTCTATGGAGAATATGAGAAGAGCAAAACAAATCACATATCTAGAACTAGAAACTATCAGGTTGGATCATCTTCCTAGGGACAAGACACATCTGGAGGTAGTAGCAGTAAAGCAGCAGCAACATATAGAGCTGGGAAGGGCTTAGAGATTGATTTTGCTACTTTTGTGGTAAGTTTAATAATTTTGTTTATTTTTTTAATGATATTTTTTGTCGTATTATATATTAATATTTAATTTTTTTTTCTTAATAATGTAGAAATTTCGATACCGTCAAATAGAAGTACAAAGTTGTGGTAAATCTTCTTTAGATATTTATCTAGATGAGCCAGTGATGGATATGGATTTCTACTCAGAAGTAGATGTGTTACAACATTGGAAGAGTCAAAGCCAGAGATATCCTAATTTATCTATTATGGTCTTCGATGTGCTTAGCATTCTAATTACTACGTAGCGTCAGAGTCAGCTTTCAGTATTGGTAACTATGTACTTAATAAGTATCGCAATTATATGCTCCCAACCAATGTAAAAGCTGTAATTTGTACACGTAATTGGTTACAGTGATTTGCATGTGAAGGTAATTTATTTTTGTTTTATTGGTAATATTTTCTTTTAATGTATTGTTTTAAGCATTTATTATCTAATTTAATTATATGTATAATGTCATAAACTGTAGAACAAGAAAAAGACAATGGGAGTGCGGGTGGGAGTGGGACTACTTTATCAAAGGGAGACTCCAATTTAGTTGTTGATAATAATGATAGTGATGACTAATGATTGATTTGTATATGTGATTTTATCTCATTTATTATTGTCTTTGTTTTCCTATATAATTAGTGAAAAGTACTTTATGATAATTGTTATATTTGCTTAATTATCGTTTTAGGTTATTTTCTTTTCTATTGTATGAGAATGAGAGTTAAGAGTAAGTACGTATAAATTGAAATAGTATGTTTAACTATTATAGGTTTAAGCTTGCATGTAAATCTCTTATTTCTATTCAATAAGAATTTTATAATATATTACATTTCCATTGGACTAGATCAATAATAAATTACTAGCTTAAGTTTAACTTAAAGAATTTAGAATACTAAGAATTTAGAATTTAGGATTTAGAATACTAAATTTGTAAGAAAAAAAAAATGCGGGCAGGGTAGGCCGAATTTTTCTACTTACAACTCTTGCGGGCCACTGCGGGTCGATCCTCGTTGACCTGCAGGCCGGTGCGTGTCAAGGTGGGCCGGCCCGTTTGATCTGTATTCTCGGCTTTACTTCCACTAAAAGAGATCGATTCATGCATTAAATAGTTATGTACTGATTTTTTTCACAATTTTAAATCCAATAACGAGTATTTATATTTTTCTATAATGACTCTTAGCACAAATTTCTAAAAAAAAAAATAGAAAACTTTTTAACATTTAATTATATAATTCATTTATATTTTTGAGGCACCATATTACGATTGTATCATGCTTTTATCATTTGTATTAACAATTTCATATATAATTATTTTTAGGAAAATTATATAAATATGACATGTGTTTTCAAACTTTTGTAAATAAGTTATCTTTTTTTTTTTAATAAATACACAACCTGTGTTTCATAATTATTTGTTAATATTAGTCATGGATGAGTATAACATTTGATTGATTCATAATAATTAATTTAACAAAATAAAAATATTATTAAATACATTTAATTTGATAAAAAATTATGAAAATAAAAAAAAAAGAAATAAAAGAGTAGAAATTTGAAAACAATAAGAAGCATCTAAAAAAAATCATACGATTGTTACTAACCATCCAAGGATAAAGATTGGCTGACAGCCACATTGAAGGGGATGCACAAACCAACTTAGAGTCATCATCAACCACCTCCTGCACTTAGGTGGCTAGCAATATCTACCCCTGTTTAATATTTCACTATTTTTTAAGTCATTAAAAACTATTAATTAAGTAGGAATAAACCATTTAACCTTGCAACCTTGTAAAGTGTTATTTCATCACTCCGTAACCTTTAAAAATGTACAAACAACACCAAAATTGTTGCTAAAAACTTAAATATTATGAGATTTAGTAATTATTTAAGATTTATATGTATATTTTTAAAAGTTATAAAATATAAAATTATGGTATAAAAGTCTAAAGATCTACCCATATTGGACCAATAGTGTAGAGCCTGTAATTTGCCCAATCATTAATTCAAATTCTAATTGTTTCATGTTACTTATATATTTATGACAGATTAAAAGAAAAATCCCACAATGGGAGTCGGATTTTATGTCACCCTCTTCTTTCCATTCTTTCGCTCTGTTCTCAAACAAGCTGTCCTCGTGCGTACGTTCCCAAACAAGCCGATAGTCTCCAATCGTTGTGGACGAGCAAGTGCAGGAAATGAGGCATGACCGGGGCGCATGCACTAGCCCTTTTGATGCACTGCTAATTGCTATGCTATGCAGGTAGCAGCCAGCATGCGTCGAGGACCAAAACTCATCAGGCAAAGTAGAAACTAGAGAGTATATATATATATAATCAACACAAAACAAACTAACTAATAGGAGTGATATTAAATCGAAAGCATGCGAAATGGGCATAAAATTAAATGATTGCGTCACGCTGGCATAACTCCAACTCTATACAGAATGTTTCACTTCGTGAAGAGCCATCGAGAAACTCAAATCATTAGCTTTAGAGTCGGATGAACTTGGCTTGTTTATTTATTTTCGAAAATGTAAATATGGTTGAATTGAGGCATTGATAATGGAGAAGTAACAGGTATTTTTTTTATTTGATTTACATTTAAGATGGCATTTTTAATATATTAGAAATTGACGGACGTAGTATCATATTACTCGAATGGAAGATCTATAGCCCCGTTGATAGCAATATGTACAAGTGTGCTGCAATTGTCGATTTTTTTTACTCTATCTCTTCCTATCATATGCTAAAAAGTATTAATATATCTTTATCCCCAATTCACCACATGACTATTGGGCTACGGTCCCTAAAACATAGAAATATATCTATATATATTAAATACATGTTCTTTTTGTCTCGAAAGAAAGAAAGACTAAAGGAATTTTGTGGAAAAGCTTATGCAACTAAGTACTGCAATAACTTTATAAGAGAAGGATATATATTCCTTTCAATCTCATGAAGGAAACGAAAGATGTATATTTTGTCTAATGTTGATGCTTTTATTTTTATTTACTTATTTATTTATTTTTGTACTTCATCGCAATTGTAGTGAAATCAATGATTGAAGAATAAAAACAGAAAAATAAACATTCACACATTTTTACGTGAGACAAATTTTTATAGTATTGTTTGATAAGGAGTAATGTAGTCTTGCACATGTCATTATTTTAGTACAATGAGCAAACACTTTGTATGTGGACACAAGAACTAAATTACGAGTTCTCGTAAAATTATAGGTATCAATTCACAGTTCAAAAAGTTATAAAGCTAAATCGAATACGCAGTCAAAATTTGAGCTTTAAATTATGCAGGAGATTGCCTCGATTTGTTAACTAAAAGATCCTTGAATCTAGTGTCTTTTCCATTAACAGGTAACTTTATTTTTGAGTTAAAGCTAGTCAGAAAAGCTACGATAACATGACTTTAAGGCATTTACTAAGAGTTTAAAATAAAAAATTCTAACATTGCAAGACTACTACTAAGTTGTAACTTGCAAGCTCCACCCCACCACCCGGGAGAAAAAACATAGGTATATGCTTACGTGTATGGGACATGCATCGCTTCCGGTGCATTCTTTTTTACTGTTTTTTTTTCCTAGAAAACCTATGCGTTAATCACTTTACTTGGCCATATATTATATAAAAATTATAACGCCTCAAACTCATGATGCTATAACCTATTATGTGTCCATACCAACTAGTGATATATTAAAGTTCAAAAAATCATATCTATTTTTTCCGGTAATACTTGAACTTATCACCAATAAGAATATAATATACATTGAGCATGACTCTACACACCATACCGAATGACTTTTAGGCAAATCATTCTAATCACAAGTATATAAGGAAAAGACACTAAGATCTAAATCTTACATCACTAGGAACAACACGAACAACTTAACATCAAATTACCTGAAGTCCCACTTCCAAATAAATAGAGTCATACTACAAACTAACATCAATTGCTATTAGACCTATCCTATTGGTCATCCTCATAAAAATAAAAATAATCACTACTCTCCCCATTTGATAGTAATAATAAGCATCTCCGTATTCATCATAAGCAGTACACTCATCATAAGTACTTGCAACTAAAAAAGATAAAAGAGTAAGCTTAACCCCAATATGCAATATGCAATAACACATACATAAATGCATGAACTCAATTGCAAGCTCACATATAAATAATGCAAATAGAGAAATCAACCAACTACTCGTTATCTTATTTAAAGTCTACCAAATTAATAAAGGAGTATTCATGACTCTGCTCACACATCTAGGATATATATATATAAAGTTTAATCCTAAATTAAAAATTACCACAACCAGCCCCAATACTCCTAAATTTATCTCAGATCATTTCGGTATACGACTCTACATACCAATCATTAAGCTGCCCCTTAAGGTTCTACCACCTCCGATCCCTAGGTTGAGCCACTCACAATTAACACATTAATTATCATTCATCTAATAATTATTGGATTCATTTTTGTCATTATAACACTCCAAAATCACTATGGTACTAACAATTCACCACGTACCCTACTTAAGTAAAATACGCAAGGTTACAATCATTAAGTAAATTTCTAAATCAGTTTTAAGACTTTGAAATTGTTTATTAGATTTTGAAAATATTTTGGCAAAATGTTAAATTTTTGAAAACATTTAATGATTGTTTATCCTAAAAACGAGTGGTAATATAAGAAAGGATAAACTCGGTCAAAGCCTATAGGGCCTACCAAAGATATAATCCATAACTAATAAGCTATGGAGTCATAAGCAGCCACTAATAAGTCTCAATGCAACTAAAAATATAAAAACATAGTATAAAACATAACAAATCTCAGTCATAAAATCCTCACCTAAAAAAGGGGGGGTAGGGTATGGGGGCATTAAATTGAGAGTTAGCCACTAGGGCCTAGTATACAGTAACACGAACACATACAAACATGTCAAATAGGGCTACAATTAATGCAACAGACAATCACTAAATTCAATTGCTTATCTTAATTAAGCACTTAACATAAGAGTACTCATGACTCTAGACATCACGACGAGGAATAAAGAGTTTGATTCCACCACAACCGACATAAATGATTGACGAGGGCAACTAGACTCCACATCGCCAAAAACCATGTACCTAAGTAGCTTCATCTAAGTGATCTCACCGTTATGTAAACTTATTGACCATAGTCCAGCTATATCGTATCACCCATCGAGTTCTATAAGCCTAAATGACTCCCAATATATCTTATCTCCGCTTAAAGCGCTTGTTATTAGACATAATTTCACTTATCAACTATCCACCGAGCTACTCTTAGTGACCTACGTGCCTAACTACCGTATCATTTTGGAGTATATGACCGCAACTATAATCCCAATCTAAGATTTGTCACTTACTGGCTCAAGTAAACATGACAAGTAGCAAATAGATATTTAACCGAGTTTAATTATTAGTCTGGTTCATTTTTTTCTACTCGAGCACGCAATACACAAGTTATTGCGTACTTGAAAGGTTAACGTTTCCTAAATTGCAATCCAAATTCCAATTGAGTCGATTGAGTTGGTTTTATACATCAAAAGAAAATTATAAGTCAATTGATTATTCTAAATAATTGAATTCTATTCAAAGTATAGTTTAGGTTACTTAAGGCTCATATCAATTACGAGTCCAATTAGGGTTATCTAAACCTAAATAGCTTTTAACTAATTGTAACTTGAACCTTTTAGGATTCATTTAATTAAACCTAATAAGTTATTTAAATTTTAAGTCTAGTTAGGTTTAAGGCCTAATTACAGTATTTGGGCCCTTTAAGTATAAGAGACCCAATAATGATTGAAATCAGGTCCACTAGCCCTAATTGGTTTAGTGGAGTCTAGTTATAATTACTAATTATAATTTAAGTCAAATTAGATTAATTTTATCTATTTTAAATTGACCTAACCTATTGTGTTTACTTAGTCCCATTAGTTGCGTTGTAAGCTTAGTTGATTTATTAAGTCTCATTGTAATTCTATTTTAAGCCTTTAGCTAATTTAGAGCCTTGATGGGTTTCAAACTCAATTAAATTTAATGTATTTATTGGATTCCATTTATGATACAGGCCCTAGAGTTTAATGGGACCAAGCATATTTGGATCTTGGGCTTATTTAAGTTTCACTGAAATTAGACAAACCTAATTTATTTCTTAAACCTAAGTTTAATTTATTTTAATTAGTTAATTCAATTCAGGCCTTAAATTGGTTTAAGATCCAATTGAGTTATTCATTGTGCTAAAACCCATTTAAAGTATAAGCCTTAAGAAAAAGATAGGCCCAATTACATTTTGAATCTAGGCCTTGGGCCCATTTAAGTTATTAAATCTACATTATTGTGTCAAATTTTATTTCAATCCACTTGGGATGGTTTAGTTAATCAAGTCCATTAAATAAATTGTGCTTAAATTCATAGGCCACTTAAGGAAAGCTAAGAGAATGGTCATTGAGCCTATTTTGGTTGGGCTGACTTGTGGTTGGGTCAACCTTGATCCAATTTAATTAAACCATTATTCAACTTAATCTTAACTCATTATAAATTTAAACATTAACTTTAAAAGATTATAACTTACTCAATTTAATCTCTAATTAGGTAAACCTAAAGCTATTTGCCTCCTTATAACTTTCACTACCCATTTTACAAAAAAAAAAAAAGAAAAAAAGAATGTGATTTTATTCAATTTAAAGCCCTTGAACTACTAGATCAATTTTAATTATGAATTTACCACTTTAGCATCCCATAACTTATTCAATTTAGGTATAGATTACTTCAAACCAAAACCCATTTGTTTTTACTCCTTCCTATATCTAATACATCATTTATTTTTCATTTTCAGACTCAAAACACCATCAAAATAGAGCAAATGGAATAGAGTGTGCCCCGATTAAAATTTTATCCATTCCATTAGTCCAATTTCAACACATTAATACTTTAAACCTCATTTCATATCCAATCCAACTCTTATTCATAATTAAATCATAATTCTACCAAATTTACCCAAAATAAATATAATTTATCATATTTTTCGAAAATTAACATTTTCCAAAATCATGCAAGAAATTTCACATTTCAAGTTCTTACAATCTTCCAAATCAACTCAATTCATCCATAAACTTCACCAAACTTAATATTTATCAAGTGATTTTAATTTTCACCAAATATAACACTTTAAGAATGTAGCAACCTGCTGGAAATTCATAAAATAATAATTAACAACTCATTCATCCACTAATTCAATCAATTTTCCAAATCCTAACATTCTATATGCCACAGCTACTAATTAATCATCAAAATCACTCCATATATTAGATGTTCATGCTCCAATCATCAATTTATCAGCACCCAATATTCAAATCAGATTTAGCAAGAAAATTGAAGCCTCAATTCTATCTTCATAGTGTCAATTGCGACTACATTTAACAACCAATTACATATCTACAATTATCATATATCATCCTTCATTTCTATCATTTAATCAAATGCCAACAACACATATAGTACATTATATCATAGATTAACTCTTAAATCATCAAATAACACTCAAGAACACTCAATGTAGGTGGCAGTCACTAATAGATTTTACAATACAACATCAATGTTCAAGAAATTATCAAATCCTCATATTCCATTACTTATAGCTATTATAAATCATCAACTTAAACAAGATTTTGATCTCACTTTGTTGGAGATTCAAGAAATACCTAAATTCTCTCCAAACTGTGCCTACCCACTTCCAAAATGATATTTATCCCAATTTTCCAATTGATTTATGTCATAATAAACATGATACACTACTTTGACTTACAATCTACAAACTAAAATCCATTTAAATTAAGTCATTTTTGTACTTACCTTCACACTCAAATCACATGTAAGACACCCCATCTTAGCTTGAAATCTCACTTAATTCTTAACCTAAAACTTTTAAGAAAATAACTAGATTAGTATAAGGTTTAATGGGTATCAAGAGGTTTAAGAAGTAGAATAGGCTTAATGGGTTTTTGAAAGCATTTATTTATAAGAGTTTTCTAGAAAAATGAAAAGGGAGCTACTATTTTTCTGTCTTAAATGGTTTTTTATAGTAGAGTTTAGTAAGGGTTTAAGGGTAAGGCTAAATGGATTCATAAAGGTTAATAGGTTGTAACTTATAGTAATACGTGTTATCTTAATTTGGCTTGTTTTGTATTATCTTTCCCTTAATTACTCCCCCACTTACTCCAGCTTACATATATTGCTTTTTCTTTTTTCTTTCTGCAAAAATGCCCTTAAGACTTAATTTAAATAATCACTCTTCAAGAAAATAATTTGTTTCCAAACTTCAAGAGATCACTCCCAATAATCTAAAATAACTTCAAATGACCTTAATTTAATTTGTTTGGTAATTTTAGCCAACTTCAAAGATTATAAATCGAGTCTATGGGCAAAATGGTTATTTTGCAAATTTGATCTCCAATATCTATTTTTTTTTATTTCTAATTGACTCAAAATAGTTCATTAATGATTTTATTTACTTAATTAGGGTCTTGAAATTTTATTTAGAATCATTAAGCTATTTCAGAGCTAGTTTCAATAAATCAAGTTCATGAATTTAATGGCCACTTTGGAAAAATTTGTCCTTGAATTTTATAAATCCTTTCTTAATTGACTTCAAATCTTCCTTCTTAATTCCATTGAACTTATTTGGAATTTTGGGGTTTTTCAGTTACTAACCTATCAAAACCCAGGCAGCAAGCATAATATCACATACCTAAATGAGAAAACTCTAATGATTCCTATTCCAAAACACAATTAATACTTGAATAAAGATATAAACAATCTTACATTAGGACCTAAAAGCTATACTAATCTTTATTGGATTGAAAAAGTCTTAGAAAAAAAGAAAAAGAAAAGAAAATAACCCATTACAAGGTACACAATTAGAAACATGGTTGTGTTTTTTAACCGTATCTCTCTCTATACCAAGGCAACAAATAACATGGTTGTGTTTATAAAGCGTGTAGAATTACACAGCCAAGTACACGATTGTATATCTCTTGTCCTCAAATTTCTTTTCACCATTCACGTGAACATTGTCAGGTATATGGCCGCGTACCTGAGCATGTTCCTCCCTATTCAATTTTCCTCCTCCTTTGCTCTCAAAATCTGATCTCAACTTGTTTCTACTCCCTCCTACACCCCTTTTCGATCCATAATTGCATACCGAAACCTTCCCCATCTACCATTTACACTCATGCAACAACATTTACACTCAACTTCAACTATAACTCCTCTACATATATACATACAATGACTTTAAGGAATTAGAGTTAGGGTTCAAAAGATTTACCGAAAACTTGTGAAACCATACCATATGGGTACACTTGAAGAAATCTACACAAAAAAATTGGAAAGATTACTCTCACACCAATTGAAGCATCTCTACATGTTTTAAAGCCCAAGACTTACTGACTTTAATTTGCACCAATTTTCCTTATGTTGGAACCTCAATTTTCTTAAACAAATTCCTCGGTTTCGGTAGATAGGGTGGACAAAAGTGCTAAGGGCGTTTAACTTAAGCTAAAAGAAAAAAAGAAAAGAAAAGAAAAGAAAAGAAAGAGAGAAGAGAGTGGAGTATTTTAACCTTAACTTCTGTTTAGGGATGGGTATTGGGGTTTAATCCTTTGTAAAGTCTAAATTGCCCTCTCCCTTTAAAAGGATTTTACAACTGTGTTATTTACTCATTGAATCTCTTTTTACCTTATTTTATTTTAACTTAACTATTACATTAGTTATATATATACTTTTTTGGTTATTTCAAAACTAGTGTGATATAAAATATATATTGTGTATAAAATTAAAAATTATATTAATTTTTTTTTAAATATTCATAATATATCACTTATAATCTTATATTAATTATATAATATATTAAGAATAAGATAATATATATTATACATTAGTTATATATTATATTCTAATGTTAAATATCAATAAAATAATATTAAAAATAAGTATCAAATGTACATCTATTAGTGTTATGAACTTAAATTGTCTAATATAATATATCTTAAATACCAATTATATCGAGTTATAATATTAAATATTAATAGGTTATGATATTGCGATATATTGTTTATATAACAATGAATATCTAATACATAATTTTCCTAATTTTGCATTAAAAACATATTATTAAATTAAAAAATAAAGATTATATAGAGTAATAACTGATTGTCATATATAAAAAATGCATGTTATCTTTTTTATTTATTTTTATTTAAATAAAATTAATTTATACAACAAATTCTTACGTGATGTATTTATTTAATAAAATGTGTTATATAATATATTTAATTAATAACATATCGTAAGATAAGTATCACTTGTAATATCTCATTCCTATGTTGTTATTTAATTATTAGTTATTTAACATGTCTCTTAAGTATTAATCTTATTATTTTTAATATTATATACCAATAATATTAAAAATAATACAATATTAACAATATATTACAAAATATGCCATATTATTTTTTAGATTAAAAGAATAATACATTTCAAAACTTATAGTATATATTATTATTTGTTACAATCAAATAATGTCATATATACTGCTTTCAATTATAATTACATTACAATGTTCTAGTGTAACAATAATTATAGCTATTATAAAATTAAATTATTAATTGGCATATACATACATATATATATATATATATAATGGGGAATTATCCATTTAGTGTAACAACATATAAAATTACCACTATTATCACCTTCTCCTGAAGGAAACAAGTTACTAGTGGAGTACTTATGCACAAATGGTACTTTGAATTTTGAAAGTTTTTATGTAATTTCATAATATTTTGGGATTTGTTAGATCACGTGCACATCGCATAAGATTTAACATACAATTTGTTTCTTTTCCTTTTTTTGTTTTTTGGTTGCAAACCCCATAAATTATAATATACCGGTTACATGTTACAAAATAACTAATGAAAGTATGAATTCCCTTATAAAGAAACTAAGCAAAAAAAGAAAAAAAAATACTACTTTCCTTACAAAGTATTTAAACAACCAAAAGAAAAGGGTAGGATAACTACCCAACTATAATCTAAGTCCTATAATAATTGTTAAATAAAAAAGGGTATTTATAATAGTATATCAAAGTCCTATCACTTACGGCCAGCAATGTGAGTAAAATAGGTAATAGAGTTGGGCAGACACAAAATTTGCTAATAGGAGACAACATGGATGTTCCAAAGCCTAATTTTGTCTTGTAATAGAATACTTTTTAGATCACTATCCAGTGATTTCAAGCTAATCGGCAGCTCCATTTTACTCTCCAAACATGAATGAGTTTGTTTTCAATATCTTTCAATAAAATCCTAGCCCTTGATATCTCATTTCAAATGTCCCACCTAACTAGCGCTAACTACATAGTAGTCGCCCTATCTGATTACAGTTGTAGATAATTATCTTGACACAATGAGCAAATTTCTCATATATTTAAAATTAAATAACTCACAATCTTCTGGGTTTTTAACTAAAATTATTAATTCAATTGATTTAATAGATTTAAGTTGTAAAACAAAGCTAAAACAACGTATCATGTTTCCTTTTACATCCCTAAGTATGCGTCCCTCATCACATTTACCTTGACTTAACCATTATATCTAATTTAACAAAACCCTGGTTTGAGCAATTTCAAGATAGAAAAAGAACCATTTTCTTATTTGGTGGCTTTGTAATTATAATGCATAATTTCTTATTGTTCATTATTTGTTTCTTACTAATGGGATTTACTCTCCCAAGATTCAATTAGTGATCTATGATTTGTTTAACTAGCATTTTTTTGTGCCTTACATGGCTTTTTATGCTTTTTATTACTTCTTTTAGCAAATATATGCCATAAGTTTAAAGTAGAACAAAAACGTGAATATGGTTTGCATTGTCACTTGATTTACGTTTCCATTACTTAACTGACATGAATTGTAGTTTCATAATCTTATAAACAAACAAAAAGCATAGAAATGAAGAACACAAGTTACGAGTTTTTTTTTTTTTTTTTTAAAAAAAAAAACACACACACACACACACATACACACAGAGGCTAATTAATTGCAAAAGCGCGAAAAAAAAATTATTCCTGATTTTATATTTTCATAATAGATAATATTCTCGAGAGTTAAAAAGATGGAAGATGTTTTCATATATTTTACTAAAACAGCCAAACACACGAACCACAAATTGTTTTCCTAGAAAAGGTTTTCCAAGTGAAGTGTTGTCTAACAACTCAAGGCAACAAATAGAGGCTACGAGGGTGTTTGTTTTACAAATTCCTTTTGATATTTTTGTAATTAAAGCTTTGTAATTGTTAGATAGGAAAATGTATAAATTTAGTACTCAATTTTTTATGTTTTTTTTATTTAAATTCTAAACATTTTTTTTATTTCAATCCTTAATGATTTATAAAAGCTTATAAACGATTCTTTTTTTTTTTTGATACTATTAACTTTTTCGTTGGCATGTGATATGAAGTAACTTATGTTTAATTCATATAATTATTTTCAATAAATAATATAATATTAATAAATTAAATTATTGAAAATCTAAAAATTTTGGAAAATTATTAAAAAATTGAAGAAATTTCGAGAAAAAAAAAGAATAATAGAAGAAAAATAAAAATTGAAAGTGTTTTTTCCATTTTCCATGTCCATTCATTCCTAACGGTAGCCATTAGATGCTATCTTTGCCTTTTTGCAACCACTTGCTATTAAAATGCAAACTCTTAGAAACAGAGGTTATCTATGTTAAAATCTTGCATAGTGCAATTATATGAATAAATGAAAAATATAAAATTGTCTTTTCTTTGAGTTAGGACAAACCCTTAGAAAGAGAAGATTGTTAGAAGAAACTCTTATAAATTTTATTTATGAATTGATTTAACTTTTACGAATCACTATTTGTATTATTTTTTATAACCACTATTGTTTTAACAAATCTTACTAATAATCACTATTTACTAATTTGTTCAATACATGACAATAACACTAGACACATAAACTAGCAAACTATGCACCGGTAATACTGGTACCAACCTCAAAAGAGATAATTTCATAAAAAAAAATGCAATAATTATGGCTAAAAATGTAGTCATGTATATGTGTGTGGAAAATGTTCAAAAAATGTAATTTTTTTGGGTTAGCAATTGACAAGCACCACATCCATAAAAAAATATATTTAAAATCCTTTAAAATAATAGATAATAGTTGATGTCTTGTACAAAGCGTGTATTTTAGTTTTAAGTATATATAATTTATAAAAATAATAAATTTATTTAAATAATTATCATAATTAGTATATTAAACATGTATGCCCATGCTATTGCCTTAAATATCGTATGATGAATATTACTATTTGACTTAAAATATTAATTTTATAATGGTCCGTCTATACTTATATATGCAATGAAATATTACTCAATAGGGTTAGTGCTCTTTAAAAATATTAAAAAGCATGTCATTTAATGTTGAGTCATCGGTATATTTAAATAAATTACAACACTTCTAGGGTTTAAGCAATAGGCACCCACAGAACCCATTAAAAAAAAAAAAAAAAACAAGTACGAATTCTTCCAAAATAATATATATAGATGCAAAGTAGAAATGCATCCGCATATATATGGTATTTACTTTTTATTTTGGTGATATAATGAGAGAGAGAGAGAGAGAGCAATAAGTTTCCAAAACTAAAGGTCAAATCACATCAATGGTGAATATCCTCTATTTTGCATTTTGCCTTTGTGCACATTTATTATTTCCTCCATTACAAGACACCAACTTCTCTTTCTCTCTCTATCTCTCTTTACCCTCTGCAGTCTGCTCTTGCAAGAAGAAGTAGATACCAATTAATGCTCCCTTCCTTCCTCCACTCTTTCACATTTGGTCATTTCACACACACACACACACACACACAATCTCTCTCTCTCTCTCTCCATCCTCTTGTTCCGTTCCTGCTTCTCGGTAAACTTTTGCTACACTAAACGAAACACTCTCAAAGACTCAAACTTTACTCAATTTACGAAGAGAAGGTACAAAATAATGCATGCCCTTTTGCTCTTTACTTCAGCTTTTTCATGTAAAGTAAGATTTCCTCTCAAAGATCCAGTTTTTTTTTTTTTTTTTTTTTTTCAAATGCATATTTGAATTATTCTTTCTCCAACTTCAAAGGTTATAAGTTGTTTATCCTTTTCCCGTCCTTCCACAAAATTATGATTTTTTTTTGCTCTTTCTCTCACGAACTAAATAGGATGTTGTGCGTTTTTTTAGCATGAATTTTCTGCTTAATCGTGTTAAACTTTTGCAATTTGCGAAAAACTTATATATATAATAGTTTTCTGTGCTTTATCGTGTTTGCTTTACTCTGCAGCGTGAAGGCTGTACAAATATTCTTACTTTGTTTGTTTATACTCTCAAAGTAAAACAAAAAAAGAAAAGCATTCCTGGTTACTTTTAAAAGTTTTCTTAAAAAAAATGTACAAAGTTTCCTTAGTTAATTTGATTCAGTAGTCATCCGCGTATTTTTTTTCAATACAAAATCCATTATTAGGTAAAGGGTAAGTGCAATTGTAGTCTAAAATATTTTGTAAATGCCTGATTCGGTCATATGTGCAAAATGGATTGAATATTCTAGCTCCCTTTTGATCCTTTTGATTTTGTGAACTGAAAAAAATAGTGGTTTTTGGAGGGCATTTTTGGTCATTTCGTGTCCCTATTCTCTGTGCAAAATGTACTTAAGAGAGCTTTTCTTTAATATCTTATGGGTATTTGTAATTTGTCTTGGCTACTTCAAAGTAGTTTTATTTAACTAGAGGAAATTCATGGTTGTGATGCGGTTTTGATGTTTATATTTTGTGGATCTCCATTTTTTTTTTATTTTAATAAAATGTCCTTTCATATGCATATCCTCAACATTTGACTTCAATCAATGTGAAGCTGGATCGAGGACAAAAGATTAGGACAGTGTAGGATTATATTATATTATATTACATGGTCACATGGACTATTTATTGAATTCATGTTGGTTGGTCGTATTGTGTTTTTATATGCAACTAATTCAGATAACGAAATTAATGGCACATTAAAATACTATATTCTCGGGTTTTTCAGCTTGTTTCCTCATGAAGTCGTAGTTATGAGCTTCAATAATCTTCATTTGACTAACAATAGCAGATTCTGTTTTCGATGTTGAGTTGTAAAGCGCCATGTTTTCATGTGTAGGAATCTTTTGTTGCCGGGTTGGTGATATCGATTTTCGGTTTATTGACCGGTCGATCGCAGCATTAGGTATCTAACCGGTAAAAGGCGGTTTCCTTTAATTTCCTCTAGATGTCTTTCCCTTAGTGCTGATACAGATGGGTGGCTGTGTGTCGACGAGTAGTCGGAGTACTTGTAGTAGCGGGAGCAATGGGGAAACAGTTTCTCCTCGCTGCTTTGATCTTGGAGTTTGTGGACAAAAGAGGACTAAAAGAACGTTTTCAGAACATCATATTGCGCCGCAGCATTTGCCTTCTATACCAAACCGGGTTTACATGAATGGAAAGAGTCGAAGTTCTTGTATTTTCACACAACAGGGTCGTAAAGGCATTAATCAGGACGCGATGCTTGTTTGGGAAGTAAGTATTTTATCTATTTGCTTAAGCGTTCTTTCGATTAAGGAATACTGCTGGCGACATTGAAGGTACTGGATTCTAACATGGGGTTTATATTAGGATTTTATGGCAGAAGATACGACCTTTTGTGGCGTTTTTGACGGCCATGGACCTTATGGCCATCTTGTTGCACGGAAAGTGAGAGATGTCCTGCCATTAAAGCTTCAATCTTTTTTGCATAGTTTTCATGCAAAGCAAAATGAGTCGAGTATCACCTGTTTCAATGGGAATATGAAAAAATCAGATGCAGTTGATATCGAGAAGAATGAAGCAACAGAAGATAAAGTGCTTTCTCTATGGAGAGAAGCCTTCCTAAAGTCATACAAGGCAATGGATAAAGAGCTAAAATCGCATTCTAACCTGGATTGTTTCTGCAGTGGTAGCACTGCTGTAACAATGGTTAAACAGGTATGTGTATATATGACGTAGAATTTGCCCATATCGTCTATATGACTATTTTGGTTCCACGCTGTTCTTATCCTTTTTCTAATTTGCTTTCTCAATACAAGGGGTCCAATCTCTTTATGGGATATATTGGGGATTCTCGGGCAGTTCTAGGCTCTAAGGACGATGCAGATTCATTGGTGGCAATCCAGTTATCTGTGGATATGAAGCCTGATTTGCCAAGTAAGTCAAAATCCCATGACTCATTAAACAAGTACTCCTGTCATGTTAATTTTGAGCTTGCTAGAAAGTCAAAATGGATTTCAACCTTGCTGGACGAACCCCTTACTAATGTCTGTTAGTTGGGTGCAGGAGAAGCTGAAAGGATCAAAAGGTGTAAAGGTAGGGTTTTTGCATTGCAAGATGAGCCTGAAGTGCCAAGAGTTTGGTTGCCATTTGATGATGCTCCTGGATTAGCAATGGCCAGAGCTTTTGGTGATTTCTGTCTGAAGGAATATGGGGTTATATCTATTCCAGAAATTTCTCAC
Organism: Laguncularia racemosa; assembly: GCA_037954665.1. Classification (NCBI taxonomy): domain Eukaryota; kingdom Viridiplantae; phylum Streptophyta; class Magnoliopsida; order Myrtales; family Combretaceae; genus Laguncularia; species Laguncularia racemosa. The sequence continues at coordinate 1,317,629 of JBBMOL010000133.1, forward strand.
CGGATACTGACAGAGAAAGATCAATTCATTGTCCTCGCCTCGGATGGGGTTAGTTCGATCTAGTTTTCACCACGTTGGTTTTTCTTTCAATGTGCCTACTCCTGATTGCTGGCTATGAAGAAACATGGTATCAAGGAAAGAAATTGCTAGATTTCTGGTCAGATTCTTCCATTGAATTGTGCTACACTGATTATCCAGAAAACTATTGGCCTTATTTTGGGAGAAAATTAATGGAGTTGCAATAGACACATGCAAACAAGATAAAAGCATTGAGGGGAAAAACATTAGGATATGCTTTCTCCATCTTCCTCAGATGGGAAATCGTTTCTTTACCATAAGGTGTATTTCACGGAAAATGTTTAGGATTTTTTTTCCAACATTTGCCATAAACTAGACTTCACTATTATCAAATATTATTGTAGTCTCGAAAGGTTTTGGTTAGTAATAGCTTTTAGTTGAAATGATGGTGGGAAAGGAAGGTGGTAGTTGATGGTAGTTAACGATCACAATACCCATCCATGGAAAATGAGGAAATTTGGAGCTTTTACTGGACATGATACAAATTAGAAGTTGATCTTTTCTGTTTTTTCTCGACTAGAAATGCTGCTTCTGTCAAATACTGACATTTTTGCGTTTTCTTATGCATAATTTTCTTGTGAAATATTCTCTGTATTTTATGGTTTTTTGTTTAGTATTGACGAGCTTGCTTCACAAAACAGGTTTGGGATGTTTTAAGCAACGAAGAGGTGGTGGAGATTGTGGCTTCCACACCGACTCGGTCATCAGCTGCAAGGATCTTGGTGGATGCAGCTGCTCGAGAGTGGAAACTCAAATACCCAACCTCGAAGATGGATGACTGTGCAGTGGTTTGTTTATTTCTGGATGGGAAAATGGACTCTGAATCTGATTATGATGAACAGTGTTATTCTTCAGCGACCCTTCAGAGCAACCATTCTGGTAATGCATTAGAACCAGATGAAGGCCAGAAGTCCGAGCCATCATTGATGAGGAATTTCACCGTCAGATCTTCGGAAGAGAACAATCCTTACGGAATTGCACCTACTGAGTTTGAAGGAATGGAAGAGAAAGAGGCCACTGAAGATGAAAACTGGTCAGGGTTGGAAGGCGTCACGCGAGTCAATTCACTTGTTCAACTTCCAAGATTCTCGGAGGAAAGGCTGGTCCTATGACGGTCGAGTTGTCATTATTGTAGTAGCTAAGGAAGGAAAGATGCTTCTTGCAATTGTAATTCCTGTGATTTTGGGCCAAGAAGATCTTGATTGAACTTTACCTTATATCATGACTCTTTATAAGAACTAGGCTGTTGGGAGTAAATTATGCTTTGTTTGACATTTTGATATGCTCCACTGCAGAAAAGCTTTCATGGGATTTCATCAGTACGACTCCCTTCTGTTCCAAGATTCCATATCGACCTTTTTCATCCAAGGTGGGATTCCTTGCTGCTTTCGACATCATTTAGCCTCTAATAAATGATGACAAAACCCGTACAGACAGTGATGCGTTTCACTAAATGTAATTAACTTCCTATTAATACCTCCATAAGCACCACTTTATCTAATATTCATCATCTATTTATATCATTATAATATTCATCATCTATTTATATCATTAAAACTATAGACCTTTTTGTGCCAATAGGACATGCATAAGATACCTATGATACTAGAAACATAAATCACCGAGTAGCTTGCCTCCTGTGTTGTTTATTCCAAAGAGGGTTATATTGCGTTGCACGGTTCAGAAACCTAATTGCATCTCAAGACCCAAACAGATGAGCATTTCAGGGAGGCAATTAAAGAAGTCTCTCCAATTAAATTCACAGGCATGATCGCTTAGTTTACAGGGGAGTATTTGAGCTTTGTTGCCATTTTTCCGCACATTCGTCAATTCATATAGTTTTATGCCTGTCTAAAAATAGTGTAGTAAAATGCATCCTCTCAGAAATGATGGATTTGATGATGTTGAGATAATGAACTCTGTATGTGTCAAGGGCAGATGTTCTAGCTCTACCAGAAAGAGATTATTATTATCATGGAGAAGCTCTTCTAGAAGTCTTGCCAAAAATTGCACCAATGATGTTAACCATCAAAAAGACCATATGAGCACAGAATGCAATCTATTGCCTCATTATCGACCTACCAATTCATGCAGCCGGTCTGCATAATGAAATACTAAGTTGAGTTACAGGGTTGGCTTCCTTACTAAATGAGGAAAAGAACAGAAAAGAACACATGGCACAAGGAAGGCCAAAACTTTCATGCCAAAAAATTTCAAGGCCATTTTGGGCTATGAGAAATTCTTAGACATGACAAATCTACAAAATCTCGAATCTGACAAATCAAGCATCTTCAGATGCATAGCAGCTTCATTCTCGCTTCATGCTGGCCTGTATGAGAAAGCCTGGAGAATAAAGCTAAGCTGTTAGATAAACAAAATATTTTTGAGCAAAGGTATTATCTTAATCTACTGAAGGAAGAAAAGAGAATTGCAAAAGATACTCCAGTGTGATACAAGAGGACATAACAGAATAGACTCAACCTAGACTTTAAAAAAAAAACATATTATACGTGAATTTCAGAAAAGATACAACGTCCAATCAGTGACATCTTATGCGTAAATTTCAGAAAAGATACAATATCTGAACAATGGCAATAGCATAAGAGAATTCACGTAAGTGACGTTACTCAGATATTACTCAGTATTTATAGTCATCATTCTGTAGTAAGAAGTCAAAACACGAATCTCTAATCATCAGCTGTTTGAAACTAGTGATCAAAATTTGCATGGCTAACCAAGGCCTCAACTCAACTGAGTTCACTCACACTTTCATAAGGAGCATTTTTCTACAAAACTAAACATACAGAATTCATATGCTATGTCGCAAAAGATAAAAGAATGAGAACATAATCAACCGCAAGTTTATCTCTGTATTCACCAGTCTGGGATTTGATCATGTGCAGACTTGAGAATGAAGCATGCATCAACTTTAAGGATTTACAATAAAAAAAGCTGTTCAGAAATGAGAATAACAAACATGGTCTTTGATAAGAAGTTGAACACATCTATTCCAGGTAATATACTATCTTCCTCAGGATCGCACTGCATTTGATCTCATAACTCCATACTATATTGAAAGAATATAGTAATTAACCTCAAACCTAAAGCTACTCTGTGAATCAAAATCACTGCCAAATTAGAGTACTAAAACAAAAGACCAATTTGTACAGAAGGTCAAAAGAATGAATGAGAACCACCATATCTGCAATTCCCCAAATCAAAATGATTGACTTAACACAAGTCATTATCCTCAGCATGCAAGAAAACATCCCCAAACAAACAGTACTCAACAAGTTAAGTCTTTTGATTGGTAAATCAGCTATAGAACTCCTTTTCTTTCTCTCAAAAGATGAAGATTCATGAATGCTAGTAAGGCATCTCACAGATCAAATAAGGTAGCAAAATGGCAGTTATCAAAGCACATAAAATCAGAGAGCTCCCCAAGAATGTAGCCTGCCTAGTATCATCTAGTACTAACAATCCGTGACAGTTCATTAATGTTTTCTCCAATTTACCACTCAGCTCTTAATCACATCACCACTTCAAGCATTGTCCGGACAAAAATGCACTGAAGTATAATGTGGCTAACATGGCATAACATAATTGTCGTTGTCTGTTGATAAAACAACAATGGCAGCATGACGGCGCATGATTAGAGGAAACACGGATAAAAACTCTGTCTCCTTTTCTCTGGGCACACAAATAGTAAAAAAATAAATAAATAATAAGATACTATACAATTAAATCAGGATATCATTACAGTAAAACAGCATGAGCCATTGATCAAACTTCATTCAGAAGCATAAATTCCATACCATATGAAAATTTAATCATAAAATTGTCCTTTGTGATATTTCAACACCAATCAATTGCAAAATAACAATACAAAATGTGTCAAAAATCCAAACTTAACAATTGCATTAGGTGAGAATCAAGAAATCAAGTGGAATAAAGCATGGTAATTGGGAATTGAAAAACGTACCTGGAGTGGCAACGAAATGGAAATTGCTCCACGACCCTTTGATCAAAAGCCAACCATCTTGAAAAGAATAAAACAGAGGAAGCATAAGAAGATGAAGAGGAAAAGATAATCAAAGAAAACGAAGAACATCGTCGACCCATGATTCCTTTTCTTGTTCTTAATCTTGGGTTCATCCAAAAGTTCAAGCTTGGCCATGGAAATTCACGAAACCCAGGTATTGTAGATCTAAAGAGTGTGTGTGTGTTTTTCGGAGATCTTAGATTGTTGTCTGTCCCAACTGCTCGTCTAAAATTAAATGGAAGGTGGACAAGCCGGGTGTATTTATTTATCTTTGTTGTTTTTGCGCGGTTAGGCACTTCGTGTTTATGATTGGGCTTCTTTTCGGCCCAATGAAACTTCATGGGCTCGTGAGAAAAAAGAGGGGAGGACTATCTTATTCCCACCATTAGTTAGACAAAATGTGATTTTAAAATAGAATAAGGATTGACAAATAAAATAAATAAATAAATAAATAGGTGGTTTTTAGAAAGATTCTTTCAGTATCTATCTATACCTTTGGTATCTTATATTTTTAAAAGAGTTATATTAATTAATTAAAGGGTAAATTGTATCCTCTTATTTTTATTTTATATACACTTAATTTTTAATTTTTGAAAATAAATATTTAGATCTCCAATTTTTAAGAAAAGTGTATATAAAGTCCTATATCACCAATTTCCCTTCATTTCATGCATCTATTTTTTTTTTAATTATTTTCTCTAATAATAAAATAGGGTTTTAATGCACTTTTTCAAAAAAAAAAAAATTAAGGTCACACTCTCAAAAGCAAAGGGAATAAATGCACATAAAATAAAGATAATAAAGCATATTTATAATTTACCTTTAATTAAATTATTATTTAAAATAGAAGCTATATAATAAGTGTAAATAAAATTGGAGAGAGTTACTTTAAATAGTTATATTGAAACATGTGCCCTTTTATTTCAATAGCTATCTTATGTACAAATACAACTATATGATTTCTTTTTTATTTTCATTTATAAACCATGTCACATGTAATATAACTTCATATTTAATTACCCTTTTTAACTTAGATGCTTGCGATGTGGGTGCTTCTTCTACTAACATGCTTGTAACTTAAATAAAAAAATTAAGGAAAAACTATTCTTAGGTCCCATATATTATACACATTTGATGCAAGTGAATGATGGATTTTATCTTCACCCATCATTATACTATATTTATTTTGTGTTATACCTAATAATTGTATATTTTACAATCTTGAATAAGACTGTATTTAAAGGCATGAAAGTTATATTAGATACACGAAGGTCTTGAGTCTAAAGACTTTTTATACTCCATGTAGAACTTAGAGGAGGGATTGATGATGTTGAACATATAGCATCCTTCTATATATAGATTGAGTTTAATTATCCATTTATATAACTTATACGTTATTCCTTTGATCTAGTGAGAAAAGTTCACATATTTAAAATTCTCTCCTTTATTTCATTAATAATACTCATAAGTACATTTAAACTGGCTCAACATATTATGTATAAATTACATCAACAATGTTGAATTATTCCTTAATAGCTAATGTCCCATCACAATCCTCAACCTTAGGAATGCTATTAACCATAGAAACAATAAGAATTAACAATTCATCACTATGGAAGCAAATTCTAGATCTAAGCTCCTCCTAAAACCACCTGAAGACCTTTATGTGATAAACCATATTTAGTTCTCACAATATCATAGTGACTAGCTTAATTTATTAAACTTAAAGATAAAGCATTGTGGGATAATCTCAACATAACTCACATTTAACACATCATACATCCACCCAACTTGTAATAAACTCACCCAATCACGGTATGTACAAATGTTTCCAGCTTTTGTGCATTACTCATTTGCACATATTCATGTTTAAAACTGACACAGCGAGTTAGCATGTTTACATAAGATCAATCGACGATTGATCCAAGAACTTAAAGAAACTAACAAAGTTTCTCTCAAAAACATCTCTAGTTTTTAATATGCGATAAAACTCACCTAAAAACCAAAAGAACAATGTAAAAACCTTAAGTCATGGATCGGTATGGCCTTCAGCACGAGTGTATAGAAGCTCGTGTCATGTTCTATGAAAATTCGCATCTTAGACACCTTGACACCCCCCTCCCCCCGGTGTTAATGCCCGTGCTTTCCGACATTTGTTCTTCCGTGCTGCTGGTGCTTGTTGTTCTCTCGGTCATTCGTTCATTCCTATTGCTGGTGCTCAATTTGTTTGATTTTGTGGCTTTCGCATCATTCTCTCCCACCTAAAAAGAACTTGACCTCGAGTTCTCTTATGGAGATAAAGGAATATCGTCTGGGTAAAATAGAAATATATCTGCCACATTAAATGTCTTTGAAATTTCCATTCTATTAGGCAATCCAACTACATATGCATTGTTATTAATCCTCTACACTATCTAATATAGGCCATACTCCTTGGATTGTAGCTTGTGGAACTTTCCAACCAGAAACCTTTACCTTCGCAGGAACACCATCACTTGATCACCTATGGAGAACAACTTCTTCTTGTGATGTTTATCTGTTGCTACTTTGTCCTTAACATCTGCTTGTCTTATCTTTCCTTGCACCTTTGCTACTGGTACCTGTTTTACACTCGACATATGTATAGTTTTTTATTGCTTGATTGTGAGGAACGGACGCCCTTCCACCTTAGAAGGTTTAGCCCCATTTGCTAACTTCAAAGGCAAGAGTGTAAACTTCACTCTATCTTTCTCCACTCTATATACATTCGCCCTACCATTATGTTGGGCATTGATATCATACAGCCAAAGCCTACTAAACAACAAGTGACAGGCATCCATATCCACTATATTGTAGTATACCTTATCTTAATATTTTCCAATGGAGATAGGCACTTTGTAGCATTCTTTAACCTCAATCTTCTCTGCCGCATTAATTCACCCAATGGTATATGGATCGGGATGCTTCTCTATTGATAATTTTAACGTTTATACTACTTCCCTGCCAATGATATTCTCGCAACTGCCACTATCAACTATTAACTCAAAAAGCCATCCACCAATTATATACCTAGTGCGGAATAATTGGTGTTGTTAAGTCTATTCTTCTCGCTTTGGTGCCATTATCAACTTTTTGATCACATAGGTTTGCACATCATAGTCATTTTCATCTTCATAATACTCTTCACCCCCATCAAGTTCACAATGGATTCCATCCACTTCATTCCTTTCCACTATGTTAACTGCTCTTCTATTGGGACATTCATTGGATCGATGTCCAAGTAGATTACAATAGTAACACTTCCCTAGTATCGACTTCGTGTAAGGGTTGCTCTGTTGTTGTATGTCCTGTGACTCAACTTGTTTCTTGCATGTGACTCTCCCTTCTTTCTTCTTAGTAACTACCCCTATCAACTTAGATGTAGTCTTACTCTTCTCAAACACGAGTTTATCCAAAGTCTCAACCTTGAATCTAGTACTACCACCTTCAAGTCTACTATTCTTCTCCTACATCATCCACTCGGCTCTAAGGGCCATATTTTTAACCTCATTCAACGTCCGCAGAACATATACAATTTTATTCTTAATATTCAATTTTAACCTATCCAAATATCTAGCCACCTATTAACCTTCACTCTCCTTTAGATCATTCATCTTTGCTAATTGCATGAATTCTATGATGTACTTACGTGTAGTTCTTTGTCCCCAACAATACCTTTGATACTGCTAAAACAAAATATGCTCATAATTGGGAGGTAGGAAATCCCGCTGCAATAATTGTTTCATTCTATACCAAGTTCTAACAAGTTGTTTACCCTCATGATACCGCCTACTCTGGAGCTGTTCCCACCAAGCTGAAGCACCCCCTTTTAGTATACAAGCTACCAATTTCACTCTCCTTCTCTCAGGTATTTCCATATATTCAAAGAATCTATCTATCTCAGCAATCCAATCAATAAAATCTTCGATATTTAAATTACCATTAAAGCTGGGAATGTCGACTTTCAGCTTAAATTTTCCACTATCTCTAAGGTCACACCCACCATCATATCTACGGTATCTACCACCATCACCCCCTCTCCTACATGGTCATTCTTCCCTAAACAACACCTGGTCTTCCTCCTCCTAATCATCATCATACGCTTGTCACCCATAGTTTGCAGCTACAAGTTTGACAAAGGGATTGCCTTACGCATACTTTGGCTTAAGTCGCACCCCGACACCATTCCTATCCCTGTTGGCATCGAATCCCATAGCATCAAAATGCTCAATCAGGTTATCTAAGCACTATTCTAAACACGGGAATCACTAATCCATGTTATTCAACACCACCCTTTCATCTTACAATTCAGTTCACAAGGAATCCACATCCTGAGCAATGTCCAAAATGTAATCGCCGACTAAACTGTTGTCTTCAGACATCTCAATAAGGATTTCCCACTTTGATACCAACAAACACAATGAGTAAGCATGTTTAATCAAGATCAATCGACGATTGATCCAAGGAATTATAAGGAAGTGACAAAACCTCTTTCTCAAACTATTTAATTCGTAATGTAAGTGACAAACTCCTCTAAAAACAAAAAAAACAATATAAAAACCCTAAGTCATGGATCAACATGGCCTTCAGCACGGGTGTGTAGAAGCATGTGTCTTGTTATATGAAAATTCGCATCTTAGACACCTCGACACACCCCCCTTACACGACCGTATAAGCTAATGTGTCGCCAACACGCCTGCAAGCATGGGCGTGTTGATGTCCGTGCTTTTTGACATCTATTCTTTCGTGTTACTGGTGCTCGTTGTTCTCTCCGTCATTCGTTCATCTGTGTAGATGGTGTTCGGTTTGTTAGTTTCCATGGCTCTCACATTAAAAACTAATCTCCTTGCAACATACACTAAAACATAACTACAAAACTCCTTTGTTTGTCATAAACCAACAACGATCAATCATCCTATGGTTCAATTCTTACCATTCCAACAACTATAATACTCTTATCATCCCACATCTAACATAAGTTTTGCCTCACATAACTCTTTCTAATTACACTAAAAGCATATAACAGGTATCTAAACTCTACTCTAAAATAGCTACAACCACCAAATATGAATTGATATCTAACAATTATACTATCTACAAGCATAGTGCCTCTATATCCTATCCATGATTTAATTGATCCTTGCTCACATGTTGTATCTACAACTCATGGATTGATGGCATAAGAGAGTACAACAAAAATATCACAGATATACCACCATCTTCACAACTAGTATATCTAACATAACATTGGTGCTTAGACTCGAGTAGATTACCATCCACTACCCTCACAAGTCTTATTGTAATGTGATCACATTTGCAACAAAACTAAATTTGTGCCTCCATAGTATATCTCGATGTTATACCTAATTCTTCAATATGTAGGGCACAAACACTAGTTCCCCTATCTCCTCATAGCACCACTAAACTCTTAGCATGTGTCATTATCATGTTCCTATTGAGCAACTACAAGGATCAAACCAATTTATTGCCTTAGCTCTAATTCTAGTTTATTGGAATATATGCAAATTTGACCAAATTTGTTGAGAATTCCATTCTATGTTTATCATCACATGTTACACACTATACACAAGGTAAGAGATAAACAAGTAAGAGATAAGATAGTTTGACAAGTGATTTAACATGGAAAACCTTAAAACAACATAGGTAAAAAAAAAAAAAAAGATCATAAGCATGAACTACAAATAAATCCACTGATGTAACACTATGGATACAATGGTTCTCACTACCTTTTGGAATGTGGCTCCACAATCAAGTCCTTTTAGATTCATGTGGCTCTCTATTACACCCCCAAGTATGCTATAATAGGATACTAGAGAAATATACACTTGTGATGCGTGCACCCTTAAATAAAAAAAAATTAATATTGTTTAATGTATGGTGTCTTCAATATGGGAGGTTATTAGAAAACTATAAACTAAGTTATAACTTCCACTTAAACTATATTATAAAATATATGTAGTAGCCTCAAATTGAAAAACTTAATATAAAATGTTACTTAGGCATAAAATACACAAAATAGAAAACTACAATAAAAAGCATGAACCAATGTGGTTGATCATGACCAAGAGATGGTCAGCTATAGGGCTAGTAGCTAGCTCCATTCCCTTGGAGTTGAATAGACTCAAAATATGCATTATGTTCCTATAAAAGAATATGATCTTGTTCATTAGACACTTGGCTCCCCTATGTTCTTATTTCTATCAACTAGAGCAACACTAATGAAACTAACAAGGGAACAAGAAAAGTGAAAAAGAAAAATAAGCACTAGATGAATGATTGGTATGTGGAAATTTTCTCTTAAATACTGCTTTCATTTTATTCTCTCTTAGACTCTACTTTTGTTTTACAAATTTTAGATTGTAACTCCAGTAGAATCAAATTAGACATTACCTACAAGTTTTATTGGATATTATAATTTCTCTATGTCACATTTGATACGTAAGAATGATATGGAATGAAATGGAATCACAACTAGAATGATAAATCAATTCCTATGTTTGGAAACGTACATGGAATGGAATGCATATAAAATAGCGTATGTCAAAACTATCATTAATTCTTAAATGTAATAATGAAATTAAAGGTCAAATAAATAATTTCATTAATAATTATTAAAGAGGTTAGAATAGAATCATAATTCCTCCATTTCAAAGGAAAAATTGAATTCCCTCTTGAAGGCAGAATCAACAATTCTAAGGTCGTCGATTCTAATTTTTAAAAGTACATTCATTACGAATTTATTCTTGCATACCAAACGTATCATTAGGGATAACTATTAACACTTTCCACTATTATGAAGGAAGAATTTGTGTTAGCTCAAAGTGACGTGAAAATAATGAAGTGGTTATCATGCACATCATCATTAAGATTATTTACTTATTTCTAACATGATAAGATAATATAATGCTACTATGAGAGGTATTGAGGGAGAAGATTTCACTTGTTGGAGGTTAAAAGTCCAAATCCATCCCACAAGGGGAAAAAAAAGGCGATTATCAGCATGAATCTTACGATGCATTGCATACTTTAAAAGGTTTAGTTTTTCTCCCAATACAACCCCCAACAACCAAAACACATAGACTCCCAATAGCTTTTAAAATAGTCATGTTCCAACAACATTTATTTATAGCAACAGCAAATAAAAAAAAATCTAACAAAAAGTCATAAACTAATTTAATTGATTGATTCATGTGATCTTATTCAAATTTATTATTTGTTAAAGCTCAATATATTACCACATGATCTAAAGATGTTTGACCTAATTTAACATGGTTTTGTAGTAGATATATTGCATAAGATTGTCTTGAAAAACCATATCCGGTAAATGCCCGGATTAGATTATCAGCCTTAGTCATTTTCGAGATACACATAACCTTCTTCGAATCCACTTCATTTGGTATAGAAGTCCATGGATTCAGATTTTTAACCACTTCATGACCATCTTTACTTTATGGTATGATTATGGTTGTCTGGCTTCTAATGCCCATCATTACTGAATATTAAAGGAGAAACAACAAATTAGAATTCAATTGATTTCAGAGGATTGGAAGATTATCATAAAATTACCTTTAAATGCTCAAAGTTACTCTTCTATTAGCTAACTTTAGCATTAATTTCAGATCATATGCATGATTTAAATAAAGTTATATTTTTATATATTTCTATCACTTCAGTATTTTTCAATTATGGACGTTTCAAATCCCACCTTCACTTTTCGAGGCCAAATATAGCCCATAAGTACCCGATATGGCACTGTCAATCAACACGACCATGGCCCCAACATGATATGAGTCGATTAGTCGATTGTAGTTTGATATTGATGTGAGTTTGAGACAAAATGCAATCTAGACATGATACAACAGTATGACTGAGGACGCTGCATCGGGGAAGTAGGAAATTGGCCACGTTAGACATTGGAAACAAATGTATCGCCAGTTTTTGAATTGTGCACATCAAGTTACAATTTGTTTTATTCATGTGAAAATTGAAGAAGTAATGCAACCATAAATGGGGACTTTTTGTCTCATATAAGGGTGTACATAAACTAAATTTACTCACAAACTACTTAAAATCAATTAAATATTTATTCAAGTTCGACTCAATAAAATTAAAGTTATACTATAATTCAAACTATTTGAGTATTTTATTGAGTTAAGATCAAAGCTAATGATATTTAGTTTAATTAGCCAGCCAACGAACTTAATCAAGTTTCAATTAACCTTTCATATATATTAAGTTTGATTTAAATTTGAATTATTTTAATTATTAAAAGAAAAATAATATTTAAATAAATTAAGCCTAAAGAGTTTAATCGAACCCAAATCGAATTTAAAATTTTGAGTAAATTTATTAAGGTTGAATTTAGAATTGTATCATTTTGACTCAATTTTGTTATATTTTATATTCTATTGATAAGATTTTTAGTCTATTTAGCTTTTTATTAAGATAATTATAAAAATTAATATAATAAAGATTTAGATGGTTAAATGATTAATCGATGGATCGGTCTTATCCCCCAAACCAATGACCCATAGATAGTTATTGTTGCCAATTCAATTCATTGCATGCCCCCACAGTTTTGGGTCCACATTTTCTTTTTCTTTTTCTTCCCCCCGCCCCGCCCCCCACCCTCAATAGAAGGTGGACCTGCTCTTTTGACATGAGTGTCAGGGGACAAACTGCAAAAGCTCGAAATGGCAATAAAAAGAAGAGAAAGAAGAGATGAGTAAAAGACGATCTTTGAGGGAAAAAGTGAGATGTGTCATTCACGTGAGCCCAAACTTGCACGGGCCACATGTGACCTGACCCACATTTGTTCACCACTCACTGCCCTGTAAATTCGTCTTTTCCCAGAGGACAACCTTAAGAAAACCATTTAAAATTTGAACAGAAGGCCTCATGAGCCATGAATGTTGAATGACCACCCAGGCTGCACTTTCCCTGCACCAGTTTCTGTGCTCCAAATAAATTAAAATCTCATATTTTAATAGGATTTCGTTGATGACCAACCTCGAAGATATCATCAATTATTAACGTATTACTTATTAAAAGTATATATATATATATATATATGAATTATTAAACTCCGATTATAAAAGACCTTTGAAAAAAAATCAATTTAATTTCAGCTGTCCTTTGATTTAGCATTTTTATAATCTGTAAAGTAATGATTGAAAATGTGATTCGAATACTGTGGCCGTTTGGAATTACTGGCACAACTGTTTTAGCATCATCACTGTTCTTCTTAATTTGTGCTAAGTTGTTTGACTTCTATTCTCTTCGAAGCATCATAGGTCGCGCCTACTAGCGTAGCTAGGAGGAATCAAATCATGGTTCACGACCTTTGGCGGACATTGCAAACTGTAGAGGCCAATACTCCCTCAACTTACCAATTCTTAAGCTGAGGCTTTTCCTGGAAAAATGCCACCAATTAGCCAAACCCAACATCCTGGTCTATCTTGGATTTTGTCAAGGTTCAATTTGGGTTTTGATTTGAAAATTTTGAATCCAAAGGTTTGATTTGCATTTGTGTGTTTAATTTTTATATACTATATACGCTAGATTTATAACTTCGGATTGCTTATGTGTGAATCATGATAGGAAATCAGGTTTCTTTATGTGCTAATGTTTGCTTTCTTCCCCCCCCCCCCCCTTTTTTTTCCTTATTCCTTCAATTTAGAACGGTGTTTAAAGCAAAAAAAATTAAAGAAATGATCACGTGAAGACATTGGAAGCAAGGCATCCCGTTAGCCTCCTTGAATATTATATAAATGTCCAGTGTGAGGCTCGATGTCAATTGCATCCACCAAATCCCGCGAAATCTAATGTTTTAACTTTATATAAAAGGTTCAATAGGCGTTATTTAATAAGAGTTCTTCTATCCAACAACCAATCTAATGGTTAACTTTTTATATTAGTATATTTATTAATGAAGTATATAAAAAGCTGTTTAAGGTATCATATTACTATTTTCAACGACTCTTCTCTTTAAATAGTTATATTTATTTTATCAATAAATTACTTAAAGAATTGCTTAAAATTAAAATTTAAGTACTTCTTAAGATAAAACTCGAACTTAAAGAAATAAAATAAAAAAATATTGAACAAACATCCCTAATAAATATAAGAATATGTGCTAAACATTGATTATTATTTATGTACTCAAGTGCTTTTAACTATCATGGAGTAAGGGTATTGAGGTACTTGGCATGGGAATATATACTAAGCATCCTTGATAAACATTGTTTAACAATCAAAGGTGTCCTAATTTTTTCCTAAATATAGTTTTTTTTTAATGAAAAAATTTTCTTTAGAACATCCATTCTACTTGAAATTGCAATCAAACATAAAAAAAAAAAAGCCACTTAGCACCACCAATTTACCTATTAAACTTGCCATATGCAAGTAAAAATATAATATATATGCAATAAGTATGATAAAATACCTTCATATTTGTGTCAAAATTGACAATATTCTCTCCACTTCAATTGAGTTGTATAAATTATCTATATTTATGCAAAAGTTCAATCGGATTCTTTATGGTTTGAATGATTTACCCGAATTCTCTATGTTTATGTCATCACACTTGCACCTAATAAATCCTCATCATTTATGGATATATTGCATGAGAGACAGTAGTGGAAGAACTTATTTAAAGAGACAATAAAGACATAGCTTTAATCATAGAGAAAGTCACTCAAATCCCTTATTTTTTGGATACATAATTATAAGCATAGAAGATTGAATGATTCACTTAAACAATAAAGGATTTGATTAAATTTCAACCATATAGGGAAATTCTCGTACACTTATCCTAAAAATTATATTAAAAGTAACTCGGCTAAATTCTTTGGAAATTGATCGTCTCCATTTTTTTTGTTGCAATTTCTATCAATTTTTTTTTCTTTATACATTGAGATTGTAAGAAAGAAAAAAGTGTAACAAAATAGTTCAAAAGTTTAAGGGATTTCAATTATTAATTTTAAAATTTATGAAAATTAAGGAAATAAAAATGGTGAGAATCCGAGTCCAAATTCTTTTTATTGCATCACAAGCGAAAATATCAGCTCATTTATAACGAAATTTATGGTCCTCCAATAGTTCTCATAAGCTCCAACAGTATATGCTCGCCCACGCCATCAACTTAAATGAGAATTTTATCAAGTATTAACTCAGGCAAAGCTCGAAAGCTGCTGATAGGTCTCCGGTGGTTGGCGGGACGAGGAAAGGCTCCGGCCAACCATACCCCCTCCAATAAGAAAGCGCAGGGGATCGGAGAATAAGGTGGAAAACGCTGCAAAACAGCCCGTTAAATTCATTCGCATTTTATCCTCTGATTGAAGCATTCCAGCACCTCTACCCTAGTTGGACAGCAAGAATGATGTACGTTTGTAGCATGCTAGTACTTGAACCTCTTACATGTAATATAACGTAACGTCTTGTTATTGCCTAGGCCCTAGGTAAATATAAATCATTCTACTTATAAAATAGGCCTCTTTACGTATATATGTGATTTTGATATAAAGGGTTCCACTGAGGGGGTATTTTGGGATATTTGATAAGAATTAAAAAAAAAAAAAACTTTTTATACTTTTTGAATATTGAATATATGCTTTTAGCAAAAAAAAGAAGAAGTAAATATATAAAAAAAATGAATTGATAGATCAAATTAAATCAACACAAAATTATAATTAAGTCAGTCTAATACAGCTCGATTGCCAACACTTAAGTGGAAGTTATACGTTGAGGAAGTTGGCAATTCACTAGCATAATTGCTTCTTTCTTTTAAGACTCCATTGACCACTTTTCTTAGCTCCAGCAGATCTGCACACAGATAAGGAGATAATGGTCGCAGAGGGGTAAGAGTATTATGCTATACGGCATGGTCATGGTCCCGGTTTAGAGTTATGGACCACAGCTCCTCGGATCTCGTGAGCTTGATTGCAAGCACGTGAAGGTGTACGCACTTTGGAAAGAAATAGATTAGTGCAATAAACCCACATTTAGGAGGATACAAGTGTGTTTTGGTTAAGTAAAACTCATTCCCTGCACCTGCATATATGTCTTGTACCGGATTATTCACCATTGGATGTAGATAGTCTACTCGGTCTTTTAGTACCTTATGCACATCTAACGATCAAAAACATCAAATGCACAAACGAGCAAATGTCGGAAATATTTTTGGTGCCTAACGAGAGTTATGATGTTAGAACGTTTATTAATTAGGGCAAGCAGGATGTCTTTAGGTTAGGGTAAGCAGAGGACAGATTAAAAGTTGGTCAAAATTGCAGGGATTATCTAGACAATGAGTCAACGAACTTGTTATGTGGAAATATACGACGTGAATGCATATTAGTAGCTAGATTACTTCCTCCTTTGTCTATAATAATTCAACTAAATGCGACAGAAGTCTTTATTAAAAAATTTGTTAAACTGTTAATCGGACTCTTAGCCTTTTTTTTCTTTTTTTTTTTTAATTTTCTTCAAGGATGGGTTTTGGAATTTGAAGAGAAAAAAAAGTTGACGACGATATGATATAAGATAATAGAGTTCATATTATATTACATAAGCTTCGAAGGGTCTTTGCACTCAACAACGAAGGAAGTAGACTATTTCGGAAGGAAGGAAATGGATTTTTTTTTTCTTTTATAAAAGAAAGGAATAATCACAATAAAAAGGATGTTTTGCCTCAAAATGTAAATAAAGATGTATGTATTAAATGGTGTAAGTTAAAGATAAATGTATTAACATATAATGCATATAAAGTATGTCATCAACTCGTGTTATTTTTGGTAACTCAATCACTCAAACATTTCTTAATCGTTCAAAATAATAAACCTTTTTGCTATATTTACTTGAGTTTTTGTTGTAAAATGTATAATGAATGTTTTAAATTTTGCACATTTCTTTACTAGTGGAACTAAAAAGCATACCCATGATACTCTTTAATGGATTCTTCAATATGAATGATTATTTTTTAAATCATCTGAGCTAAACTTGTAATTAGATAAAGGAATAATTTTGTAAATAAATAATAAATAAAATATGCCAATATGGTGTTATATGACAAGCAAGATTTATATAGCTTGTGCTTGATATGCCTTTTTTTTCTTGTCTTATCTAAGACTATAAATAAATTGAATCGAGATGATATAGTTTTAAACTCTACTTTCAGGTTCGTAATTGATTCAAGATTTTAGAATTGGAGCTCTACTTGAATTTCATCGAACTTAGAATTTTAAGCTCAAGTTCGAGTTGTAGTTATCCCCAACGAGCTTGAGTTTAGCATAATTAAGTTTATTTACACTCGATTTTTTCATAAAGAAAAATTACTTTGAATAAAATAAATTTATAAGTAAGTTTCATTTGAATTTGACAAACATTTAATCTTGAGTGTCAACTCAAGTTCCATTAGACTCGTAAGATATTCGAACCAAATATTATAAAATTTAAGCTTGATTAAGTAAACTAATTCAATAGCTTGAGCTCGAGCTCACTTTTAATAGTTGTCAAATTAAAGTTGAGTAAATATTGAATTGAAATTGAATAGTTAGTAGGCTAGGCACATTATAGCTCTAGTCATATCATTAATTTATTTTGTGAACTGTGGTTTTTTTTTTTTAAAGTATATTTTAGAATTTTCGGGGAAGCAAGCAAGCTCTTTTCTTTTTTGTTTAATTTTTGTCCAGCAAAATGATATAAGATAGCAAGACAAGAATAGCATGGGAAAAAAGTCCGGTAACTTCACACTATGTTTAGGATGGAGGAAAGAAATAAGAAGAAAAGAAAATGGGAGGAAAGAATTAGGAAGAAAAAATAATAAAAAGAACACAGTTATTTAGAACAAAAAAAAAATGTAAAGAAAGGATTGTAAAGGAAAAATCAATTAGATATTCTTTTATTAAACTTAGCAAATTACCACATTTTCTCCAGATGTGAAAGGAATGATTTTTGTCAACTGATGGGAAATCCTAATAAATTTATTATCTTCTTGTTTTTTTTTCATGCTTTTTCTAAATAAGGAAAAGGTGATTTTTTTCTCCTCTTTAATTCCTTCCCCCCTTGTTTTCCTCCATCTAAACATGATTAGAAATAGTATATCACTTCTTTATAAAGATAAAACGAAAATATTTGCTAAGGACAAGAAAAAATTTTAACCAATACGCTTTTTTTTTTGTAAAGTGTATAGACAATTTTACAAAATACACAAAAACTTCTTAACTAGTATTCTTAAAACACCTATAACCAGATATAACTATAAGATAAAAAATACTGATACAAAAAGGCTATGTAAATGATATTTGAATAATTAAGCCAAAAAATTGATATTTAAACAATTGAACCATAAAATATATAGACTTTCATCCACAGTTTCTTGAACTTATTAATGTGATTAACTTACTATGGTTGGGGACCGTGATGCATCACACCCGTCAAGACGGTGGCGTGCTAATGACGCCCAACATGATTATGGGGATGTTCTATAGATTTGAACTAGCCCGATCCCCCGGCTTCTCGGATGTGGGCAATTCACTTGGATCTGCAAGGATCGCCGTCACTTTAGGGCACAAAAAAAGGGAATTAGCGTGAAATGGATTCACTAAAGGTGCATCCTTTGGATAATATTTGAGCATAGTTCGATTATTTTCTGTTCCAATTTATATTGCTATCATGCTTGTAAGTTCCTAATATCACTGCATAGACAATTCTTTCTTTCAATTTTTAACAGTCGAAAATTTGAAATAGTAGGCCAGAACTTAAGAGGGGGATGAATTCGGTTTTATGATAATTTTAGCCAATTTTTTTAATTAATCAATTATCAATATAAAAACAAGTAATATAACAAATAACATACAAAAAAATAAAAGAGATAGAAATAAAGAATTCAAATCCGAGATTTAACGTGAAATTTAGGTCGTCTCCTATTCTTCATGGACACAATGCTTCCAAGCATAATCCAGCTTTATCTGTTAAGGACCTCCTTAAGGGGTACTTAACCTAAGTCCTTCTACTAAGATATCCATCATATAAATAGTGGAGTGGTAATTAAAAATAAATAAAATTTTGATACATGATAATATTCATAACTATTCATGATAATTATACATATATATATATATAGATAAAATATTAAATTTTAATTGAATCATATCTACCGGTAAACATTATATGTAATATTTCATTCCTAATGGATGTTTTTCCTTAACTAAGTACCACTTATATCCATTAACATTTAACTCAATTGGAGCTTTTTTCTTTCTTTCTTTTTTAATAAAAAGTCAAAGTACTAAAAGTTGAGAATCAAACTAAAGCTGTGAATAGATTAGGCTGGTGTAGCCATAGATGGGCTAGGCCATTAAAATCTCTTAGACATATGGGTTAAAACTTTTAATTCCCACTTGGCCTGTCAGGATTGGGAGGTTAAATGGGGACAAATTACCAGTACAAGCGGACCAACTAAGACATGTGAAAACTCCCTTTACTCCAAGGTATTCAAGCATCTAATAATTAACTCCTCTCCAATTTCAAGTGCTTGAACAAGGTGAAAACTTAAATAAATTAGACTCCTAAAAGTGTCTTTCCTCTCCAAATTGACGTTACAAGAAAGACACTTCTTTGACGTTGTGCCTAAAATTCTATACTTTATGCATTGATCATGACTAAACTTTGCATATAGCAAACTTCTTGTTTTGATTTCCACCCCCACAAGTTTTGTTGTTTTGATTGAAAAAAAAAAGAAAAGAAAAGAAAAGAAAAAACTGAATTTAAGTATAATGATATAGATGATGATAATAACAATAAAAAATTATTTAAATACTTTCAAAAATGAATTACTTACAATATACTTAGTTAACTTTATAAGAATAATGTGTAATAATCATTTCACTTATATGATTATTGCTGTATCTAGTTTGCAAAATAATTGCTAGATAAAATTTTCATAATAGACAAATAAGTAATTGAGATTCTTTTTTAGGACCATATATATAACTATTCCTTAATCCGACTCAATATTTTTCGATACTCTATCTGGAAGACTCTAGCCTATCAATCTAGTCATATATTCGACCACCTTGAACCAACCATTGCAGCCTCGAACCAATCCTAATAGACTACTTGACCGCAACCTTTAGAGCCATGGAGTCGAACCACACAACCACATGGAACCCCCAATAGCCCACGGGATCAAGACCATCAAACCTATACCGAGCCAACTAACCATGTTAAATTCTAACGAAACCACACAGCTGTGTTTATTGAACTCACCTAACTAAACAACCCGATCACATCGAATTCTCATCTAAGGCTATCCGTTAAACAGGTTCAATTTGAACAAGTTGACCATGTAGAATCTCCACTAATCAACCGGACCACAATCAGCCGGACATGTGGCTTTGATAACCTTACAAAACCAAAGCCTCTCCAACCAACTTACTAGACCAATGTCCAGCCGAACCAAGTCATGGTGGCATAATTGTGTAAATGGAGCCAACCGAGCCATTGAGGTCCGTCATTAATGTAAAGTAGTTGCAAGCTAAGGCTTCAAAAAGGTTAGAGTATTTTGATACTATTAGATATTTTTTAATCTTTTATTTGTGTCATTTTAAATGTAAAATAAAGTGTTATTAAGTATCAATAATTTGAAAATGCAATATTAGCTTTTCTTTTTATTTCTTTGAAAATACTAACATATTTACATTTATTATCTTGAGTTTACTTGTGAGCTAATTATTTTTAAGTATACTTTTAAATATATGTTATCAATGTAATTTTTTTTCGTTGATTAGCTAAATGGACTAACTCGCCCAGTTAACTTTAACCCAGATGCTAAACAAGTCAATTGTAAGAATTAATATATTAAAGAAGCTGAAAAAATAAACCAAACGTGCTATTTTTAATTGATTAAATGGATTAGTCCTGTGGAAACAATTTCTAAATCAAATTAAGAATAATGAATATATCAAAATAGTATTTGAATATTAACCATAAATTGATGAAATAATTAATTAAAGTATTAATCGATGTATGTACTTCTCATGATCCAAATTTTCGCTTACGTGCAATATTTCTAGTAGCTTATAAATGTGAAACAATCTATCCTAGTAAGATTGTGAACTTGCAATGCAACTTTGCGACCCCTGCATCAACCCATAGTTCACCGTTTTTATAATGGGAAATAAATAAATAAAAGAGTTTTCCATGAAAAATCCATTATTTTGTTCGATATATTTAAATGGATATTATTCATTAAAAAAAAGTAATGAAATTTATTATTAGGGATAGGAAAATGTTAATGTGTACAAAAAAAATAAAAAATAACTTGACAACGGTGAACAACTTTTATATTTTTGTATCTACTTCTTTAAAAAGAAAATATATAAATATATATATATATATATATATATATATATTAATCTTGTTATCCAGTATTTTAGAGTATTGATTAGCGAAACCCTTTATACGGGACCACAGGCTTTTCAACGGTGTTTATATATATATGTTAAACATGTACGTTTCAAATTACGGTGGTACATTAAACTACGCTAAATAACAACCTTGGCTAGCCAGGAGCCAGCTACCACTTTCTGTTCCAAAATTTCCACTCCTCTCTCTCTCTCTCTTCCTCTCCCTGGGGATGTCCATGTAAGTACAAGCGAACTACTAAATTGCTCTGCGGTACTAACCTGTTTAGTTTGAAAAGATAATCTGCGGTCAAACGGTGTGTTGGTGTTGCAGTATATAATACACTGACGGTTGAAGAACTAGTTAAAATGGATGGTGTTGGAGACCATAAATGGAGCATATTAGCACCACCTCCAGCAGCAACGATACCAGGAGGTGTTGTGGGGAGAGAAGAGCACTGGACACAGTTCGATGACTCCGTAAATGCAGTATCTTTTGGTTTCGTGGCAACTGCTATTCTCATATCGATGTTTCTTCTTATGGCCATCTTCGAGCGCTTCCTCAGGTCAAGATCAAACTCTCATTCTGGGACAGCTATGGATGTCGAGTCACAGGCCGTGGTAGTCTTCAATGGCAAACATGAGCAATCCTCTCCTAAGGTTAATCTCTCTCTCTCGTTCTCTCGGCATCATTGTTAGAAAAAGGATAACGAGTAGACAGAACATTTATTAAAAGCCAAAAAGGGAAAACTTCTTTCATATACTACTAGCTTTTTAAAGAAAAAAAGTTTGTATTAATTAATGTTTCACTCGTTTATACTTTATAGAGGTGTGCAAATGAGACATTAGAATTATGTTTTCAAGATTGGATTAGTAGATACTGAACCTAATTTTAGTTGTTTTCGTTGTAGAAAAAATCGTGTTGGAGTCTTTATTTGCTAGAGAAATTGTGACCGATAAGCTTCCATAGTTTTGAACATTTTATTGTTGCGGAGCCATAACGCACGCTTATTTTGATATCATATCCGGAGTCTTCTTTCGATGATTAACAATAACCAAAGTCTGGAGACAATAATTTCGTGAGATCCGAACGTGCAAATTTTTATAATTTAGTCGCTGCATGAATACGAGATTCCTAACGGATGGACGAGACTAGACTCCTCTTGATCTGACAAATATCTCTATAACTTTGTTGGCATTTTCCTTGTTAAATGTAATCGTTACTTTGAAAACCTAACTTCTGCTTATGAACCTAGTTAATTGTTTAATGTTCGTTTTTAAACCCTAGAGTTGCTTTTACTGATGGTGGATAATTTTGGGTACACGTAAATGGGTCCAGCCAATAAATACTCGTAGAATTTTGATGCATGTCACATTTTTCTTCATCAAGGCATCCAAAACCTAAGGCAGTGGTGTAAAACTATAGGGTTTTGTGGGATAATTCTAATTTTGTTTTTCGTCGTTTTCTGTCTCGTCGTAGTGAAAACTTTCCCCCTAATAGATTAAAAATTATTGAAACAGCTCAACTTTGTAAGCACGAGATTTTACATTTTGGCTTATTTTTTTTTCGTATAGTAAGTGTGCTTATTATTTGGCCTCTTCCGTGGTTGAATAATAATAATAATAATGTCTCGAGCATGACACATGATTTTGGACGCATCTATAATTTAGTACCTTATTATATGAAAATCATTAATTTGTGGACTTTAGTTTGATGGGTAGGACGTCCGTACGAGTCGGAATAATCTTATGTTATCACGTTTGTCTAGGTGAAAAAAATTTCGAGCTTAGGTTTTATCGAATGTGCCCATTTTTCCCTCTTTGGGGCAGGGGAAGAGTATCAACTGTCCATGAGAGTTTAAGGCAAACGAAATCTATGCTCATTTTAGAGATTTTAGAGATCCATTGATGTAATTTTAAAGAGGTTTAGGAGAACTTCGTGGGTGCCTTTTTCATTTTCCCTAAAATATTTTTTTTTTTTTAAAATAGTCAGAAGATGTATTATTAGTGGCATAGGGTTTTAAAAAATTTAATATTGTATTATCTCGACTCAATTTATTTACAATGTTATATCCAATTAAAACTATAGAATTGAATTGTTTATTAGCCACTTAAGCTGCTAATAGCAAAATAGTGGAAAACGGACGTGCAACATTTGTTTGATAATGGTTTCTTATATTGAAATTTTTAAAAGGTATAGATGAGATATAAAACTATTGCTATTATGAGATATTAAATAAAAATTAAAAACAATGCTCGTTAGTTTAGTAGTGACGATATGAATTTGTAAACAGATAAACTTACGGTCCCTTTTTATTCTTGAATAGTGTGTTTGTTCGGACATAATAAAGAAGAATGGATGTGGATAATGTAAATCATGCATGCAGACAATTCAAATCCAAGATATACTTTATATGCATGTTTTCTTTTTCTTTTTTCTAATCAGTATCTGTATGTGTATTCATTCATATCATGTTTATACCAATATCTCTGGATTTTTCCATAAATGATTGGAACTGGCTGCATACTTCTGCTTATAATGTACGCCAAATGGAACGTAATGTCTTTTGGGCATTTTTCTCAGGGTAAATTTTATTTACGTTGTCTTGTTTATGCAGATGACTGTCTACACAAATGGAGTATCAGTTTTGATGCCCGGTGAGCAAATACCAACTTTTATTGCACGTCCTGCTCCGAAGCCATGTCCACGTGAACCTATGTCCAAGCCTTCTCACCATGATTTGTGCATAAATAATCTTTCAAGTCGAGATCCTTGTTTGGAAACATTAAGCTAACCCAATAATAGGAATAGAGAAATGAGTTAAGACGATACAATATTAAATTTAAAGATAAATTTAAGCTCAATTGTATTCGTCTATTTAGAAAATATAAAGCGTACAACAAAATGAAACGTCTCTTGGAGAACAAAGTACATGTAAATTGAGAGCTGCTGGCTCTTTTTTTATTTGGTAGGAGCATTTTGTTGTGACTTGGATAATGGAGACCCCAGTTGGTATGATGAGGGCAGGGCGACTTTGTGAATTTTCCATGTTAATTGAAGACGTTTTATCTTTCTGTATTAGTTTGGTGAGAAAATTATAAATCTGTTGCCACATTGATTAATGGCGACCCCACAAATATGAAGATTTTTTAAAACGGTGATGTTAGATGGAACTCAATAAGCCCAGATGATGCACAATAATTAAAAAATAATAATAATAAGGTTTATAAGGTAAATCCAAATGAAGGGTGAAAGACTGTAAGATGGAAAATTCTACTTATGCAAGAGAAGTATGGACAAAGGATTCCATAGATTTTAGGAGACACTAAGTAGTATTTTTTAGACATTATTATATGTGTACATGCTTTAAAAAAAAAAAAACCCTATTTATACGTGTACGCAAACTAAAAAAGGGATAAGACCGAAGTTGGAGGCACAGGAGCCAATCCTTGATGAAACAATCAATCATTTATCATTAGATGCAACAATCGATGATGAAACAGGCATATATAGTTATTTTTTAACAAAAAAAAATAAAAAGACACTAGTATAATGGAATGCAACTTTTATTAATCTTTTAACGGATAGAACACGTCAGAAAATTAAATCAAATGCGAGCCCAATTTTATAAAAGCTAGTATTTTTATTGAAATAAAACGTCAAAGCAAGTTAAGTAGGACCTTTTGGGCTTAGGGCTCTCAAGGGAAACGACCCACGAAGTATGAGTACTAGTGAGCCTGCGTTTGCATATGGTTGTTACGGCCCAGCCCATTCATTCATGAGACAAAGGGAAAATATACTGCAAGATGTTTCAAACTTTCAATACAATGCTTATCCTCCAACGCTTCATCTTCAAAATGGAGTACTTAAAATCCTGAATCTGTTCCTAAACCCTTACATCACTATTCTTAAAAAAAATATATATATAGAAAAGCAATATCATATATGAAAAAATGTTTAAAAACTGAAAATTAAAAAATCGGAGCTCTGTATATTTTTTTATCCTGATTTTTGGTAATTTATTTTTTAGTATTACTTTATTTATATTAAGATTTCAATGGTTATTTAGATATCTAAAAGCATATTTTACAAATATAAGGGTTAGCCATGATCCTTATAAATTAATGATATAAATATTAATTTTTTGTGAAATAAATTAAGTTTAAATTCTCTTTTTCTGATGTTATCAATATATATATAAGTTTAAATATTTAATTTTAAAAATAAAAGAGTTAAATAGATTTGAGATGAATGTAATAAAGAAATATATTTATGATTTATTTTAAAACTTAATGGTTTGGCCCTCGAATGGACACGCAATGATGAAAAAGACATCGATGGAGATTTTCATTCTACAAAGATGGCCGGCAACAAAATGTTGTTGCTATTATTATTTTTTTTAATGTAGAATTAAAAATAAGTTTTCTCATTTATTTATTTATTTTGTAGAGAGGGAAATATTAAAAATGAGCTCAAGATAGCATTTAGCTCGAGGACGTGATCAGTAGGATTCAAGATATGTTTTATGAAATTGAATTCATCTTGATCTTATCAAGTATTCCCCAACCTATTTCAAACTCTATATAAGTATTCCAAAACGTGCTTAAAACTCATCCAATAGCATTATGATGTTCTCTAAACTCATACAATAAGCTAATGTAATTTTATTAAAATACATATTTATATGGAGAATTAAATATTCTAAAAAATTTAAATAAAACCCAATAAAGTATAATAATATGAAATATCACATATATAAAAATTAAAACTCTTTTCGAGTATTGAGTTACCTATCGATATTAAAATCTTCTAAAAACCTAATCAAACTTTATAGAGTTTTAAAAATTTTATGAAAACCTATTCCAAACCTTATATAAAAATGCTCTATTAGATTATTGTTAAATTTGATAGAGTCAAATCCTTATAAGCCTAACCGACTTTTATACCTATTTAATTCGCAACTTTTTAGAACATTAAACATAATAGAACTTATTATACTTTTATTAGTTTATAATATACAAACCCTATATAGAAGTTTACAAATATCTTGGAATAATATAAAATAAATTTTTACAACAAAAACCATTAACTAACCCTTCTTTTCCATTATCACCGTTATCCCTATTACAATCTTACCTCCATTACCACGGCCTGATTAGCACATTACATTACCACCATTGCTGTCAAATCCATCACTACTAAAATTAGAGACGACTCCTACCTTCTCCCTAAATTTTGGACAAATTAATTATTATATTTATTTAGAAATTAAAATGGAAAGGCAAAAAATGTATTTATTTATTTTCTTTGAAATAATAAGACATGTTAGGTGACTTATCATAGTGGCTAAAGCTTCCATTTGGATCCTTGGGGAAAAGGGTTTAATTTTGTATTAGACTTATTTCAAATTATTTTTTTATTTTTTTCTTTCCTTTACATGCTTCCATATAACATATTTCTATCTCTATTGTTTTGTTCTTTTATTTTGCCCATAATTGTATTATTCTTAAAATTATAATCAATTTAAATGTTTTCTACACTTTTTTAAAAAAAATCAATTTTAGCAATAGAACTATTTGGACAAATCTACAATAAATTTTTAAACAGAAGTAATAAAACTAAATTCCATTCATTCAAAAGTATTAACTAACTAAATGAAACTATCTTAACATAATATCTATTAATCATCAGTTATAATGTAAATTATAACTATAAATAATTTAGTAACTCTATAATTTTCCTTAAAAATTAATTTAATTTTATTATATATTAAAAAATAAGAATGAGCAGGTATAAAGTAAGTAGGGTTTGATATTTTATTTA
Organism: Laguncularia racemosa; assembly: GCA_037954665.1. NCBI lineage: Eukaryota > Viridiplantae > Streptophyta > Magnoliopsida > Myrtales > Combretaceae > Laguncularia > Laguncularia racemosa. The sequence goes on from JBBMOL010000133.1 coordinate 1,345,014, forward strand.
TACCATATATTATAAGGTATAGATTTCTAAATCTTGGAACCAAAGTTTACTCTATAGTATCTTATAATTACCCGAAAACCTATATCTTATTAAACTTATAGCATAGAAGGTATTTTATAAAACTTATAAATTTAGCCCTTTTTTTCTATAAATTTCAATTTTATGTTATATTAAAAAAGTAATTTATATGTAATATTATGGGTACTTCATACTAGAACATTTGAAACATGCAACAAAATATGTGAAATTAAAAAAAAAAAAGAAGAAGGTAACATTCCTACTCATTATTTTAAGTTTATGTGATTATACTACTTATAAAATGGGGAAATAATAGAAAGTGTAAAATGAAATAAGTGATATTAGGTTTAACTAATTAGAGTTCTTAATTTATGAGTTGGGGCTCTCTTTTTTTCTTCTTTTTTTTTCTTCCCATCAAAACATGTATTGGCAAAACAAAACATTTTCATTCATTACTTATTTAATAATATTTTATAAGATATAATAGAATATCTTAAAATCCATACCCTATATATATTAGAAATATAGGTTTTATGATAAATATAGATTAGAAAAACCTTATACATGTACTACATTTTATAAGAATAAGTTATGAAAAATCTATATTTAGAATATATTTTATAACCTTTAATATCCATTTGATACAAATACTTTATATAACAGAGTTATCCGCTCGTTTTGTTGAAAATGTCATATACATTGAATTTCTTAATAGAATTCTTTTAGTTGTATAATGATTTCAACAATAAATAGATATTTTCTTCTATAAAGAATTATATATTAGCTTGAATAAGGTATATTTCATCCGTCGGTTCTTCGGTTTTAATCCTTGGCACCACCCTCTTCACCGGCAGTGTATGTAGTGGTGGAGAGGTAACCGTAGTATATAAAAATATAATTAACTAAATTAACAGGAGGGAATGACTACAAAAAGCTGCTATTGCGGTGAAGTATTTATGCGGAGCAAATAATATTTTGTACTCTACTCTGTTGGATTGGAAACAAAGTACGAGTTTTTATTATTTACGTGGATCATTCCATGGTCGATACATTCAAGCAAAAAAGATAAAGAAACCGGTCTAAACAAGCCTGATGTTTCAAGCTTTAAGACGTTAAAAAGGGAGCATACTTCGTCTCTCGTACTTTGCTCAGCTCGAAAGCCCTAAGAACAAAGAGCCGAGGTTCTGCTGTGACCGGTTTGATTTTTCAGGGCAAAGCAAAGGTTTTCCACTAGACTTTGCCGACCATTATGCACATACTTCGATGTTGTCTTGTAAACAAACGGGGCCTTTGGAAAGTGAAAGCAAGAAGCCTCTTTCCTCGCATCCCAAAAAAAGGAAGAGAAGATGCCCAACTACTTCCCAGTCGTGGACCATTTCCAATTCCTCATCCCTAGACTATTTAGAATCTCAAAATTTAAAGCATGCATGCCTTGTATCATCGTGTTGAAAGATACAGGATGAAAATGACGGTTTTTTTTTTTTTTTTTATAATCCCACGGTGCTTAGCTTAGATGTTCTCACCAACGGGCTGAACATGAAAGTCCATAGCAAAAGAGAATTCAGTTTACTTCAGATCAAGATAGGAACACAAGATGAAAAAAAGAAAAAAAAATTAGATATGTGAAAGTCCATCCTCGATTTTCAAGGTAACAAAGTCATAGTTTTGTCAATTAATACCCTAGGTATAGAACTTCCATACATCTTCAGCCATGGTAAGCCAATAGATAGAATGAAATCCAATTTTTAAAACGCTACAAAAATACATTTCCAAAAACGATTTGAATGTTTAATTTTCGACCATCATTTGCCTTTGTTTTCTTCAACACATTAAATCTAAGCATTAGGATCATCTACAATGGACATACCTACTTCCACTTAAATATTATATATATCTTCTCGGCCTAATAATACTTCTCCTACAAGCTCATAATTGCATTGGATCCACTTATGTTTAATAATCAATTAACTTGCGCAAATCTCAACAGAGAGAACACCCGAGGCCTCTGGCCTCTGCGATTTCATCCCTTATATAAACAAAGGCTTATGAAACTAAATGCTATTGTTCGACTGTTTTTGAAGCATTCGTATCTAGTCCTATAGGGGATTTCATTCTAGCCTGATCAAGCCTAACTCACCTTCAATAGATGAATCTTGCAAAGGGTTGTCTAATTCTATCATAGGCTTCAATAGAAAACAAGTTTCTCATCCTTTGTCGTGGCCTTATACCCTTCACACTCATTCATGAATCCATGCTTGGTAGGAATTAAGGTGTAGATATGTCGGATGAGAAGGCATAGTATTACATTTTAGCTCAACTTGAATCATCAAAGATTAAGCTTAATTCAAATCTGATCGATTTTAGAACTTTTAGCTTATAATGCAATGTAACAAATTTAAATTTCACTCAATTAAAGCTCATCTTATTTTGGCATTTTTCTTTCGTAACTACAATAGTATTGGTGCTTTATCTCGACCAAAGCTTTCTAAGTTTATAAGTTCATTAAATAAAATATTATTAAATACGAATTCGACTTAAAAACTATTCAAGTAGTAGTTTGAACTCAAGTTCAACTCAATTATAAGTAAATCGAATTGTATTAAAAAAGTTTGTATCAAAGAGAAATAATCTCCTAAGAACAACTTAGTTGGGTATTAATATTGCTCTTTAAATGATGATCAATGGAGGTTGAATTTAGCTACTTGGTTGCGTACCAATACTAAGTAGGATTGGCAAACCAATACAAAGTAGAAAATCGAGAAATAATATTACGTACCAATACTAAGTACCAATATTATTGATTGCCTTAGGAATCAATAATATTAAAAAAATAATCAATTTTTTATTTTTTCCAATTTTTCCCTAATTTAGCATAAATAATAAAAATATCTAAAAAAATAAAAATAAATAGGAAAACACATCAATTTTGAAAAATGATTTTAGAAATAGTAATAATAAGGGATGAATAATTTTTATAAATTTTTGAAATTTCAAAAAAATACAAAAAATGAAAAAAATCGCATTGCATATATGCAATTTGCGATACAAAGAAAATCGAGAAATTGGGCCAGCTCAGCTGGCTCGTGCGTGCGTATAGGGAACGTGTGAAGGCTAGAGGTCGCAAGTTTGAATCCCCTCGCGTGCGCTCGGCAAAAATTTTTCTTTCCTTTCGCCTGGAGCTGCCACGTGGCAGCGTGTGATTGGCTGAAGAAAATCACGCGTGTTGCGCGTGATCGTCTTCCTCACCCGGACAGACGTGAGGAGAAGCCAGAGCAAGTCCGACGAAGGTGGAATCGATCATTTTTTTTCAAACCTTCTAGATTATTGTCAAGATAAAGCCAAATCCATAAGATAAATCAAAGAAAAACAAGAGATCAACATCAAATCGCCTAGATAAAATCAAATCTAAAAACGGAAGAAATTCAGATTTATCCAAATCGGCCGATTTGAGCTTATCCAAGAGGGTTTTCGGACGCCTATAAATAGAGGAGGAGTAAAGGAAGCCAAAACAGGAATCACAATTGAGAGAAAGTGAGGAAAGAGTGCAAATCGGAGAGCATCGGAGAAGGATCCAAAACCGCGAGCACCGACCGGAGTTGAACCACCACCAGGAGGCGATCTGGGAGTGAACCACCACCACCATTGGATTCAGCACCCTCAAGAAGCTAGGATTCGACACCTCACCCGCTGCAAAAGGCCGCCGGAACGCCGTGAACGAGCCTCCTCCGCCGCCGTGTCCAACCGATTCGATCCGACTGACCCGACCTGCGTACCGACCCGGATCCAGGTAAGTCGGATTTTCCGGATTTTTATTATTTTATTTAATTAATTTTGTTTATTTATTTATTCCGAATTAATTAATTTATTTATTATTTGTTATTTAGTTATTTATTTATTTGTTTATGTTTTATTTTTAATAAATAGGAAAATATAGAAATTAGATTTTTCTAGAATTTAATAATGTAGAAAAATAATAAATAAGACAAATAATAATAAATAAATAGATAAAAAATAATAAAATGTAAAAAAAAATAAAAAAAAATATTAGGAAAAATAACAAAAAAATTTTACATTTCAAAATAGGATAGATATTAACTTAAGATAAAATTTTTCAAAAATCATAAAAAAAATAAAAAAAATCAAGAAAATCATAAAAATCATTAAAAAATTCAAAAATTATAAAAGAATCATAAAAATGAGTTTTAGCACTTAGAAAAATCCTTTTCTTCAAATAAATCCAAAATTGATGTTTTTTCCTAAAATTCATTTTCAAAATCAGATTAAAGCTTAGGCTTAAAATTTTTTAGAAAAATCCCAAAAATGGTAAGAACATAAAACAAAAGAGATTTCAAAATTAAAATTCACAAACAAACTTAAAGTTTTCAGAAAAGCGAACTACGGCTTGTTTGATCCTGAACAGCAGGTACGTAGGCACCCATTCGGGTCAACCCATAAAATGAATAAAAAATCATTTTCTTGAAATAATTCAAAAACATAATAAAAAGTAACAGAAACACAATAAAACACATTTCTAAATAGGAACAATTTTAGGAGATTAGGTGGTAACCGTAAGGTTTTAATAGGTTAGCCTCCGGACTGAGAAACTCTAGTTTTCCCTTTTCCTATTTTCAAAAACGAGAAGAGGAAATAACGTCGACTAGTGATCCAAATTAAGACTGATCCGCTCCTTTAGTCTTAATTCAATATTTCCCAACAACAGTTGGGTGGCGACTCCAAAAATCAAACGAAATTCCTAACTCAAGTCGAGGATCTACATTAGATGAGCATAGGGTCTAGTCTAGATCAGATTAGGAATGGAAATTCAAAAATTAGACTCGACAGGATGGCGACTTCGCTGGGGAGCCATGCCAGTAAGCTAAGCCACCTGAATCTTCGAATTGTTCTCCTTAAATGTGCTTCAATTATTATTCTGTTACTAATTTTTCAAGAATTAGTTAGATTATAGTTTCTTTGCTATGGGGGTTCAGCATGCATACATATGTTTGAGTAGATGCGGTCGAACCCGGACCGTCCTAGAAACCTAAGACGGGGAGCCATTGTGTAGGTTTCGGGCGAAGTGAGTTGATTCACCGTTCGGGACCGATTAGGCTACCCCACCCTATGCTTCGATATGGCCTGAGATCCATTTCTCCGAGAATGCGGGAGGCCATAGAGCTCGGGAACCAGTTAGAACCAACCTACTTGCATACATAACATCATAAGGGGTTGACAATTGGATGACAATGTAATGGTTTGTTATTTTGTCCTTAGAGTTCAGGATTATTTCCCTGTAACATTTTCATAGTTCTGTTTGTAATTAGGTTGTTTCTTATTATAATAGATGGCTAGCAATGCAGTCAACTGTCTCCTCCGTAAAGAAATTCGGATGTACAAACCTTTGGACCCAAAATTGGTACTGGACCATTGGTTCACCTTGTACAACCTAGAGGAGCAGGCCTTCATCCAGCAAAAGATCGGCCCCGTCTTCTCACTGACAAGGATAGAGGCGAATTTGCCTTTAGTTCGGGCCATGCTCCAATTATGGGAAATCGAGCCCGCTGCTTTCTTTATCGGGCCGCATGAGATCACCCCTACCCTGGAAGAGTACACCCAGTTGCTACAGGCTCTAGCACTAACTGATCAAATCTATACGCCAGACCTTGAGGCCGAGCCAGCCGGTACCTTCAGCAGATTATTAGGCATCCGTAAAACAGCAGTCAACAAAGCCCTAGCAGACTGTAATGGATATTGCATACGAATGGATGATTTAGAAGCCTGGTTTATCGCCCGAGAGGACAATGAGGATAGAAAGGACATCCTGTGTGGGGACCCCAAGACTTACAGACAGAGAAGGGTGAACGCTTTCATCTTGACAGCCTTCGCCACCATACTGTTCCCCACCGGGACCTTCTATATTCACTACAGGGTTGTAGAGCTGGTGACCCAATTCCTGGAGGGAAGATCCTACATCCCGGCTCTACTGGCTGAACAGATCCGGAATTTAAACTTCCTCAAGAAAAAAGGCCATGGGATCCTTCGCTCCAGCCTCAACCTTCTGCTAATATGGTTTGTAAGCCACCTCAAATGCTTCGGGCTGAACATGGTCAGGAAAACCCTAGCCCAACAGGTGGATCTGGTGGATTCATGTATAGAAAAGGTAAAGCTACCCGACAACCTTACCAGCCACAGTTGGGTAGAGCTGCTTAGGAGCTTCAGTGTCGAAGATATTCTATGGACAGCCAGGTGGAGTTGCTGTAACAAAATCATCTTGATCTGCAGAAACTTCCAAGCAGTGCCTTTAATCGGAATCAGCGGATGTATCGGATATCACCCAAACTCAGTGGTCCGCCAGTTCGGCACTATCCAAGACATAGTTTATCGGCCCTCGATACAAGCAGTTACCTTTGAGTATCAAGATCCGAACCTGTTAGTAGCTGAGAAGTTTGTGAAGCTGGCAGAGGTCAAAGCACTTTGGGAAGCCAGAATTGAAAGCCCGAATATGGACCTCGAGGAATTAGATGGCGAAGTGGGAAAGCACCGAGCCACCACAGAGTTTGTAATCCGCCAGCTATACCAGACAGGGGAAAGAGCATATCGGGTTCCAGACGTCACCCAACCAAGACCAGACAAGATCAATCCAGAGACAGAAGTATACCTGGAGCAGGTCAGGGCCCGAATGGAGGTATACTTTGAAGCTGCGGATCATAAGAAAGACATCTGGAAGGGACGTTTCAAAGAATCCGACCAAAGGAACAAGGCCTTAAAAGCACAATTGGAGAAATGCCAAGCCAAAGTCAAGGAATTGGAAGTCGTCATCAGTGGGAAGTCTGAGCCTCCACAACAGAAGACTAAAAGAACTAGGAAGTAGATCTTTATTTGTAATATTTCATTTTGAACTCCAGAATTCTCAATATTAATAAAAGTAAAGTTTCAATATTACATTGTCAATCAGTTGTCAACCCTTTTACTTTTAGCATCCGCGTGACACATGCATATCATTCGTGCATTCATTACACTAAAAGCAAAACAAAATGCGAATCCAGGTATCAAAATAGCTTCCAAACAATCGAACCCTCCTAGAAGCCTAGTTCTCATGCGCTCAAGAACAAAAATGGCCAACAGCAGTGACAACCGCAACAACACCAATGCTGAAGCTGCCTCGGACTCTAGGATCATGTCCCTAGAACAAACAGTCCAACAACTGGTTGCCTAGGTTCACCTCTTAACTGAAAGCATCGGCCTCCTGCTCAACACTCAGCCAACCCAGGAAGAGTATTCAGGGGCCAGAAAGGGAAAAGCAGTGGAGGGACAGCCTCCGGAATATGAGGAGATCAATTCCCACCTTAACCCGGCTTTTGAATATGAGCCAAAAATCAACCAGGGGTCGACCTCTGACGACCTGAAGAGGGAAATGGAAGAGAGGCAGAAGGAGATGGAGAAGCGACTCTTCCAGCAGCTCCATGACAAGATGAAAAGCATTGAAGGCCCTGATGGTTTTGAACAAGCCGGAATCACCAATCTGCCAACATACAGGGAAGAGATATACCCTGAAAAGTTAAAGACCCCAGAGTTTGAAAAGTATGATGGGACCGGCTGCCCCAAAATGCATACTAGACTATATGCCCGGAAAATGAGCAAGTATGCTCAATACGACCAGCTCATGCTCCAGACATTCCAAGACAGCCTCACAGGCCCTGCACTGGTCTGGTATGCCCACCTGGACTTCAACATTGTCAACACTTGGGAGAAGCTAGCCTAGGCGTTTTATGATCAATATAAGTTCAATATTGAAGTCGCCCCATCTATAATCGACCTGGGGAGTCTCCGGAAGAGACATGCTGAGACGTTCAAGGAATATGCTCAGCGCTGGAGAGCCCAGGCCGCCAGGGTAGCAACCCCGATATCTGAGAAGGAATTGACATCCATATTTGTCAATACCCTGGACAAGACCTACTTTTCACACCTGGTAGGCCAGACCTCATCCAGTTTTGCAGAGGTAGTGGCTGCGGGGTACAGGATTGAGAATGCCATCACCACCGGTAGACTCCAAACAATGGAGCCTCCTAGGGTCACACCGACACAAAGGCTTGTGGGAGGAAACATAGCTAAAGAGTCCACTGTCAGCACGGTCCACTCCGGTAAAGTAGAAAAAGCCGGGACTCGTGTTACATTTCAGACCACGAGTACCCCAGTCCAGCAACCCACGACGGGTCAAACTCAGGCTGTCAAGGTCCCAAGGCAGTTCACTCCAATCCCCATCCCACTCAGTCAAGTCTTCGCTCGGTTGAGGGCAGACAACTTAATTAGCTTCGAGGTCCCCAACGACCAATACAAGCCCAAGAATTTCGACTCAAGCCTCAAGTGTGACTACCACATGGGTCAAGAGGGGCATTCCACAGATAGGTGCTGAAGGCTCCGGCACAAAATCCAAGACTTAATTGATGCAGGAATCATACAATTGGATTTCGTGAATGCCCCAGCACCCAATGTCAACACCAACCCACTGCCCAATCACAAGCCCGCCATCAACATGATCACGTCAGAGGAGTCAGCTCCCAAAGAAGCTCGAAGGCGGAATATGACAAAGCAACAGAAGAAGCAATCCCACCAAGCTCCAAAGGAAACACCAAAGGCGCACATTAAAAGAAGGTGGTCAGCTGGAGACCCAACGGTCGGCACTTTGGGGGAATCACACGGGAGATTTCAGTATTTAGTGAACTATTCTTATACCCCGACTGAGCAAGAGCCACCTAGCGGATGGGGACCGGAGTTTGAGAAGGAGGACAACCCGGCAAAGGAAGAGGGGAAGACTGTCCACATGATCAACTCTCATCAGAAGCCCAGGGTTATACAATGCTATGAGGGACAATCAACTGGGGTACAAATCCTAAGAAAAAGATATGTATTCAATGTCCCGATACCGGCAGAGAATTACAAGGCTGCACCGTTCGACTATCGGGCCCTCGAACAAGAGCGACCTCCTATAGTGGGAGGCATCACCCGCTCTGGGAGATTATATGATCCAAAGTATAAAGGCCCGACTGAAGAGCCCACCATGGAAAAAGGGGAAGAAGAGGAAGAGGGACTTGCTGCGTTTACGAAGATGGTTAAGGCCAGCGAATACAAGATCATGGAACAATTAAATAAGGTTCCAGCGCAGATATCACTCATGGGCCTTCTCACAACATCCGAGCCTCATAGGGAAGCACTCTTTAAAGTGCTGAAAAAGATTCAAGTCCCGGAAGGTATCGCTACAGACAAATTAGGTCACGTGGCGGACTCCATCTTCGCGATGGCCAAATATCCTTCTCTCCGGAAGAGCTAGGAGAAGAGGGAGACCAACATACCAAACCACTGTTCATAGTGGTCAGGTGCAACGACACCATTGTCTCCCGGGTACTTATCGATAATGGATCATCTCTCAACGTTTGCCCATTGGCGACACTCGACTTGTTAGGGGTCGATCCAAGCAACGTAAAACCTAGCTCCACAGTAGTTAGAGCCTTCAACGGGTCCAAAAGAGACATAGTAGGGGAGGTGGGCCTACCGGTGGAAATCGGTCCACAAATATTCCACATCTCCTTCCAGGTCCTTGACATCCCAAGGTCTTTCAACCTGCTTTTGTGACGACCCTGGATACATGCTGCTGGAGCCATCTCCTCTCGTCTCCACCAAAAGGTCAAATTCATCGCAAACGGGCAGATAGTCACTGTACTGGGCAAGCAGGATTACGCCATATATAAGGAGACTGCCATACCTTACATTGGGGAAGAGGGTTCAGAAGACCTGGGGTTGCAGATCTTCAATGAAGTGAACATGGTAACCAGCAAGGAGGGCCATCAGTTTAAAGAGGGGCAGCATGGGACGTTTGGACTAGGGTACATTCCTACGGCCGCAAAAGAAGCGCAAACAAAAGGTGTCAAAGGCAGAATAAGGGAGAAGCTGACCGACACCCAGATGTGCATCCCACCTCTCCAACAATCTTTCCAAAAGGCGAACATCATTCAAGAGCTGCGGATAAATGAAGAGGACGACAGCAAAGGGAAATCAACCCCCCGCACGTCCAACCAGCATCCGGCTCTGAACAATTGGTTTTGTTATCCTATCGGTAGCGCTAGGTTAGCTCAAAAGTAGAGAAAAATTATTAAACAAATTTTATTGAGACTCTTTATCAAGTTCAATTACAGTTTGTTTTTTTTCTTCTTATATATATATGCTTTCATTTTACTCAGATCTCCTACCATCGAACATCAGGGATATTTCGCGCAGGTAGAAAGTAAAAATGCTGATATCGTTTCCAACGCTGCTGGGTCAGTTGTTGAAGGCGATATCTTAGACCACGAAATAATACAAGAAAATTGGCTAAAACATGAACAAAACGGAATCTCGATCGACAAGCCTGTGGAGACAGTAAATCTAGGAAGCATGGAAAACCCTAAGAACCTCAAAATCGGGACCAATTTGAGTGCCGAGCAAAAACATGAGATAACCGAGCTATTAACAGAATATGCAGATGTGTTTGCCTGGTCGTATGGTGACACGCGAGGGCTAGACCAATCAATAGTAGTTCACAGGCTTCCCACAAGGGAAGATGTCAAACCTAAAAAACAAAAACTGAGAAGATTTAGGCCTGACATCTTACTGAAAATCAAAGAAGAAGTCAAGAAACTGCTAGAAGTAAGGTTCATTGAAGTATCCGACTACCCAGAGTGGGTAGCAAATATAGTCCCTATTATGAAAAAGAACGGAAAAGTACGCGTATGCGTAGACTTTCGGGACTTAAACCAAGCCACGCCAAAGGATAACTTCCCCCTACCTCACATTGATGTTCTAGTATACAACACTGCGGGAAACCATCTCTTCTCATTCATGGACGGTTTCTCAGGATATAATCAAATAAAAATGGCTGAGGAAGATAAAACCAAAACGACCTTCATCACAACATGGGGGACTTTCTGTTACAAAGTCATGCCCTTCGGTTTGAAAAACGCTGGGGCAACGTATCAGAGAGCCATGGTCGCTATATTTCACGATATGATGCATCGAGAGGTTGAAGTATATGTCGACGACATAATAGCCAAATCCAAAAAAGGAGAAAACCATATAGATATCTTGAGGAAATTGTTTAAACGACTGAAAAAATTCCAGCTCAAGTTAAACCCAAAAAAATGTACTTTCGGGGTCACAACGGGGAAATTGTTAGGGTTTGTCATAAGCCAGGAGGGCATTAAAATCGACCCTGACAAGGTAAAGTCCATATTAGAATTACCTTCCCCACACTCCGTTAAAGAAGTAAGAAGCTTATTGGGAAGATTAAATTACATAGCTCGTTTTATCTCACAGCTCACCGACAAATGCCGGCCATTATTCCGTCTGTTGAAGAAGAACACCACAATAGAATGGGACGACGAATGCGAAGAGGCATTCGAAACAATTAAAGACTATCTTACAAAACCTCCGATCTTGATAGTCCCGAAACAAGGAAAGCCCTTATTCTTATACCTCACTATACTCCCTGAATCCATGGGATGTGTGCTGGGACAGAAAGATGATGAGAGAAGAGAGCGTTCCATATATTATTTGAGCAAGAAGTTCATAGATGGGGAACAGAGGTACTCAGAGGTGGAGAAGACGTGTTGTGCTTTAATCTGGGTTATGCATCGACTAAGGCAATACACCCTTTATTACCATATTAAACTGCTAACAAGACATGATCCCATGAAATACTTGGCAGAGAAACCAGCCTTGATAGGGAGAATCTCTAAGTGGCAAATGCTCCTATCCGAGTTTGACATCACATACGTAAATCAGAACTCGATGAAAGGGCAAGCCTTAGCCGACCAGTTGGCGAAACACCCTGTCGAGACAGATTCCCAAGAACTACAGGCCCAATTTCCGGATGATAATATATTGACAGTGGAAAATATGCCAGTAGAAGACTTTGGGATAGAGCAGAACCTGAAATGAAAATTGTTTTTCGATGGAGCCGCCAACATATTCGGTTGTGGGGTTGGGGCAGTATTGATATCCCCGGACGGCACTCAATTCCCTGCAGCAACGAGACTTACATTTCCCTATACTAATAACATCGCAGAATATGAAGCATGTATTCTTGGCCTCAAAATGGCCTGCCAAATGGGAATCCGCGAATTAAAGGTATACGGGGATTCGTCGCTCATCATACTATAGACAAGAGGGGAATACAAGACTAAAGACCCCAAACTGGTACCATATCATCAACACTTGACAGAGCTAATTGAGGAATTCAAGGCAATCACTTTCACATACATCCCGAGAACTCAGAATCAGTTCGCAGATGCACTAGCCACACTAGCATCTATGATCCAGATAACAGGAGGAGCCGAAGTTCAACCGATGAAAATAGACATCGAAAGTCGGCCCGCCTACTGTTTAACAATGGAAAAGATACAAGCTAACAAACCCCGGTATCACGATATCAAGACCTTTCTCCAAGAAGGTAAATACCCCGAAATGGCTAGCAAGAATGACCAAAGAACACTCAGAAGGTTAGCAAGCCATTTCCTATTAAGTGGGTCCATACTTTACAAGAGATCATCTGATACCACCCTGTTGAGATGTGTGGACAAAGATGAAGCATGCGAACTGATGAAGGAAGTACATGAAGGAGTATGTGGACCTCATATGAATGGCTACATGTTAGCCCGAAAAATCATGAGGTTAGGATATTATTGGTTAACCATGGAATCAGATTGCATAAAATATGTCAAGCACTGTCATCTGTGTCAAGTCTACGCAAACCGGATAAATGCTCCGCCCAACGAGCTACACTTGTTATCAACACTATGGCCATTCTCCATATGGGGAATCGACATAATAGGCCATATCACTCCAACAGCATCCAACGGCCATAGATTTATACTGGTAGCGATTGATTACTTCACCAAGTGAGTAGAAGCTTCATCATACACCAATGTCACAAAAGGGGTAATAGTCCGCTTCTTAAAAAGGGACATAATAGCCCGATATGGAGTTCCTGAGTCCATCATCACCGACAACGGTACCAATCTCAACAACAAATCAATGACAGGTTTATGTCAACAATTCCACATAAACCACAGAAATTCAACTCCCTACCGACCTCAAATGAACGGGGCAGTAGAAGCAGCTAACAAAAATATCAAAAAGATCATCGAGAAAATGACAACAACTTACAAAGATTGGCATGAAATGTTACCGTTTGCTCTCATGGCTTATAGGACTTCAATAAGAACATCCACAGGAGCTACCCCATATTCATTGGTATATGGTACTGAAGCAGTGCTACCAGTTGAAGTTGAGATACCATCATTCAGAATTTTGTCAGAAACTCAGTTAACCGAATCAGATTGGGTAAAGAAGAGGCTTGATCAGCTAAATCTGATTGATGAAAGAAGACTTACCGCATTATGTCATGGCCAGTGTTACCAACAAAGAATGACCCGAGCATTTAACAAGAAGATGAGACCTCGGTACTTTAAAGAGGGGGATCTGGTGTTAAGGAAGGTTCTCCCGAACGCTCAAGACTCTAGAGGGAAATTTACCCCAAACTACGAAGGCCCTTATGTGGTGAAAAAGGTTTTATCAAGAGGTGCTCTGATATTAACTCAAATGGATGGTCCAGAATTGAGAGACCCCATTAACACAGATGCTGTAAAGATGTACTATCTTTAGGCAAGGAAATTGAAATTTTGCCAATATTTATGAAAGCCAATGTTCGATATAAATTTCGTTGAGTCAAGTTTTTACTTTTTACAAGCAAAGTTAATATTCCTGAATGGTCAATAAATTCAAATCAATTCATCACAACAAATATTCTTAAACACATTACCCACCATATCACCACTGAAAGATAAATGCTGAAATGATAATGAATCTTAATATAGTTTGTGATATAATCCTATCTATTTTTGAACATTAGAACTAGGCGCATCATTAGGATAACATTACCGTCAAAAGAGCCTTGCGCATAAAGAAAGGGAGCACATCGAAATTTTCAACCCCGTATCAAGATAAAAAGAAATGAAGCAGAAGCAAACCAGCACGAAGGTTCGGTTGTTTGGTTGCTATCCACGATAAACTGGCAAGCATATTAAAATAAATAACTATCATCACATCATTTAGTTCAGGCTGTAGAAAGCATATTCAAAAGCACAAAATGAGTCAGCCCATAGTGGGGCATTTGTCTAAACATTCCCCTTAATAAGGTAGTCAACCCAAAAAAGGGCACTCCCCTAGATCTCTTCCAAGGTCAGTCTATAAAGGCACCTTTCTAGATATCATTTTTACATTAGGTTAGTCAGCCCATAGGGGCACTTTCCTAAAACTTTGTTCTCATGGTTAGCCCATAAGGGGCACTTTTTGAGACAATTCAATCCTAGGTTAGTCAGCCCATAAGGGGCACTTTCCTAAAAACTTTGTTCTCATAGTTAGCCCATAGGGGGCACTTTTTGAGACAATTCAATCCTAGGTTAGTCAGCCCATAGGAGGCACTTTCCTAAAACCTTGTTCTCATGGTTAGCCCATAGGGGGCACTTTTTGAGACAATTCAATTCCAGGTTAGTCAGCCCATAGGGGGCACTTTCCTAAAAACTTTGTTCTCATGGTTAGCCCATAGGGGGCACTTTTTGAGACAATTCAATCCTGGGTTAGTCAGCCCATAAGGGACACTTTCCTAAAAACTTTGTTCTCATGGTTAGCCCATAGGGGGCACTTTTTGAGACAATTCAATCCTAGGTTAGTCAGCCCATAGGAGGCACTTTTCTAAAACCTTGTTCTCATGGTTAGCCCATATGGGGCACTTTTTGAGACAATTCAATTCCAGGTTAGTCAGCCCATAGGGGGCACTTTCCTAAAAACTTTGTTCTCATGGTTAGCCCATAGGGGGCACTTTTTGAGACAATTCAATAGTCAGCCCATAGAAGGCACTTTCCTAAAACCTTGTTCTCATGGTTAGCCCATAGGGGGCACTTTTTGAGACAATTCAATTTCAGGTTAGTCAGCCCATAAGGGGCACTTTCCTAAAACTTTGTTCTCATGGTTAGCCCATAGGAGGCACTTTTTGAGACAATTCAACCCCAGGTTAGTCAGCCCATAGGGGGCACTTTCCTAAAACTTTGTTCTCATGGTCAGCCCATAGGGGGCACTTTTTGAGACAAATTCAATTCCAGGTTAGTCAGCCCATAGGGAGCACTTTCCTAAAACTTTGTTCTCATGGTCAGCCCATAGAGGGCACTTTCCTAAAACTTTGTTCTCATGGTCAGCCCATAGGGGGGCAAATTCAATTCCAGGTTAGTTAGCCTATAGGGGGGCACTTTCCTAAAAATCTGTTCTCATGGTCAGCCCATATGGGGCACTTTTTGAGACAATTCAACTCCAGGTTAGTTAGCCCATAGGGGGCACTTTCATAAAAATCTGTTCTCATGGTTAGCCCATAGGGGGCACTTTTTGAGACAATCCCATCAAAGGTTAGTCAGCCCATAGGGGGCACTTTCCTAAAAATCTGTTCTCATTGTTAGCCCATAAGGGGCACTTTTTGAGACAATCCCATCAAAGGTTAGTCAGCCCATAGGGGGCACTTTCCTAAAAATCTACCTCAAGGTTAGCCCATAGGGGGCACTTTTTGAGGTATTCAATTCAATGTTAGTCAACCCATTAGGGGCACTTTCCTAAATTCTCCCGATTAGTCAGCTCTTGGGGCACTTTTCAGAAATATTCTTCCAAACAGTTGTTAGTCTAGCAAGACGCTTCTGTTGACAGGTAGCCAGCTCATAAGGGCGCTTCCTGAGTAAATTTTCTTTCCAAAGGTTGCAAGTCTGATAAAGACGCTTCCTATTATCATTTCTCATACATTCTTACACAATGCTTGAGATGTGTCATGTTGCCAATTAGTAAGCCCATAAAGCACTTTTTGGGAAGGAACATTATTCTAAATTGTTAGGACCATCTTAAACCGTGGGATTATTAGCTCATGGAGCATTTTCCTACCAAAAACCTATTCAAGAGGCCAAAAATGGCGTCTTCTTTTTTGTTTTTGTAGTTAAGTTTTTCAAACTTTACTACAAAGAGGGGCAGCTGTAAACACCCCATTTTTGCCCTAGGAATCAATAATACTAAAAAAATAATCAATTTTTAATTTTTCCCAATTTTTCCCTAATTTAGCATAAATAATAAAAATATCTAAAAAAATAAAAATAAATAGGAAAACACATCAATTTTGAAAAATGATTTCAGAAATAGTAATAATAAGGGATGAATAATTTTTATAAATTTTTGAAATTTCAAAAAAATACAAAAAATGAAAAAAATCGCATTGCATATATGCAATTTGCGATATAAAGAAAATCAAGAAATTGGGTCAGCTCAGTTGGCTCGTGCGTGCATATAGGGAACGTGTGAAGGCTGGAGGTCGCGAGTTCGAATCCCCCGGCGTGCGCTCGGCAAAAATTTTTCTTTCCTTTCGCTTGGAGCTGCCACGTGGCAGCGTGTGATTGGCTGAAGAAAATCACGCGTGTTGCGCGTGATCGTCTTCCTCGCTCAGACAGACGCGAGGAGAAGCCGGAGCAAGTCCGACGAAGGTGGAATCGATCATTTTTTTTCAAATCTTCTAGATTATTGTCAAGATAAAGCCGAATCCATAAGATAAATCAAAGAAAAACAAGAGATCAACATCAAATCACCAGGATAAAATCAAATCTAAAAACGGAAGAAATTCAGATTTACCCAAATCGGCCGATTTGAGCTTATCCAAGAGGGTTTCCGGACACCTATAAATAGAGGAGGAGTAGAGGAAGCCAAAACAGGAATCACAATTGAGAGAAAGTGAGGAAAGAGTGCAAATCGGAGAGCATCGGAGAAGGATCCAAAACCGCGAGCACCGACCGGAGTTGAACCACCACCAGGAGGCGATCTGGGAGTGAACCACCACCACCATTGGATTCAGCACCCTCGAGAAGCTAGGATTCGACACCTCACCCACTGCAAAAGGCCGCCGAAACGCCGTGAACGAGCCTCCTCCGTCGCCGTGTCCAACTGATTCGACCTGACCCGCGTACCGACCCAGATCCAGGTAATTCGGATTTTCCGGATTTTTATTATTTTATTTAATTAATTTTGTTTATTTATTTATTCCGAATTAATTAATTTATTTATTATTTGTTATTTATTTATTTGTTTATTTGTTTATGTTTTATTTTTAATAAATAGGAAAATGTAGAAATTAGATTTTTCTAGAATTTAATAATGTAGAAAAATAATAAATAAGACAAATAATAATAAATAAATAGATAAAAAAATAATAAAATGTAAACAAATAAAATAAAAAATATTAGGAAAAATAACAACAAAATTTTAGATTTCAAAATATGATAGATATTAACTTAAGATAAAATTTTTCAAAAATCATAAAAAAAATAAAAAAAATCAAGAAAATCATTAAAAAATTCAAAAATTATAAAAGAATCATAAAAATGAGTTTTAGCACTTAGAAAAATCCTTTTCTTCAAATAAATCCAAAATTGATGTTTTTCCCTAAAATTCATTTTCAAAATCAGATTAAAGCTTAGGTTTAGAATTTTTTAGAAAAATCCCAAAAATGATAAGAACATAAAGCAAAAGAGATTTTAAAATTAAAATTCACAAACAAACTTAAAGTTTTCAGAAAAGCGAACTACGGCTTGTTTGATCCTGAATAGCAAGTACGTAGGCACCCATTCGGGTCAACCCATAAAATGAATAAAAAATTATTTTCTTGAAATAATTCAAAAACATAATAAAAAATAACAGAAACACAATAAAACACATTTCTAAATAGGAACAATTTTAGGAGATTAGGTGGTAACCGTAAGGTTTTAATAGGTTAGCCTCCGAACTGAGAAACTCTGGTTTTCCCTTTTCCTCTTTTCAAAAACGAGAAGAGAAAATAACGTCGACTAGTGGTCCAAATTAAGACTAATCCGCTCCTTTAGTCTTAATTCAATATTTTCCAACAACAGTTGTGTGACGACTCCAAAAATCAAACGAAATTCCTAACTCAAGTCGAGAATCTATATTAGATGAGCATAGGGTCTAGTATAGATCGAATTAGAAATGGGAATTCAAAAATTAGACTCGACACTCATTAAGATAGCATAAATACAAACAAGACAATTAAAAACTCAATTAAGAAAACAAAATAAGAAACCCACGTGATATAAAGTAAAACACAACCACAATACGATTTAATACCTTTCTCGGCCTTTTGGAAGATCAAGTGTAGTAACTCTCCTCCCTGATGAGAACACTGTTTCAACCTACCTACCAAGGCTTGTCAAAAGAGCAACATCGACTCCATACCAATTTATTGAATAGAGGTCATTATCATATCACCTTTATATAAGATAGTACACCAGGCTCCAAAAATTGACCACCCATTAATGTCCCGTCACTAATTCAGTTACCAAGTGGGACACATCTCAAGTCTTGTACCGTCAAAAACAATGTATTTGGTGAAAACCATATTATCAGTCTAATCAACATGAAACCCAAACAAGAAATGGTTAATTACAGATATCTCCTATTTCCTCCCTTTAGAAAATATTAGTTAAACATTCAATCAAGATGATTAGTCAGTCAATCACTGTGTTTACTTAAACATCATTGCTTTGCTCTTTCAGGATGTATATTCAGTATTCACTTCAAAAATAAAAAGAACCAACCAGCAAAACAAAAACACAAAAATTAATGAAAACCATCCTCAATTTTTCAATGTATTAACAAGGTGGATGAAAACTTGCGTGGAAAAAGCAAAATTAAATAATAATTTACAAGAAAATGAAACATTCCAAAGACACAAGAGGATTATCAATAGACTCATTTCCGTTCTCCAAAACGCCACCGTTTCCTTCTATCTTCTTCTTTTCCTCACCCTCCTGTAAATTCAAACTCATCTCCTTCTTACCATCAACCTCATTATTACTGGTAATACTATTCCCTTCACTCAATTCTCGTGACCTGCTACCTGCACTTCCCGTCCTCTTTCCAGGACTCCTCCCCACACCACCTCTCCCAACCCCACCGTCTCTACCCGTAGCCGGTGAACTCGATCTCCGGTGACAAGAACTCTCCCCCGAAACCCGACGTATTCCGCCGTCAATTGTTCTCTCTCTACCGTTCCTTCCCTGAACCACCCCTCTCCCTCTAACCCCCACCCCTACCTTGCATGATCTCTCCGGCGACGGTGCTGATCTCTGCGCCGGAGAAAAACTCCCACTCCCGCTCCCACTCCCTCTTCCTCGTCTTTCACCGCCGCCGGCGACGTAAGGGCGCTTCCGCTGTAACCCGGGCTTCACCGGAGAAGACCCATTGTTATTTCTTCCATTAAGTCTTCGTTTATTATTGTTATAAGCATAACTACTATTATCTCGCGTGTGATCTCTGCTGGTGACCTCAATCTCTCTCTTCTCCGTCACGGTGGTGGCAGTTGAAACGCTTCCGCTGAAGCTGCACATGTCAGAGTACTCCGAAGCAGGTTCAGGTTCAGGTTCAGGTTCAGGTTCGGATTCTTGAGGCTGATTCGTGTTGGGGTTTTGTTGTTCATGGGGTTTGGATAATGGGGTTAGGGCTTGTTGGGGAATGATGGGTTTGGGGAGAAGCACTGGGGATTCAGAGAGGACGACTTCTTTTACGGTTTCTTCTTCGAGGGGGGGTTTGGGGGGCTGCGGTGGTTGGTGATGTTGGTTGTCCGGTGGTTTTGGTGGAGAAAGAGAGTGGCTGGTTGGGTGAGTAGGGTTTTTGGTCTTGTCTTTGTTGGTAGTGGTGGTGGTCGTCGTCGTCGTGCTGAAACAGCAACCCATTTGGGAGGTGGAGGATGGAGGATAATCGAGTTGGGTGGTTTAGTTCTTGTCGAAGAGAGAATGGTGTTGTGTTGGTTTTGGTGTATCGTGTCCTTCAATTACATGAAATATAATATTAATATAGCTGTTGTAAAGTGAGAGGGACAGGGGATGAGTGCTTTTGTTTGTGGCGCGGTAATAAAGGATTTAACTTTAAAAAGTAGAGTCGAAGTCTTGCCTGGTAAGAAGAAGCGTCAGAGTGGAGGTGAGATTTGAGAACTGTGAGAGGGAATTGGTGGTGTTTTCTCAAAATAATAATAATAATAAATAAAATAAAATAAAAAAAAGATCTGTGCTGTGTGTAGTTTAAACAGTTCGGATCTTCATACTCCATATTTGTGAAAGGGACCAGGATCAGGGTTAATTACAACACTTGTTTATGTTTTCATCTTTTCTCATTTTGAAATTTTTATCCATTCTCCGTTAAAACTAGAAATGTAGAAAGTATACGTTAGGGGAAAAATGAATCTGGAATCATTCCTTATTGAAAATTGAGTTTGAGTACAATTTTAATGTTAATCAAATTCTAGATTAAATTTAAATATTAGTATTATTTTTTATCTAAAAAAATAATTTTTATATAGATCAAATTTAAATAATCTTAATCAATCGAATTTAAATTTGTTAAGTGTTACTTCGAATTGAGCTTAACATCAAAATTACGAGATTAATTGAATTCGATTTAAACTCGAGCTCAATATTATATCATTTCGATTCGATTTATTTAAAACTCTATTAATGTTTTTCCTCTTTTTTACATTGGGTACTTATATTTTCATTTTTTACATTTTGGATATCATGTTAAATAAAAGAGAGAGAGAAAGAAATACAAGGAGATAGATAGAGTGAAAGAGAGAGAGCAAGAGACATACTTAAGCCAACTTTAAGTTGAAATCATTGTTGAATTTCATATGAATCTTATCCTTCTTTTCTTTTTAAGATTGTGAATTTGGTATGGATCGAGTTATTTTTTATTTTTTTAAAATGTTTTATCTTTTTTATTTAAAGCTAATGACTAAGATAATTTAGTTTTTCTTCTTTTTTTTTTAAATACGAATACCCAAAATATAAAATGTGAAAACGCAAGTAACTGATGCAAAATGTAGAAAAATATAGATGCTTCTGTTACTATTTTCATATTTAGCGTTAATTTAGCATTTACAATCATGACATTAATAACATCCTCAAGCCTTATGATAGCTTACGTGAATTTTTAGTAACGAAACTGCAATCGATGACATTCAATAGTTAAGGTGTCATGATTACACACCAAAAAAAAAAGAAAAAAAAAGGAGGAAAAATCTAGCAACGAGCAGAGCGGAAGAATCTAATTATGATAAAAACTAGATAATTATAAATAATATTTTTGAATGATTATACTTCACTAAAAAATTAATACTTATACTATTAAATCATAAGATTTTGGCCATGTTGTTATATTTATTTCATATTCATTTAATCCTTAAAATTTTTAATTGAAATCTTAACTCTTAAATCTCAAAAAAAAAAAAGGGAAAAAAAGACTTTTATACCTCTATACGTTATTTAATCCTTAAAAATTAAAAAAAATTAAGTATAATAAAATTTTAAAAAGTAAAAAAAATTCTCTCTTCAAGTCTAATTTTAACACTTTTACTTATCTTTAGACAAGGCATGGTGTTTGCTTCATCACGCCTACTTGCTTTTGTTTTCGAGTGTAGGACAATTGCATAATATATCTTTACGTCAGTACGGAACCCAACAGAAGATTTTACTGCATTACGTGTCAGTATGTACTGTTGACTTATATTCAATGAACACTACGCTAAAGTATTGTAATAAAGATATATATAGATACAGATACAGTCATAACCCAGTCTGTTTGGCTCTCTAAATTTCAAATCAGCCAATAGCTCCATAGACATGCATGTGAGTTTTTTCATTAAAAATAAGGGATAATTTATAGATCCCCCAAATTGTAAATTGATGAGTTTGAAAAATTGTGGAGAAATAAAATATTCGAGTTTGTGATATATATATATATATATGCATGAACAAAAATTTAAATTTGATATGTCTGTTTATGACAATCACTCAGTCCAAACACAAAGTGCAGGATAAAGAAGTATCGACTGAATTGTTAAACACGATTATGGTTTCATATCTTTTCAAAAAATAAAACCTTCATTCCCTTTTCAAACGTTGCTTTCTAACTACTTATGATAAGTTTAAAAAAATTCAAAACTTTATAACAAAATTTATAGAAAACCGACAAGAAAAAATGTTACGTTTTCGCTTGGCACATCCACCACATCACTTTATGAAAAGCAATTTGCAAAAGTCAATACAACCAAACCCAAAATTTTCTGATACCCGCTCACTTTATTGTCTCATTTTATAACGTTGGATCCTCTCTTTTCCTTTTTCAGAATGCTAGACAACGATAGGATAGAATCAGGATTTGGTAGAACATAATACATCTACAGGGAGGATTTGTACACATCAGACATGTGTCGGTGATAGAAGAAAACAACTGCGAGTCTGCAACCAGCCTGGCAAGTGGCAAATTCTCCTATCTGTAAATATCTGCAAATTCTACAAGAAGCCAACATCCATAATAGCAACCACCAAGTTAACATGATTTGAGCTTGGACGAAGTTTTTCCCAAACAAAGCCCCATCATCACATGCTCTGCGCCATTGGGTCCTTTACAGATACAAGGGAAAGAATGTTTAAAACATATTAGGGAAGCATTCCAGCCTGCATGAACATGGTTCGTCATCCCAGAAATTTACATGTTTTAACCAATATCGTTGAACAATGATCAAAATGCTATAAGGCCAAGCATATTTTACTACGAGGGACTTATATATACAACTCAAAATCAGCTCAAGGATCACTAAGACTAACACAATGATAAAGGTATGGTTTAACTAATGAAAACTTGGTCAGTCACGTTTTGCGTTTGAGGGACCATTGAAACTTTGAGATGTGCTGCAATCAAACCACAAATAACACAGGGACCAACCATCTTTCGGCAGGGCATGCCTAAGAATTAGGGATTGATGTCAATTTCATCCAGCAAGAGGTAGCTGCGAAGAAGAAGCTGAGCGGTCGGACTCTATCATTGACTTGATGTAGAACTCACCTGCCTTGTAAGATGACCTGACCATGGGACCAGAAGCCACATAACGGAATCCCTGTGCCAACAAAAAGAGTTTATTATGTCCACGTTGATCTTTTTAGCTGATTCACTCAGAGAGGGCCTTAATTGGGTTTTTGATGAAGGCACCAAAGTAGACATGCCCTAGCATGTGATATCCTTATCCTAAGCCCTAGGGAAGGTCCAATTAAATTAAATGATGTTAGTTCACATTAATGGTACACATGGTTCACATGTCTGTAACATGTCATGCAAGGGACATTCGGTTGAGTTTATTTACACCAGTGTCAGTATGTTTGCTATACAAGATACATCAACTCAGTTCTCATATAACAGAGAGTAAGCTGGACCAAAATTGCAAGAATTACATCAAGAATGCACTAAAACATGTGAACAGCAAGAATCAAAGACAATGAAAACAGACACCACCCATCACCTAAAGAAGACAGAATGTTACTGGAATGGCAGAATCGCATAAACTAGCAACCACCGTGTGTGGAAAAATCTGACCTTCTATTCTCACAAGGCAGGAGAACACAACAAGAGGAAGTGTAAAAAGAACATTAGCAAAGCATTCAACTTATGAAATCCTTATCTGATGTTACATACAAAACAACTTATGAAATCCTGTTAATTTGGCCAAAAACATATTCAAGTGCCTGTACATACCTACTCATATTAGTATTAGGTTAGCATTTCAGCATCTATGTCAAGCACACAATGTCAACTGCATCTATCTTATATTTTCAGATTGCATGAGTGGAGAAAAGCAATAACAAAATTGATAAACGGGGAGTGGAATGCGGTTGCATAATAGCAAATCATGCACTGTTCTAAAAAAGATGAATGATTCCGTCCTTATAACTGAACAAGGACCACTAATTTTATACTCAGTGAAAGGGAAGGGGTTGAGGAGGAACAGGGTCAACTAGTTCCTCCACCCTTTAAGATTAATCATGTCCAAACACCATCCAAATAATGAAGCACTGTTGGGCATTAAAAGTAGTAGTTATGAGAACTAGTTTTCAAGGTGGGGAAGTGGAAAGTAAATGCAACAACTTAAATCACTATGGAATGAAGAAACTTATCATACCATCTCCATGCCAAGAGTTTGATACTTATCGAATGCCTCTGGAGTTATATATTCAGACACCGGCATATGACGCTTCGATGGCCTCATATATTGACCAAATGTCATCACATCAACACCTGCCGCCCTCACTTTCTCCATAGTTTTCACAACTTGCTCAGGTGTCTCACCACAGCCCAACATTATGGATGTCTTAGTAAGAGTTCCAGCAGGTGCATACTCTTTTGCCATCATCAGAACATCTAGAGATTGCTTAAAATTAGCACGGTGGTCACGCACTGAACTCTGAAGCTCCTCAACTGTCTCAATATTGTGTGCAAAAACATCTAATCCTGATTTTGCAACTATCTCTACAGAGGTAAGGTCGCCACGAAAATCTGGTACTGCACAATCAAAATGGCAAAATGAAATCACAGAAAAACTAAACCGCTGAATTGTGAAAGTCATTAAAGAAGTAAATAAAGCTGCAGAATTCCACTTTCAATAGAGCAACGAAAAATAAGAAAAAAAATGAAGCATTTAATTAAATTTTGCTAGCACCAAGAAGCATGGTATCATTCATAGAGCTCATAACCTGCCCAAAAAAAAGGGTAAATGTCTACCCCCAAAACTCTTCCTTCAGCCTAGCTGAAAAGGAATTACCAGAGTAACACCACTTGATTGTGTGAAAGCTTCACAATGACCTTGAGGCCAATATATGATCAAAGCATGGCAATCAAGCAATGGCATCTATTTCTCAAAGCAAACCAATACTTTCACAATCTCAAAACTAATAACTCAACCCAGTGCCAACATTATGACAAGCAATTCTACTTTCTCCTCCCAAGAATATTAGCAGGAATTTGACTGAAAAAACTACAAGACACCATTATAATACTGTTCCATACCCAAGGCTTCTATCAGCATCTTTGGTTTAAGTATCTTCAACTTCTGCACTGTCTCCGCAAAGTGACCACTCCCTTGATCGGGTAAATCATCCCGGTCCACACTGGTAATTACCACATAATCCAAACCCCAGGAAGCAACAGCCTCAGCCACATTGGAGGGCTCATTTGGGTCAGGTGGTGGAGGGGTTCGTGAAGTCTTCACATTGCAGAATCTGAGTTTAGAATAATCAACATATGAAAGCACTTAGCAGGAATTGCAGGAGGGAAAAAAAAGGAAAGAAAAAAACCATCTGCCTCTATGTAAGTGTCTCATGATCAGAAGCATAAAATTTTGATCTACTCCATAAACATCTTTTTTTTTTTTTGGTTAGCAGAATGATATAGCTAAAATTAGACTGACTGCCTCTTGACACATGAATTGCCTTACAAGCCCATGCAGCAGTTAAATATAGTGAGCTGAGACATTTGCTAAGCACATCACTTAGAACCATAGGATGAAGTTACATGATCTGTGAAGATTTGGATTCAGTTCTCCACCTTAGCATGTAAAATTGCATAAATGCTTAATCCAGTGCCATTCCATATAAAATTCATCATACACATAAACAACTCTAACAAGCAAAAGCATAAAATTTTGACTTTATGCCAATAAGTCCTTCATGTGTGCGCAAACAATAAGAGATTTGCTGAGTCACATCACACAAAACTAAAATGGGGCTAAATGAAGGTTTGAAAATATAGTCAGTTCTCAAGTCTAGTGCATAAAATTATCCGAAGGCTTGATCTGGTTGCATCTATATTCCGCACCCTCCATATTTTAGGGGTTGAAACACTGTCATATGAAGCTGCAGCAGGAGCTCATAGCCAGATCATAACATGAAGATTACAATTCTGCTCTTCCTTCCGATAGGATATAAAATTGTCCAAAAGCATCGGTAAGCTAATTTATATACTTATAATCCAGTAAAAGCTGCAGCTTCATCGACCAATTATAGTTCCTAGGACACCCAATTCGATCCACTCCATTATCATCAAACTAGGCAAACAAGTTAATCGACAAACAACCCTTAAAATTTCCACATAAAGCTAAAAACTTTGCCTCCAAATGTAGATTTCGCTGCCAAGCTTTTGAAAATTCGAATTTACAATGCATTTTTTTATCCCATGGATTGAGCGATCAGCGCATTAAAAATCGAAAAATTCTTCCATAAACATTCTTATCAAGTATCCCGAGCACTCTTAATCCAACCAAATAGATCATTCCGATACACTAGAACTAAGAAACCTAACTTTGGACGTAAGGAAAAAAAAATTACCTACACCCACGAGTACAAGTATCACCCAAGATCATAATTGTAGCCGTAGCAGTCCCCGTCTCGCCACCCGACCAACACTCACCCAAGTTAGGGCATTTAGCTTCCTCACAAACAGTATGCAGCTTCAAATCCCTCAATTTCCTCTTAATTTGAACATACTTCTCGCCACCAGGGATCGATTCCTTCATCCATTTAGGCTTGGGCAAGGGCTTCTTCTTGGTACCGACCTCAACGGAGTAAGAACTGCTGGATTGGAGTCCGATGAAGTCGGAGAGAGTTGGGGATTCTTCAGCTAGTCGAGCTCGGAGGGAAGCTAAGGTTTGGGGCGGAGGAGAAGGAGAGGGTGGGGTTAGGGTTTGGTGATTGGGCGTGGAAGAGAAGGGGGAGATGAGATTGAGATAATAATTTGAACGGAGGAAAATTGGGGTTATTTGCTTGATGCGGGACTGCATTGTAGGGCTATGTCCGTACAGTTTCTTACTTCCTCCTTGTCGATGAATCAATCTCCCTCTCCCTCCGAGGTTGTTTGTTGAATGGGTGGTCGGTAAACCGTTGGTTTACGTTGCTGCGTTAAGTTTTGGTCGTGGACTGGAATGGAGAAAAGCGCTGCTTCATTCATTTGTTTCTTCTTCTTTTTTCATTTTCTTTTTCTTTTCCCACCAATTACCATTATCACCGTGGTTGGTTTATAAAAATTCTTTCTCAAAAGACATTTAAAATAGGCAATTATTATCCTTCACAACCCCACTTTCCTTATCCATCATTCATCTAATAACCCAAGGGAAAACCTCTTACTAATTAAGGTTTTTCTCTTTTTAAATTACATACATATCAATGTATTAATTTAAGGAAACCATATATTTTAATATATAATATTATTTTCTATACTTCTATCCTTGCTCTTCTCCCATCATGCTACTATTGATGTTAATGATGCATTTAATATGTAGGATCGGACTTTTAATAAAATTGAAATATTCTATTTTAAAATTTAGAATTGTGATTTATTTGTTAATATAAAATTACCTATACAACCTTTTTATTTAAAACCTAAATAAAATAATTAAAAAGAAATAATCCAATAAATGATATATTTTCTCTTTGTTAAGTATAATTTATTCTATGTATCATAAAGCATTATATACATATTGCCTTGATGAAATGTAAAAAAAGTTTTAAATTAAGGGCAATATAATAAATTTGGATCCTCTTCTATATAGATAGTAAATTAAAACATAAACCAATCTTGCTTTTGCAAAAAATCAAAGAGAGTTGTCAAGTCTCTCATATCTAAATCCTAGTGATGTCACCTAGACTCTTGTGGATCCCAATATGTATTCATTTATTTTCAAATCAATTCTCTTGGTTAGAAACACTCATCTTATTTAATTATATTGTTTTCCTTTACTTATTGGTCGAATGATTAACGAATCTAATTAAATTGTAAAAATAAATTAAAAGATAAAAAATAAAAGAGGTAAGGATGATTTCTTTGATTGTCTTTGATTACAACAAACTCTTAACCACTCTATAATTTCAACAAGAAAGTCATTTCAAGAATCAAGAAGTAACAAACTTGTTCAGCTTCATCAGATGACTCTAAAGCATTCTCTACTCAACATTAGAGCCGTAGACCAATAGACTAACATTCCATTTGTCACTCATCGTCATCGACACCTACAATTGCTCTAGGTTTCTACACTGATCAACTTATCGTTGGAGAAGGTGCTTCCAACAATGTACGTACCAAGATTAACTCCAATGGTCCGTATGATAGTAAATGTGGCACTGTGGCAATTAGTATCGTTGCTAAGGACTCATGTGGTGTAGTTTGCAGGAGATTCTCTTAAATGACTTTGGCAAGCTCCCTCGAACTGGTAAAGGCAGTTGCAAAATTGGATGCACTAAGAATAGCATTAATGTATGGTCGATAACAAATGATCTCAAACAATGAATAATGTGTGTATTTATAGAGTCTTGATTTATTATATTGATATGAATTGAAATTCATATATTTTATTTAGTTTTGCATCGATTAGAAATAATTCGATAAAATATAAGGCAAATTACAATAATTGATTGAATAATAGACTAGATTAAGGTAACATACGTCATACGAATTAGTTTTTAAATCTCCATTTTTATTGGAAGATATTTTTACTTTTGATTCTATTCTTGTTTCTTTTCCTTTAGATTTTGATGATATATTTGATTTATTTGCTACTTTAGAATTTAATATAAGCTCCTCTCCTGGTTTAATGAAAAAAAAAAAAGAAAAAAGAAAAAGGAAAATTACCCCTACTTTTTGCTAATTACTAAAGTTGATGTATCCCAACTGATAACTACCTTAACCGTCGATCGTGGAATCGCCATTTAGGTAGACACGACGGAATGGAATATCGGCTGTCTGTCCCCCTCCCCCACTTTATTTTATTTTATTTTATTTATTTGCAAATCAAACATCAAAGAAACATTTTGCTCCTTACATACCACTTCATCACCACTTTCCAATTTTTTTTTCTCTCCCCTCCACCTCCCGCGAACCAAAACAAACAAACCACTTCCTTAATTTTCCCTTCAACTTTCTTTCCATTTTCTTTTCCCCAAGAAACAGACAATCCAAAACCCTCCCCCTTGGTCACATATTAACCATATTCAGCACGTTTTGTCTGGCTATCTTTTCGTCAACTCGAGATCCCTTCGATTTCTCATGAGTCGTTACGATCCAAACCCTTTCGATGACGACGTCAATCCTTTCGCCGTAAGGAAATTCCTACATTGCATTGCACAATGCATTTAACGAACGGTTTCGTGAAATTGATTGGATTTCAAGCGTTACTTTGGTTATATTCTGTGATTTATTTACTTTATTTCGCAATTTTTTCTCATTGCGTTGCTACATTGTTGTCATTCTGTAATTTACTTTGTTTTTTGGGCCAATATCTGTTACGTAATTAGCAAGATTATATCCTTTTGTCATTTTATTGATAAATATGGAAACGGTTAGGTTGAGTAATGTAAAGATTGTAATTTTTTAATTCCAAAGTGGCAAGTTTGATTTCTTATAGTTATAATGAAGCCGAGGAATCTAGGGTTTAGCATTTCTTTTTTTCCTGTTTAAGTATGAATTGTAGCTTTATGAGGTCATATAGTTGCCTTAGACTATTATCAATTGTAACCTTTCTGAAGGTAAAAGCTATGTTTGGTTATGATGACGGATTGTAGTATTTAAGATGTTATTTTTTAGAAAGGGGCTTTGGAGGATGAATTGAGAAAATTATATATGTGTTCTGTGTGAATCCGTGTAACTAGTTGAGGGCACTAGTTGCTTGTGGCATTTGAGATTATTTTAGAGTTTCTTTTTGGATAAATGAGATAATTTAATGTACTCTTTTCTACCAAAACTTAAAGGTGTGATTTTCATTTCTGCGAACTTAAATGTTATTGGGTTTCTATTGGATACATGTTAACACCCTTAGTGGATCCAATTCAATTTGAGTGTAGGGGAGTAAAAATTGCACACAAGTGGAGTTCAAGCGAGTGGAAATCATTCTTCTGATTTGGGATTAGGGCTAATAATTTAGAATCTTGTGCAAGGCACATATGGATTTGTGCTTATGTCCATAGGTTTGCAACAAAATGGAGCTCTGGAGTGGTGAATTCGGATTTTAGAGATGAATGCAAAAGGTCTTGAGTTTATGGTCCTAATTGCTGTGCCGTGGGGTTTAGGCGCTTGACCCTTTCTTGTTTTATTATGAAAAAGAGACCTGAAAGATTTTGGGTGGCACTGTTTCGATGCTCAGACCCAGTGAAATGTTCCTTGAAACTAAACCACCCTGCAATCAGATGAACTAATTCAGGCAAAGTAGTGTGAATAACTGCAGAGTAACCTTCTGGATTATTAGCAAAAATTGATAATTAAACATGCATCATAGTTTATTGATAGAATGTTTTTTATCAGAAACAACTCCTAAGCATGATGTTGTTCTTTTCTTTTTTCTTTTTTAATCCTGTATATGCATGTTATTTCTGTTAGGACCAATCATCCAGAGGGAAGGGGAGTGGACAGTCAAGCTATGGTGGGGGAGCTTTTTATACAACAGTGGGTCTTCTGACACACATATCCATATTAAAGATTTCTTGTAACTATAGCTTCAATCGTCTGAGATTTCGTGAAACATTTAGATAAGAGACCATTTAAATGTCTTCTAAAGGTTCTTACACATGTATTCACCACTTTTGAGATTGGTTCAGTTGCTTAATACTTGTTCCTTAAATTCAGCAATGCTTGACTTTTTGGCTGTTTCAACCATACTTTTGCTTCAATGATTCAATTTTGCTTGATACACTTCTTGTATTAGACTGTTCTTGTGAACTTTTTATCATTTTCATTGCCAAATTATCTTGCTGAATTCTAGAACCCTGGGAGTGTTCCAGCAGCAACTTCAAAACTTTCAACTCTTCCTCCAGAGCCCTATGGTCGTGGTGCAACAGTTGATATTCCTCTTGACGGTGCAATGGTAAAGGTTGCCCTGGAGTTGTTTGAGCATATTTTAATGCCTCAGCCCTTTCACTTTTTTGCTGATTTCATCATAGGATTTGAAAGCGAAAGAGAAGGAGCTTCAGGCTAAAGAGGCCGAACTGAAGAGAAAAGAACAGGTAATATTTTTGTTTTGTACAATTACATATGTGCTGCCACATTGTAATTATAATTGATTGTAGCTCAGTGCTTCTAATTTAGTTTTCAGCCTAGTATTTTATCTATGCAATAAGTTTTTGAATTTTTCCTTTGTACGTGTGCAACATAGACATTTGTATACTATTTCATACTACTTTATCATGCACTTCCCAGTTTTTCATAGTAATATAAATGCCTTATTGATTCTTTATAGGAACTAAAAAGAAAAGAAGATGCTATTTCACGAGGTAACTTCTCCCTTTTATTCTTTCTCTCTCTCTCCCCCTCTATAATTTCAAAGAGGAAGTGAGCTTTGTCAAATCTTTCCATTGGCATCAAATGTTTGGCATGCATATATGCTGGTTTGAAAAGCTTATACTCCCTTGTCTTGGCAGCCGGAATTGTGATAGAGGACAAAAACTGGCCACCATTTTTTCCTCTCATCCACCATGACATTCCAAATGAGATACCTCTCCATCTTCAGAAAATTCAGTATGTTGCTTTCACAACATTCTTGGGTATGTAAAGCTATGCTCTTCCAAATGTGAATTTCTGACCAACTATGTGGACACAGACCTGTATGTCTTATAGTTGGTGATATCATTTGTTTGCCAGTTCTGATTGTATATGATTCCATGTTTCTATTTTTAACCGTTGAACCTGGCAACCCACTAACCGTAGTTTTGAATGGCTAAGTCAAAATAACACTTGGTTAATTAAATTCTAGCCATCCTATCTAAAGTGCAAAGCTGACTGTCAATACCCTATTGATCATTTCATTTATAAATTTTACTATTTTTAAGTATCGATTGCTCATTGAAGAATTATTTTCTGAAATTCTCATATCATTATTAATAAATTCATCAAATTACTTGCTTCTGTGAATGTACTTCAGACACTATCAAACTGATCTTACATGCTCTCCATTACATTACTTTAGATGTTCTCTGGAATGATGCAGGATTGGTTGCTTGCCTTCTGTGGAATTTTATAGCTGTGACGGTTGCCTGGATTAGAGGAGAAGGTCTGAGTTGCTGCTTTGAAGAAATTTTTTTGGTATTAGATATTTTATTACCCTGGTATTAACCTGGTTCTTGCTCAGGCCCTACCATCTGGTTTCTTGCCATCATTTACTGTATTTCAGGGGTTCCTGCAGCCTATGTTATGTGGTATCGTCCTCTTTACCGTGCCATGAGGTATGAAATTTCAAAGACTTGCAATTAGCTTCTTTCTTTTCCTTGGGACCTACCCTTGAAAATTTTGGCTTTTATTAGACACCACTCTTCAGGTTTGGGTATGCTGTGCCAGATGCATATCAGCTTATTCTTAGTTTCCATTTTCTTTTGTAAAATTGCTCTTGATCTGGGATGATGACCAGATCTTTTGTGAGACTTTCAACCGATATATGTATGTTCGTTTTGCTGTTGCTTGCAAAGAGCAACTACAATGAAGTGCTCTCCCCTACAACAACTCTCAGGCCTTATTCCCCCCAATTGGGGCCTTCTACTTTGATCTTATTTTACTATTACACTTTGTCATACACCAAGTTACACCCCATCAATGTATTTATGGGCAATATTTATGACATAGTTCAGAATAGGTAGAGTGACTATTCAGTGAATCATTAGTAAGGGTTGTCATAGTGTCCTGACTGAAGCCTGAAGACATGAGTTTTCCTATGATCATTTTTCTTACTTTTTAGTTTTGGTGGATGCATTTGTTGAGCTACAGATGTTAGTTTTATTTGAACTGAAAATATGAAAGATTTCTTATAGTTTGTTGGCATGTATATTAGATGACAAACCACTGTGCCTTCCCATTTAAATCAAATTCACATGTTCATGAAACCATGGTTGCAACCATATTAAGCACCGTAAGATTATGTAAAGACAGACTATATTCAAGAAAAATAATTGGAGCAGCCACAGCTATTTTTAGCACTAATGTATTGGCATCTCATGTAGAATAATTATATACTAGGAAATGGCAGTAGTTGTTGCAAGGGCATCTTTTAAGAGGCCAAAAGGAGGAGTTTTCATCTTTCAATGCACTTACTGTTTTGTAAAATATGCAATCAGCCTAGGAAATCCTTTTTAGCTTGTAAAAGTGCTTTCAGAGCACTTATTTATGAGGCCCTTTTTATAAATCTAAAACATGTGACCTTGCCACGGAACTGAAGTATTCTTTTATTAGAACCCTTTCTTTGGCTTTCAGGGTGCCTAAATCTTAAATTGATTATTCATCCAAAAAATCTGAAATTCGTACATGGTAATTGCAGGACTGATAGTGCACTGAAGTTTGGAGCATTCTTCTTATCTTACCTAGTAAGTATATGTCCGTGAGTTATTTTTCCATGGAAGTATCTTGGTAACTTTCTACTCATTTTGACTCATTTTCTTTATGCAGCTTCACATTGGATTTTGCGTCTTTGCAGCAGTTGCTCCTCCAATTATATTCAAGGGGAAATCGTTAACGTAATTTTTCTTACCCAGTCAATAGTTTAGAATTCAGCCAGTTTTGTTGATTATTTATTTAGGTGGATTGGGATCATCAAAATATTTTGCTCCTGGGCACTCTTAACGTATGGTTTCTTCATCTTCTGAATAGAGGGATTCTGCCAGCAATAGATATTTTAACCTATAATGCCATGGTCGGGGTGAGTACCAGCTCCAAACATTTCTTTTGCAAGTGATTTGCACTAGGCTTATGAAGCCTTTGTATATGATATGGGTGTGTTTGGCTCATCTTTTTTTTTTTTTTTGTTGATTTAGCATCTGTTTGGTATCTACTCCAATTTAGGTGCTTGGCTCAAAATAGATGGAAATAATATAATGGTTAAAATTACACATATAACTTTGCTAAAATACTAAATCCTATTAAAACAAAAATAGATCAAATACAGATTAGACGATTACCCAAACATCCAATTTCAAGTTGATACAAATCGTATACAGATAAGATGAAGACAAAAAACAGAAAATTCAAATGGACACTGTTATAGATAAATGCTTGATTGACTTTTGCCTTGGGCA
This sequence comes from Laguncularia racemosa, assembly GCA_037954665.1. NCBI lineage: Eukaryota > Viridiplantae > Streptophyta > Magnoliopsida > Myrtales > Combretaceae > Laguncularia > Laguncularia racemosa. The sequence continues at coordinate 1,379,066 of JBBMOL010000133.1, forward strand.
GTTTCCATTGATTGAGTGCACTTGGCTTTGACTCTCATGATCACGTTATGGTTTCTTCTGTCACAGTTGGGCCGTTTTCACATTGTTGTACTTCATCTTGTTTTGTGCAGATATTTTACTTTATCGGCTTCTCATTTTTTGCTATTGAATCTCTTCTCAGCATCTGGGTTATACAGGTTCAGCACTGAAACTTCATGCTTATTCTATTGGTATTATCGAGCCATTTGATTTTAGCAAAAAATGTGAATGTTCTTGGTCCGTGTTTCAGCAAGTTTACATGTACTTCCGTGGAAGCGGTAAAGCAGCAGAAGTGAGGCGGGAGGCTGCAAGGGGAACGGTGATGTCGGCATTTTGAAATTGCAGGATTACGATATTGCATGAGAAAGAACTCAAGCATCTTTGCTCATTGACACTGACCACTAGAGACTATTCTTTTCATCGCGAGTAATTCAAAAGAGGGGAAATCTTGCCAACTGTTCATTCTTTTATTTCTTTTACATACTGACATGATTGTCATTGTGAGCCCCAGTGGAGTGAAAAATGATGATCCCAGGAGCCAGTCTAAGACAAAAATGTGGCAGTTCTGCCTGTAACCATACCATTAGTGTCTGCAGTATCTCTCATGTATAACAATTCTTTTGTTAGTGTTTGTGAAAACTTCTGCAGTCCCTGATCTTTTTAAATTGTCGATTTTATCTTATGCGTATGCATGATAGCATCCAGAGGCCAGATAATCTGCTCTGCACGCAACTCCATCATGTGGGATTGTTTTTTGAACTTTTCTGAAAAGACATTTGCCATAAACTAATGTCATCATGGAAGCATATAAAAGGACGGAGAAAACCATTTTCAATAAATGTGTATTTATTCAAGCGTCTAAAGAAAAAAAAATGTTTAAAGTATTTAAAAAAATCCTTATGTCGCGTTTGGTACATAGAAATGATTTGAAATGAAATTGACCAAAATAGAGTGAAATGGAATCAATAATGGATTGAAAATGTTTATGGAATAAAATTGTATATAGTGGTATTTATCAAAATTGTCTTTGGTTCATTAATACAATAAATATACATTAATGAATTAAAAAATCATTTAAGCAATTATAATTGATGAGATAAATGGATTCGCAATTCTACCCTTTTAGAGGCAAAATTGCCTTTCTCCTTAAAGCTGAAAATCGTTGAGGAATCACGATTCTCTTTTAAAGTTGGAATAGTTGAGGAATCACGATTTTGCCTTTTAAAAGTCTTTCTAAACATAGAAAAGGGAATTGTATTTAGAATCACAATTTTATTCTAAATTTATTCTCGTACACTAAATGTAATATTAGAGAAATAGTCAGCTTAACTTGCCAAATAATTTCAACATACATAGGATGTTGATTACTGTATCAAAATAGCACGACGGGTCAATCAGGTTTAATGGCATGAATAGTGTTGCAAGTTGAGTCAAGATGGTAAAGTGCTGAAGTTGAATTTGAAATTTCAAAAATGGAGCTCGACTTGAGTACAATCAACTATAGAATTTTAAGTCGAAGATAGATTTAAAGTATTACTTAACTCAAATTTGACTCAATTAAACTTGTTTAAATTTAATTTATTTGTTTATTTTAATTAAATTAATATTAACATCTAAATTCGACTTAAACTCAATTAATTATCCTCTTCCTTAAAAAAAAAACATAGTTTATGACCTACTCCTCTCTCCCTCTTTTTTCTTTTTTGTTAACAAAGTAGCATAACATTAGCAGTAATTAAACATAATTGATAATACAACTATTTTAATAGCACAAAACATGGCTTATAGCCCTAATAATTGAAAGATTTTCTCCCTTACATTAGACAAAATACTTAAGTCTTCAATTAAAAGAGCCAAAACATGATCAGGAGGTACAAAAGCTAGAAAATCACCATCCATAAAAGGAGTGCATAAGATTAACCAAACAGTCTAGAACTTCTTCTTTTTTTTCTTGCCATTTCTTATAATTTATATATCTAAAAAATGATTTTTTATATTTTTTTCAAAATAAATAAGGTATGGCCTTATTTTATTTTATTTTTTTCATTCACTGTTTATCAAAATATGATAAGAGTAAAATACAAATAAAGATAAAACATTAAATAAACATAATCTGATTGTATATTAAATTTTTTCCAAGACACCATACATCAATAAGATATAAATCAAATGTGAAGACATCAAATAAACACGGCACTGTTAGATGTTAAAATATTTCCAATACACCATGTTTCAACATATATGAATTTGGATAGTGATGAAATAAATGTAAGTATATTCATTTTTCTAAAATTACTTACCTATATCACAATTACCACTTGAATGTAGAGCTAGGAAAAGTGGGTCGAACGGGTCGACCCACACTAGCCTACGGGATAAAGCGGGCCAGGCCGCAATGGCCTGCCCCACACACATAATTTTTTTTTTTATATTACAAAAATTAGAAAGTTAATGTAGTGGTTTAATACTTAAACTTGCATATTTTGATATTCAATCTAAAATGTTTATAATAATAAGTTTAAATCAAATTTGAAGTTCAATATAACTTTAAAAATAAGGCAATATCTATTTTATAAAAAAAATTCTAAATGAACCTATTTAAGTTTAGCTTAAGTGAAAAATTGAAAGATTCTTATTTTGACGAATTTATAACTCTAAATTCAATACAAAATCTAATAAGTGAATATATACTTAAAATATTGGTATCCATCTTAAAATTTTCTGATTGTTTTTTTTTTTTTGTTACAAAATATGTAAGTAAATTAATAATTAAGGATATATAACTTCCAAGCTAAAAGTAAAATATACGAAGTCTTTATAAAATATTGTATTAATAGCTTTAGGATATATTATACACAAAATTAGTTGTATTTGATTGCTTTCAAATAGTATAGTTTTAATTACATTTCTATAAATAAGAGAATTAGATTTAATCAATGCTCTTATAATCTAGTAATATAAATACTAATTTTTCAACAAAATGAATTTAGACTTAATTCTCCTTTCCCTAATAAATAAATAAGAGATAATTAAATCTATATGCAATCACTTTTCTTTATATGTAAACTCTAAAATTTTATATATTAATAAATTAATACAAAATACACTTAAGATTTTATGTATAACTAGCTATACCTATATTCCCTAAAAAGAATCTATTTTTAAGTGACATACATAACTTATTTAGTCAATGAGTTTCATCCTTAATACTTGGTCCTATATTACACTAAAGACATGAATGTTTCATCCAAATGCTTTGTAGAACAAATTATTGACCAACCAACTCATTTTTTTTAAATGCTTGATTTTAAAATTTGCAAAATAAAATTTACTTTTAGAAGAAGGACTTGGATTTATGTTATTTATACAAAGAAGAACCGGAATTTCTCTAGTATACATTTAAGGCCTAGATTTGTACTATTTATATAAAGAAGGGCTAGAATAGTTAAACATATGTTTAAGGAGCTATTATTGACTCAATTTAAACTTGAAAGATTGGTTGCCTATTCAATCTAAATTGATACTTTGTATGACCACAATTAATTACTTTAAGGTTTTGTCCAATTTGAAAATAACATCAAATGATAATTAAATAAATATAGCAATTATCATAGTCCTTTTTACTAACTATACAGAAAAACTAAGTTAATATTAAAGGAAATAAAATCACATATATAGATCAATCATCATCATCATCAACCAAATTAGAGTCTCCCTTTGATAAAGTAGTCCTACTCCCACTGTCTTCTTCTTCATTTATAATTTACCGCATTACACATATAATTAGATGTTAAACACTTGAAATAATACGTTAAAAGAAAGTAATCATTGAAAGAATAAAAAGAAATTACCTTTACAAGCAAATCCTTGTAACTAATTACGTGTACAAATTAAAGCTTCCACATTTGATGAGAGCATAGATTTGCAATACTTATTAAGTACATGGGCATTGATACTGAAAGCTGACTCAGATGCTATAGTGTTAATTGAAATGCTGAACACATCAGAAGCCATGATGAACAAATCGGGATATCTTTGGCTATGACTCTTCTAATGTTGTAATACATCAAATTCTGAGTAGAACTCTGTATCGATTATTGGCTCATCTAGATAAATATTTAAAGAAGATTTTTCAAAACTTCGTACTTCTACTTGACGGCACTCCTACATTATTAAGAAAAAAACTAATTGAATACTAATATATAATAAGACAAAAAATATTATTAAAAAAATAAATGAAATTATTATTAAACTTACATCTAAAGTGGTAAGATCAATCACCAAACCCTTTACAAAATGCAAGTGTCAAGGTGCTCCCTTTATCGCCACCTCCAAATGTGTCTTGTCCTTGAGAAGATGATTCAACCCGATGACTTATAGTTCTAAACATTTGATTTGTTTTGCTCTTCTCATATTTTTCAAAAAGCTTATATAACTTACTCTTTATGTGAACCAACTTCTCTTCACAAGCGAGGGGAGGGGATCAAGCTTATTAAAGCAGAATTTCAAAAGATTAACCTTCATTTGAGAATCAAAGATTGTTCCAATTGCAAGGATGATACTATAATCTCTCTAGTATTTGTCGAATTTCTACTTCATTCTAATAGAGATCTCTCTTGTATCATGATCTGCACTACTTAAATTTTCATTCAAGAAACATTTAATTCTCAATACTTGCAAAAAATAGTAGTTTGAAGTTAGGTACGAAGATCTTGACATCAAACTGGTGATACTATAAAAGGGGCTAAAAAACTTACATATTTTCTTTGCTTTTCCCTACTCCCACTCATCCATGGTTGGACAATATTTATAATGACAATTATTCAATTAAAAGCAAGGAAAAGCACGTTGGTACCTAAGTCCGCTATCAAGCATAAGGTAAATAGAATTCCATCGAATAGCTACATCTAAGTGCAAGCCAATATTGGTATCAGCGTCGCTAACTTGTTGGACACACTCAAAAAAATGTTTTATTCTACCCACAGAGCCCTTCACATACTTCACACTCTCCCTTATTTTATGCAACGCTTTACTACTTACCTTCAACCCCCTTTTCAAAGATTAAATGAAGAATATGAGTACAATATCTAATATGAAAAACTCATCATCACATAACAAACTATGCTATAAGTTTAGTTACCCTTTTAAGAAATCTTGCATACAATCATTTGCAGATGAATTATCAAATGTAAGGGAGAATACACTTCTATCTACATCCTAATTTTTCAAAAATTCAAATACTTTTTTTGAATACTCAAACCCTAAGTGAGGAGGAAGCATTTTACAAAAAGCAATAATTTTATTATCCAGTTTCCATTTTTCATCCACGTAATGTCCAGTTAAACAAATATATCATTCACTGGTGGAAGCAATTCATACATCAAAAGTCAAACATACTCTCCTTGGAATTTTCTACAATATTTGTTTCAAATTATCCTTCTGAGTCAAATATAAATTCCAATTATCTAATGTAGTAGTTTTCCTATAAATTGGTTTATAATTAGGATTATATAGCCTTTTAAACTATGTGATCCTCTTATACTCAACAAATGAAAATGTTAAATCATGTTTAATAATAGTTATTGCCATTACCTCATAAGCAACTTTAGGATTTGGTTTTCTTGACTTTAACTTACCGGTATGATCAACTATCATGTTACCAACATCATTATATTTAGGAATTTAGCTTAAATGACACTTTTCTGGATGTCGACATAAGGATGAAGTTCCATGAATGTGCCCCAATAACATACTCCTTCTCACACACTATACATTTGGCTCTACTTTTATCATCTTTCCTAATACCAATATTTGCAAATATTTCCCAAACCTCAGAAAAAGAGCTACTTACTTGAGCCTTCTTACCTATAGGTTATTGAGATTGAGAAGATCATGGTTGTACATTATCATTACACCGACCAACTTTGGACATATCATCTACATTAATAGGTTCCATTGTATTTATAATCTTATTACTTGTAAGATCTATTCTGAAAATACATCAAAAAAAGAAACATATCATAATGTACAATTGTTTATATCAAAATATATATATAAAAAGAAAATATATCATCTAATAGTTTCCATTAGTACATTCCTTTAATCATCAACTGTCACTAAGATTTAAAAAGCTACAGTAGCTTAGAAAGAAGTTTCCACTTAAAACACATACAATTGAACTAATCATAATTCATAAATATGTCCATATGACCTAGAAACAAAACATAAAACATGATGATGTTGGAAGTTCCAAATACCAATAAACTCCCAAGTGAAGATTGCAAGGACAAACACTTGTATACAATATACATAGACATCCCCTTTAAGTTCCATAAGGTAATAGGTTTCATTTTAGATCAAAAGGAAGAAGACCGGGACGTTGATTCAAAAATTGGACAAAGGTGTAACTGAACAAATGCAAGAGGCTACAAAATAGCACAAATAATAAGCATAGCGACAGCAGTAACCAACAAGTTGGTTGTTTGGCTGGTGAACCTAGCAACGTTAGCAACAATTGACAGCTGCTCAACAACAACATTAGTAGCACAAAACAACAAGCAACTCCAAACTGTTGGCCATTTAGCTAGTGAACCCCCCAAACCCAAATCGCAACTCCAAACTTAAATGGCCAAACCCTAAACCCCTAAATTGCAACCACAACAAACCTACATGCCATACATCTACATTAGCATTCAGTAGTTGGCTAACCAAAAAAAAAAATGTAAGCTTATCGATGAGAAAATGGTGAGAGGAGGACACAGGTAGATGACGACAACAGTGACGACAGTCACGACAAGCACAATGATGACACGACCATGGGTCCACGAGTACACGACCACATGACTGAGGGTGAGGATTGGGGAGTGGTGGCGGGGCAGGTGCATAGCATAGAGAGAGGCTGATTTTGATTTTGTTATTACTATTTCTATTATGTAACTTTTGCTGCTTTTTCTTTCCTTCTCTATTTTTTTTAGTTAATTTGGGTAAGCATGTGGGCTAACATGTGTCTACATCAAGCGCCCCATCCCAACCTGTAGGCCATATAGGATGAGCCAAATCTAGCTCACACATCTTGCGGGCTAAATTTTTACCTTGGCCCATAAAAATTTTCGGGTTGACCGGCTCGTCCCACATTCCTCACTCTACTTGCATGTGTTTAGGGTGGATAGTTTCTTTTGTTTCACATCCTACTCTTACCAAAATTATACTAAACTGTATACTTATTTCACCCAAAAGAAAGCTGTAATCCTCAGTAAATTTTATCAAATAAAAAAAGCGGCGATCCTGTGAGTGGGGCAAAAAAAAAAAAAAAAAAAAAGGAAGAAAGAAAAATAAAAAGAAAAAAGAAAAAGATGAGAGAGAGATATCATCCAACGAACAAGAATCTGGTTTTTCCATTCGATTGAATTGCCTCCAGACACAACGCGCATGATATTTAATCTCCTGTCTCATACCTTAAACACAAAAACCAAATCCAAATGTTGTTCCAAGTTGCAGTTCCAGAGAGAACTGGGAAAGAAACCCTTCAAAGTCACATGATCTTTTCCCCTGTAAGTTCCATTTCCGCTTTTCTATTCTTTCCTTGAAGCTATGTCGCTTTTTCCTTCAGGGTTTAATAATATTAATCACTGTCAAAACCATTCAAACCCACAGAACCCTTTTGCCTATAACTCACTAACCAGCGGAAACTTGGACAAGATTTTATCTTTACTCACACCCAGAAGAGGAACAAAGGTTTTTCAAGGGTTTAAGGTTCGGGGTCATTCAAAGACGGTTCCTTTAGTTTCTAAAGTTTCTTCATTTGATGGTAAAAAGAAGAGGTACAGTGGAGTTTTGCCTTCTATTTTACGGTCTTTAGAATCAGATGATGACGTTGAAGAAGTACTTAGTTCAACTTGTGACAATTTGACTCCTAAGGAGCAGACTGTGATTCTAAAAGAACAGAGCACTTGTGATAGGCTTATTAGGGTGTGGGAGTTTTTCAAGTCACAGAAGGACTATGTACCCAATGTAATTCATTATAATATCTTGCTTCGTGCACTTGGTAGAGCTCAAAGATGGGACGATTTGAGGCTTTGTTGGGTTGACATGGCGGAAAATGGTGTTGTCCCTACGAATAATACTTATGGTATGCTTGTGGATGTTTACGCGAAAGCGGGGCTTGTAAAAGAAGCACTGCTTTGGATTAAACACATGAAAGTGAGGGGTGTTTTTCCAGATGAGATTACAATGAATACGGTTGTTCGAGTTCTGAAGGATGCAGGGGAATTTGATAGGGCAGATAAGTTCTATAAAGATTGGTGTAGTGGAAAGGTTGAATTGGATGACCTCAAATTAGATATGAGTGACTTAGAAAATGGCTTTGATTCGGCTCCTGTAAGCTATAAAAACTTTTTGTCCACTGAGCTTTTCAGGACAGGCAATAGAATGAAAAACTTGGGCTTGTCAGATGTGGAAGTTTCTATTAGGAAGCCACAGCTTACATCTACCTACAATACTCTGATTGATTTATATGGGAAAGCGGGGCGTTTGCATGATGCTGCTGCCATATTTGCAGAAATGTTGAGATCTGGGGTTGCAATGGATACTATTACTTTCAACACTATGATCTTTACCTGTGGAAGTCACGGGCACTTAGCAGAAGCAGAGGTATTGTTGAATGAGATGGAAGCAAGAGGGATATCTCCTGATACGAAAACATATAACATTTTTTTATCTTTGTATGCTGAAGCTGGAAATGTTGATGCAGCTCTTAGCTGTTATAAAAAAATAAGGAAAGTAGGTCTTTTTCCTGATGCAGTAACTCATAGAGCAGTTATTCACATATTATGCACAAGGAAGATGATTAAAGAAGCAGAGGATGTAATTGGAGAAATGAGGAAATATGGTAGCCATATTGAAGAGCATTCTCTTCCTGCTGTTGTTAAGATGTATATTGATGAAGGCTTGCTTAATCAGGCAAAGGTTCTTCTTGAGAGCTTTCAAAAAGATCATGAAATATCATCTAGGATATGTGCAGCAACCATGGATGCTTATGCTGAAAAAGGGTTTTGGGCCGAAGCAGAGTGCTTGTTTCATGCAAAGAGAAGTCCGGTTTTGCAGAAGAAGGATGTTTTGGAGTATAATGTCATGATAAAAGCTTATGGTATGGCCAAGCTTTATGATAAAGCCTTCTCAATTTTCAAAGGCATGAAAAAGCAGGGTACTTGGCCTGATGAGTGCACATATAACTCCCTCATTCAGATGTTTGCTGGAGGTGACTTGATGGATGAAGCTACAAATCTGTTAGCTGAAATGCAAAGATTTGGATTCAAGCCTCAGTGTTTAACCTTCTCCACTATCATTGCATCCTATGCTCGTCAAGGGCAGCTTTCCGATGCAGCTAATATTTATCTTGAAATGGATAGAGCTGGAGTAAAACCAAATGAAGTGGTCTATGGTTCTCTAATCAATGGATTTGCAGAAATTGGTAGAGCTGAAGAAGCTCTTCGCTACTTCAAAAAAATGGAGGAGCATGGGGTTCCAGCAAATAAAATTGTGTTGACTTCTCTTATTAAGGCATATAGCAAGCTAGGTTGTGTTGAAGGGGCAAAAACTGTCTATGAGAAGATAAAGAATATGCAGGGTGGTTTGGATGTCGTTGCATCAAACAGCATGATAAATCTCTATACTGAACTTGGGATGATATCTGGAGCGATACTTATATTTGAGAATTTGAAAGAAAAGGGTTTGGCTGATGGAATTTCTTTTGCAACCATGATGCAACTGTACAAGAGCATGGGAATGTTTGACGAAGCCATTGAGGTTGCAGAGGAGATGAAATTAGCTGGTTTACTGCAGGACTGCTCCTCATATAATAAGGTCCTTGCATGTTATACCACTAGTGGCTTACTGCGTGACACCGGTGAAATGCTCCATGAAATGGTCACTCAAAATCTTTCACCAGACAATGGGACTTTTAGAATACTTTTCACTGTGTTAAAGAAAGGTGGCTTGCCTATTGAAGCCGTTACTCAGCTAGAATTATCCTACCAGGAAGGAAAGCCTTATGCAAAACAAGCAATCATTTCCTCTGTTTACTGTGTGGTGGGCTTGCATGCTTTGGCAATCAAGTCTTGTGAAGTCTTCTCAAAAGCAAAAGTGGCTCTTGATTCTTCTGTATACAATGTTTGTATATACATTTATGGAGCACTAGGGGAAGTTGATCGAGCCTTGAATGTGTATATGAAGATGCTGGATGAGGGTTTTAAACCTGATGTTGTTACGTACATTTATCTTGTGGGCTGTTATGGAAAAGCTGGTATGATTGAAGGGGTGAAACGTATTTATAGTCATTTGAAGTATGGTGATGTTGCGCCAAATGAAACCTTATTCAGGGCTATCTCTCAGGCCTATGCAAATAACAACAGGCATGACCTTGCCGAGTTGGTTAACAAGGAGATGAGATTCTCACTTGAAAAATGGCAAAATAGTGATTCTGAAACTGAAGATGGGCTTCAACCTTCTCTCGAAGTCTGGCCCTAGGATACCAGATGGGATACAGCAAACTGGCATGTCCAGTATCCCATACAAAACATCTATGCATCTTCATTGACGAATTTTGACTGGAAGATGGAAAGCTAATTATCAAGATTTTGGAATTTCTGCACACATACTTCATGAAATGGTTCTGCCTGTTGTTGCCAGGACAACAATGTCAAGGTGGTAAGGACCAGTTTGTATCCCATTTGGTGTTTTCATCCAAGAATCCGTAAGTTGGACTTTGCATTATTCACATAATTTTGGGCCTTCTTTTTCATCTCTGATTACTTGATAATTTCCACAAACACAAATTCCATGGCTTGTCTCACCAAGATCTTTTATTGAATTCTCAAAACTTCAGTCTCTTTATCCTTGCCAAGGTAGAGAACTACATTTTGGTATATATTGATAGTTCGAAGATAATTTTTCTTTTTTATTTTTCAGTTGTAGGATTAGAGAGAAGTGTAAATTATTTTAGATTGTTTCATCAAAATTTGTATTCTTATAGAAAAATGAAAAGCACTACCATACTCTCCAGCTCGCTGCCCCCCCCCCCCACACTCGAGGATTTTTGAAACGGATATGCTTTCCTTGTTTATTTTTTGTTTGCATCTTACGTATCTGTTTAACATCTTCATATTCCAGTTGCATGATAATGTTCCATGAATATTGTGTCCCCCTTGCCCTATTTCCCATGAAAACATTCTTCAATAGCCTCCTATCTTTGCTCAACTCTACTTGGACTATTATGTGCCAACCGGTAAAGCAAGAGGATGAATTTTCTGAGATGTTGCATCTGGATTGCAATTGCTTAGCATTACCTTAGATGCAATTTCGAAGATGGGTAGTAGGAATAAAAATGAGTCAAGTCGAGTTGAGATGGTATAGTGTAAGCTCAAGCTTGAGCTTGATCTGAAATTTCAAAGCTTGAGTTTGACTCAAATGGCATTCAATAAGCTTGAGCTTGATGTGACTAAGTTTGTTTAAACTCAATTTGTCAAAATTTTTTTTTTCCTAATTATAATAATATTAGTATTTAAACTCAGTTAATATTTTTATTCGAATTGAGCTCAATTAAGCTTGAGGGATACTGGAACTAAACATTATAAAACTCGAACTCTACTTGATTAACTGTTTGAGTAGCTTAAGCTTAACTGTTCCAGAGTCGAACTTGAGTAAATATTCGGCCAAACTTAAGTAATTCATGAGTAGTTTGACTTATTTAAACCCCCAATGTCCAGTATCAATTTGCCCTATCCAAAACAATTTGCCCTGCACATTGTGATGCAAGCAAAAACAATGTGCTTTTGTGGAGAATGCACAAATAGGGATGCTGGTTTCTGACTTAAGAGAGTCAGGTTCATCATTTATGATGGGATTTTATATTTTCTTATTGAAATCGAAATAGATTGAAATCTTGTTCCAAATTGCCTGTCGAACCTGATTTTCAGAAACTAACTGCCAGGGCAAAGGCTGATCTCAACAATTCGTCCATGCACATAAGGACAAGCGGGGATTCTACTGTAGAACCTCCCAATGCATATCCAGGTTGGATGCATTTTAAAGAGGTATATGACTGCATGTATGATTGTCATTGATGGCTGTTTTGTGAAGAGCTGGTGCTTTTGACATGTATCAATCTATGCTCTGGACATGGATATTGCCAGGGTGGTTATTATGGAGTATGGATTTGAGTTAAAATCTAATTTAACACTGTTGTTTTTTCTTTAGAAAATTTCTTGGCTAGGTCCTGTTTATCTGGCAAGTCTTTCCCTGTCTACACCTTTTTCCTTTCCATGCGTGATGACAATCATCTTGTCAATCTAACCAATGCATGTTTTTTTGGTCGTCAAATGAATAGTATCAAATCCCTTTTAGCTTTTATCTTTAGGTAATGTTCCAATTGATTATCAATCTTCAATTAGCAGATTACTCAACTTTTTTCAACTGTAGTAGCTTATTCCTTATTGCAGCTCTAAGACATTGTTGCTACGAACATGGAATTATATACTTGATGAGGTTCTGGTATGTTTATTTAGCTGATGTATGTAAACTGGATGTTTTATATCAATATGTTCCCTTAATGTTGGTATGCTAGTTCTTTTCTTCTTCTTCTTCTTCTTCTTCTTTTTTTCTTTCTTTTTTCTTTTTTTTGGGTAAATAGATGACTGTATTAATATAAAGGAAGTTATTTATTAAAGCGGATAAGTGGAGATAGCAAACTAATCTATTACAAAGAGTGTTACAGAAAACTGCCTATAAACCAGAGTAAACCAAAATCAAGTGGAGCATGTAGCTTCTTATAGGCTAGGATTTGTCTAGCTAGGCAAGAGTGTACACAGAGCTACAGGGTGAAGACTGGAAATTTTTGGACCCTGACATATTTTATCAGCTTCTACCCAACTAGTGTTTTGTTGCTGCTGAATCTGGTGAGTTTCTTTAATGCACTTAGGCATATGGTGTCAGTATGTTGCTCATTCCTCTCAGTTATAGAAGCTAGCAGTTTTGGCTGCTTTTTTGAAATTTCTATTTTACTTTTTGGGTATTGTTTTTGTTCTGGAATGTTGTCATGAATATTTGAAAAAAAATAATGGATTGATCTTTTGGGTGCATTTAAAACTTAACCCAAATGGCTGGGCATTTTAGATACCATTTGTTGGACAGAACGATCAAATTTTACTCAAGGGCTGATGGGAATGTATCTTGGTTAAGTGAAGTAGAACCATTCCTCAAAGTAGCTATTGCTGCCATAATGGTTGGGATATGGCTGACTATTTCACCTCCTCTTGGATTGGCTTAAACTATTTTAAGTAATATTTTCTAAGATTGTGTAATCCCTGCGGTTGCCCACAAGTATTTAGCTAAAAATATTTAGTTAAGAAAAAATTGCACGAGCACCTTTGTGAGATCCAGTGATGGCTGCTGCATCTTGATTATATGGAAATGAGAAGTGTATATATTGATTGTTTTGCACATTCTACATGCTTTCTATCTGTATTTGTCTTGGAGGCATTCTTTGCTGAAATGGACCTGGAGTTACCAGAAGACAACAGGAAAAGGTTTGTTCTTCTTCTGGCCCTACCAAACTAACCCATAGAAGAGAAGCACAAGTAGAGTAGTTATAAACTTGTCCATATAGAGAGATTGCACTGACTCTAGTTGCCTTATGGTTTTTATTGATCATTGTTCATTTCTCATTTTATTTCTGCGGAATAAACAGGAAAAGTTTTGTTGTCCTTCTGGCCGTACCAAACTAGCCCATAGAAGAGAAGCACAAGTAGAGTAGTTATAACCTCGTCCATCCAGAGAGATTGCAGTGACTCTAGTTGCCTTATGGTTTTTATTGATCATTGTTCATTTCTCATTTTATTTCTACAGAATGGGAAGAGGAAGAAGGCGTTGATTCATTGGGTATGTGTACTTGGCAAGATAATTAGTAGAAGGCTAATTTTCTGAAAGCTGAGTGAATATAACTTGCAATCATGTGAATAGAGTGCTTTATTGTATGTCTGTTTCTGGTTACCACGGCATGAGAACATGGAGTCAGAGAGTTGGCATTCTCCTCCATAATATGCTGAATGCAGAGCTGGATAAAGCAAACAACCCCCAGTCCATAGCCTCCCTGGCTCCCTCCCCTCAGTGTACTTGTTAGAAAACCAAAAAATATTGTTATGATTAGTTTGTTCTTTGCATTTGTGATATCTGTCCTTGACTAGGTATATACCTGTTGCGGTTAGTACAGGAACTTTAAGGAAGAAAACTTAGACCATGCTAAATTCAAAGTTAAAATCACTTACAGGATTTTCTCTTTGATTGACTCTTTTTCCACCCATCTTTTAGAAACAACCTAGTAGCAAGAGTAGCTTCACTTGGACAAAAGATTAAACTGTCTCATTTTTCTAACACAACCACCAAATAGATCTCTTACAAAATTTTGCATCTCACCAGCGAGTTTTATTATGTGGAATAGGTATAAGTTAGACTTTGATGATTTTTTAGACAGTTTTCAACCTTTTGTTCTTCCTTTAAATAACGGTATCAGTGACTTAATTTTTTTTAGCTTGTATTGCTTAGGAGCCAGAGGCTCCATGAACTCATTATCTTGCATTCGTCCTTGCCCACCACGACTGCCTCGCAGAATGAAACTTATTTCAATCATTGTTGGCCACAACTTGTTGGTGACATATTGATTATCAGTATTGCTATTGCCTGGCTAATGCACTGCTATACCTTGCCCCTTAGTGTTTTTCCTTAATTTCAAGCATGATAAGTTCACTTCAAAAGTTGGCCAAGATTATTCTTTCCATTTCTATGATAATAAACATCAAATAACAACAAAATAACACATGATTCTTGAAAAAGGATGTATTGTGTTAGGATCACATCCATTGTAACACTGTACATACTGTATGGTAGGGGTTTGATTCCTTTATAATAGTTTCTATTTTTTGGTATTTGTTATTTCAACAGTTTTAATGTCTTTTCTTAAAGGAGCTAGAAACGGTCTTAAGGTTCTTTATAAGGGTGTAAGTACTTTTGTAGATACAATCTCTTACTCATCACTTAGTTGCTCATGATGAAGGAACCTACTTATACATTATTTCCTCGTGCACATGCTAGTTCTTTGTATGTTTGATATTAATGAAAGTGTGTGGTTATTCATTAGAATTCTTATTTGTGTTCCTTATATAATTATTGTCTTTTCTTATTGTTTTTGTATGTTATTTATAAGTATACAGGCCAATCTAGACTAATCGAGTAATGAGTAGGCTTGCTTACTACCACATATGTATAATAGTAAGCACCGTACGGTCTTACTTTGCTAATGAGAGCTTGGACTGTGACAGTTAGTATCAAAGCTTTGATTATTCTAGTAGGAATGACTATGATACGTCAAAGTGACATGAATAGACATCTTGATTACCTTGAGGATTGATTCACTCGCTTGGACGAGCAGGTAGAATTACTGGCAACTCTTTTAGTAAGAGTATCAAGTCTTGAAGCTTCTAACCAAGATTTGAGCAGTAGGGTTGGAGAGCTTGCCAAGGATTTTGATGTTACAGTGTGCACCCTCGGAAACAAGTTACACATGGCTATCGAGGATGTAAGGTGAGAAGTTGCTTTTTATGCGTAAAATGGGATTGTAGAGGAATTGGGGACACATGTTATGATGCGAACTCTAAGCTGAGATGAACTTAGAACCTTGTTTGATGGAAAAGAACCCTAAGATCGTCTTGAAAACAAGTACAACGAAACTTGACCCTAATTGCAATCTCAATTAGAACCAGAGCTATACGGGGGTTTAATTGTCACAAGTTGCCTTGATAAGATAAAAGAAGAAATTTTCAATTTTAGAAGAATGGTGATTCCCCCACAATTTGGCTCCAAAAGACTATTTATAGTCTTTACAAATAAAGGAAACAAAAGATAAGAAAACACAAAATGAAAAATAAAAGTTAACTTTAAAAGTTAGCCAAAGTTTGGTGGCCTAAAATCCTATGTTGGCTAAGTAGGCTGGCGACCTACATTTCAATGTTGGCAGCCTTTAAAGGCGAAGCCGTTAACCTTTAATCTGTCCAAGGAGGCCTTTGATATCTTCCATGTAATGACGACTTTCAAGCTTAGAAATTTTATTTGCTAGTGTTGCTCCAAGCTTTGATCTTCATTATTATTATTAGAGATGCTTGATAAATGGAAAATGATCTCTTCATCTCTTGGATTTCTCACTTTGGCCAACTTCAATGCTTGATCCAGATGATCTTGAACAAGTCCATTTAAAGCCTGCTTCATGCGTTTTGTCCATGCCCTTGTCATCGGTCTTTCAATTTCTTATAATGGACCATAGGAAAGAGTTGATGCAGGCTGATTCCTATCATTCCCTCGCTCTTCGAAAGGATTCGTCCTCGAATCACTTGCATCATACAAAGATAAATCAGCAAACATTAAAAGTAGTACTCACATTACCATAGTTGCTTGGCAAATCAATCTCGTAGGTATTGTCATTTATTCTTTTTAACAATTGAAACGACCTATCTCCTCTAGGTTGTAACTTGGATCTTCTTTGTTCAAAAAACCTTTCCTTGCAAAAATGTACCTAAATCCAATCTCCAGGCTAAAAAACAACCTTAATGCGCCCCTTATTAACCTACCTTGCGTAACATTCTTCTTGTCTATAGTAGCACGAACTTTGGCATGCAAATCCCTATCAGAATCGACCTTTTGCTTTCCATCCAAATTAACAAATTCATTAGTAGACAAAGGTAAGATATCTAAAGGAGTTAAAGGATTAAAGTCATATACAATCTCAAAAGGTGAATATGACGCAGTAGAATGAATAATTCTATTGTATGCAAACTTAATACAAGGCAAACAACTCTCTCATTGTTTCAAGTTTTTTTGAATGATAGCACACAACAAAGTAGTAAGTGTACTATTAACTACTTCAGTTTGCCCATCCATTTGGGGATGTGCAACAGTTGAAAACAAGAATTTAGTCATTAATTTATTTCATAAATTACACCAAAAATGGCTTAGGAACTTAACATCTCAATAACTTATCATCATTTTAGGCAATCCATGCAAACGTACTATTTTCTTAAAGAATAAATCAACAATATATGTTACATCATTGGTTTTAGAATATGTAATAAAATGTGTTATCTTACTGAACCTATCAACAACAACAAATATTCTATTCTTACCACTTTGAGTTCTAGGCAACCCAATCACAAAATTCATGGAAATACCAGCCTAAGGTTGATTAGGTATAGGCAATAGTGTATAAAAACCATGTGGCTTTACTTTAGACTTTGTTTGTTTACAAGTTATATACTTATCATAAACAAATTGCACATCATGCTTCATGTTAGGCTAATAAAAATGCTCATGCAATATGTCTAAAGTCTTTCGCACACCAAAATATCCCATTAAACATCCTCTATGAGACTCCTTAATCAGTAATTCACGCAAAGAACACATAAGTACACACATTCTATTTTTCTTAAACAAAAATCCTTCATGCCTAAAATACTCTCCATACACACATTTATAATATACATTCTATACTTGGCAGAAATCAACATCATTGATGTACAAATCTTTAATGAACTTAAAACTAAGTAATTTAGTTTATAAGGAAGTAAGCAATACATACCTTCTGGACAAAGGCAACACAACATTTTTCTTCCAATTCTTGTATTTGATCACATAAGGAAATGTTTTAATGAACTCTAGCCATTTAGCATATCATTTATTAAGCTTACCTTAGGATTTCAAGAACCTCAAGCTTTCTTGATCAGAATGAACGACAAATTCCCTTGGCCACAAGTAAAGCTGCCATGTCTGAAGAGTTCTTATTAATGCATACAGCTCCTAGCTCTTTGTCATAGGTAGGACAATTCAATGTTGTCATACTAAGCTTTTCACTAAAAAAGGTAATCGGTTTGTAATCTTGCATCAAAACTGCCCCTATTCCAACTCCTGGTGCATCATATTTAACCTCAAAAGCTTTGTTAAAGTTAAGTAAACACAACAAAGATGCGTTAGTCTATTGAAAGCTTTCTCATGCACTTTCCCCACCTAAACACACTATTCTTTTTAACAAGTTCATTTAAAGGTGCTGTAACAGAATTAAAATTCTTTACAAATCTTCTATAGAAACTTGCTAAATCATGAAAACTTCTTACCTCACTTGCATTCTTAGGTGTAGGCTAGTCTTAAATCGCCTTTACCTTGTCTTCATCTACCTTTATTCCTTGTGAGCTTACAACAAATCCAAGAAAAATAATGGATTCCATACAAAAATCACACTTCTGCAAATTAACACATAAATTATTTTTCCTCAAAGCACTCAAAACAAAATGCAAGTGTTTAACATGATCACTCAAATTTTTTATGTACACTAAAATATCATTAAAGTAGACTACAACAAATTTTCCAATAAAAGAACACAAAACATGATTCATTAGACTTATAAAGGTGCTAGGTGCATTGGTTAAGCTAAATGACGTAACTAACCACTCATTTAATTCATATTTTGTCTTAAAAGCAGTTTTCTATTCATCACCTCTCTTTATGCAAATTTGATGATAGCTACTTTTTAAATCAATTTAAAAAAAAAAACAGACATGAATTATACAACTCATCAATCATATCATCTAACCTAGGGATACAATATCTGTACTTTATGGTGATCTTGTTGATGGCTTGACAATCAACACACATACGTTATGTTCCATCTTTTTTGGGAACTAAAAGCACAGGATTTGAACATGGGCTAAGACTTTCTTACGAATCCCTTTTGCACTAGCTCATCCACCTACCTTTGAATCTCTTTTGTCTATTCTGGATTGGCTCTATAAGCAGGTCTATTAGGGATTGATGATCCTAGAATGGAGTCGATTCAATGTTCAATACCTCTTAAAGGAGATAGTCCATTTGGAATGTCCTTGGGAAACAAATATTCAAATTCTCACAACAAAGACACGACCACACTAGGCAAAGAAGAGTTAAGATTATTAGTTGAAAAATAAACATCCTTGTACAAAATTATAAGTAGTTGTTGTCTTGCCAACATAGCTCTCTTAATCTCTCCTTTTGCAGCAAAAGCACTTACTTTCTTACTTCTCTCCTTATTTTGATCTCCACACTCTAAATTTCTTCTCTCTTCACTGCTTTTTCCAGTCTTTTACATACACTCACTTTTTTTTATCACACTTTTCTTTTTCTTGTGCACTCACTTTGTTTTCTCTTAGTTTGCGCTCTTTAACTATCTTAACCTGATCCTTATATGCCTCCAAAGGTTTGAGAGGTGTTAGCATAATGAGTCGGTTATTCATCATAAATTTGTACACATTTTTATACCCATCATGAGTGACATTCCTATTAAACTGCCATGGACGCCCCAAAAGAAGATGTCCAACATGCATTGTTGCTACATCACAAAGAACCTCATCCTTGTAGTTGCCAATGGAAAATACAACTAAAACTTACTTTGTCACCTTAACTTCTCCACATTCATTCAACAATTACAACTTATATGGTCTAGGATGCTTCAATGTAGGTAGATGCCACTATCAATAATTAAGCTACATACTTTATCACTCACATGGTACCTAGTATGAAAGATGAGCTCACATTGTTCCTCATCAACATCTTCCTTAGGCTGGATGTTTAGAGCACGCCTAGTGACCAACATCTCTCCTTTCACAAGACCTTTTATATCAACATCATTACATTCCTCTAGTGGTGTCATCTCTTCCTCAATTGAACTAACACTTTCATTAACTTTTGTTGTTGTTAATAGATTCTTTAAGTACGTGACCTTCATCATAACTACGGAGAGTTCAAATGCAGAAGAGACGACCCGACTTTTCTTTAAGCATGTTGTGAAGTTTTGGGAGTGCCTCAAAACATCACGAGTGATAGGAATGCCAGGTTTACAAGCAAGTTTTAGATAGATTTATTTAGCCTCTTAGGTTTCAAGTTGAGCATAACCTCCAACTATCACTTACAAAGCGATGGCCAGATAGAGAGATTCAATGGGTTGTTGGAGGAATACTTGTGGCACTTTGTGTCTACTAATCAAAAGAATTAGGTCGACAAGTTAGATATCACTAAGTTCTATTTTAACATCTAAAGAAGCTCTTTTTCCAACAAGAGCCCTATTGAGATTATTACAAGTCAATAACTACTGTTACCCTATATAGTGGTCCTACCTTACGTAGAAAAATGCCCTAGAGCTTATCGGTTTACTAAAGATTGGAAGTAGAGTTTAGCAATTGCTAGAGCTTGCCTTGAGAAGGCTTCTAAGAGAATGAAGTAGGTAGATCAAAAGAGCAGACTTAGAGCATTCAACGTTGGAGACCAAATTGTTATAAAGCTTCTTCCAGAGCAGATTAGATCGCTGAGGAACAAGGACAGAAAATTGATTTAAAAATATATTGTTTAAGTTCCTATTGTTTTGAGGATTGGAAGAGCTACATATAAAATCAAGCCACTAGCATAGTTAAAGGTCCATTTAGTCTTTCATGTGAGCATCCTGAAGCTTTACCATTCAAACACAGAAGACCCTTCTTGTAATGTATCGAAGTGGCTGCACGTCAAGCTCAAGTTCAATGTTAGTTAAGCCATTGAAGATATCCTTGTCAAAAGGATTGTCAGAGACCACACCACTGGAGAAAAATGCATTGAATACTTAGTGAAGTAGAGAGATTGAGGAGATGAAGACTATAGCTAAGAGACGAAAGATGATATTACACCAATATTAGAAAGACCGTCAATAGCACTAGTAGGAAAACCTCCATCAATGGGTTGAAGCTTTATCGCACATGGACAAGGACGTTTAGATTTAAGTGGGGGAGGATGTTAGGATCACATCCATTATAACATTATATACACACTGTATAGTAGGGGTTGGGTTTTAGTGTATCTTACTTAGAATAGCATTTTTTTTTTTTTTTGTATATTATCATTTCAACAGTTTTAATATCCCTTTCTATAGGAGAGAAAAATGCTCGTAAAACTCTTTATATGGGTGAGAGTACTCTTGTGAATACAAACTTTTACTCACTATTTAACTACTCATGGTTAAGGAACTTGCTCATACCTTATTCTTCTATGCACATACTAGTTCCTTGTACATTTGATATTTATAAAAGTATATAGTTATTCATTACAATTCTTTCCTATATTCTTTTTATTATTGTTGCCTTTTCTTGTTCTTGTATATTGTTTGTAGGTATACAAGCTAATTTAAGTTAACTGAGTAATGAATAGACTTGCTTATTACTATAGAGGTAGGAGAGTAAGTGCCGCATGATCTTGCTATACTAGTGAGAGCTTAGGACCATGATATATTGCATGCTTTGAACCATTGTCCAAAAGTACATAATATAAGCTTTATATTAAAATCATTATAGTTTCATCATAACAGAAGTACAAAAAAGATAATATACCACAATCTCGGATATCATATTACTGCTATCATTGCCATCATGGTTACTTTGTTCCTACCAAGATATCCCCAATTTAGCGGTGCACGATATCCAGTCATCTCATCGGTTTGGGGGCATCACGGGATTTGGGTTGGTTTCGCTCAAGACCTGTATTTTTGCCTCCTTATGAAAGAAGATAAACATCATTTTTTATTAGTTCAAGCATGCTTTGTTTGACAAAGTTGTGCAATGCTCAAGTTGCGGAATTTTTGTAGGGACAACTTGTTAATGCTCTAAATAGACATAATTTCCATTATTCACTAACAATTAATATGGTTGGTCCAGTCGGTCTTTTGGGTTTGGGACCTAGTACAACGTTAACTCACGAACCATTGAATACATTCATTTCAAAATGAATCATGGCATTACTTTTAAACCTGCATGGCATCTTCAAAGAAAAGTCTTTTTAAGTTAAGAATTAGATTACCCATTTCACGCTTATAATTGTCGAACATGTAGAAAACTAAAACGTTTAAATAATCAATACGTTGAGCAATTGGAAGCACCTAGTTGGTTGAGTCGTCTTCGTTCTGCATAATGATGCGGTTGCTTAAACACCATATATCATTATTGTTAAAGGGATTTAGTAGCTGCAAAGACATGTTGTAGACTTTCAAATTGCAAATATTCACGACATTGACGAATGATGAGTGATTTTGATAGTGGGGTCAATCAATAATGAATTGAGTAAAGGCGATGAACAAACTTGACAATAGGAAACGAAAAGTACGAAACAAAAAAGATGGTATTTACCGTGAGTTAGAGAAAGTAGTTGGGCTAGAACCTAGGACTATCTAAGATAGGTGCTCCACACACACTACACTACTTAAGGAAATGAAGCTTTCGTTCTTTTGGTTAAGGGTTTAGGGCTTGAGCTTTAGGGCATTGATCTAGGGATACGCATGCCACAAATCAAAAGCCCTAATGATCCTATTTAGGAAGATTGAGAGAAAGAGAGAGATCGTGTAACTTAACTAAAAGCTCACATATTAGTATCAATGAACTATTTTCTCCAAAGAACGGGTTTCGCTATTGACTAGAGAGGGGGGTAACCTTGGAGAGATCACCTTTGCCATGGTCTCTTTGGGAGCAAAACTCACTCTTCATTCTCAGTAATGTAAAAACCCTAATTTTGGATACTCTCTTTCTCTTTTCTTCTTCTTGTTCCTCTTTTTCTTTTAATGATTGTGGAAATATACCATCAATCTTTTGTTTAACAAAATAAAATATTGAAATGATGAAAAAATTTAGTCTAAATATGGATAGATATCAAAACAAATAAAAAACAAAATAAGCATAACATGGAAGCAAAATAATTATCAAAATATCTATTCACTAAAATATTGGGATTTATGTATTTAGTAGAATTTTCTAATATCTTTTCGTATCTTGAAACATAATTTTCTATTGAATACTTAGTCATCAATCGGAAGCCTTAACCAAACATGCTTCTCAAGTAGAACTCTTAATAGATTTAAAAATAGAAACCATCACTGAATTAGAAGCTACCGATTCAAAAACACCTTCTTCATAAATTGACACTAGGAGTTTCTTCCAAAGTTCATATGATGAATTATAAAATTATAATTGAATACTTCTTTGGTAATAAAGAATTTTCAAGCAACCTTTGAACCAAATTGCCGAATCCTCTCGTCTTTGATTTTGTTATAGGTCCACCATAGTCTCAGTTTAAATTCTAATTCCGATCATCTTCTCAATATTCTTACTTTTGTTTCTGATTCTCATAAAAAAAATTTATAAAATTAAATACTTAAAAAAATTGCATAAAATTAAACCTATTTGTAGTTTGATTTACTTAGTTTTATAACAAAACAAATGAAAATTTCTTTTTTTTTTTCAATAAATAAACTATATTTTCTAGACCTTTTACCTTGAAAATAAGTGACCTTTATTTTTCAACTTTTATTCCCCAATTACCACCACCATGATTATGATGGGAAAGATAAAAGAAAAAAGAAAAAGACAATGTGTCTAAATATTAGGTTGAAGAACAAAATAGATTAAATGATTTTCCAAATATCATGTTGCAAACAAATGCAAATAATAAGACGGAGGATAAAAAACAAAGACAATCCAAAAGAAAACTTAACGACCTATTTACTTTTTGTAATGGAATGGATAGGAAATAGAAAAATTATGTATTGAGAATGATTATTATTAGGAATAGGTTAAAAATTTCTATTTTTAGTGTTTATTTTATGTATTTTTTATTGTAAAGAATACTCATTTTAGTATATATTTTACCTTATTAATTACAATGTTAAGTTGTGGATACAAATAAAATTATCAATTTACTCTAATTTAGTTATTAATTACAGTATTAATAAGGATATGATTGTTATAATATTTGAACTTTTTATTCCTATTATAAAGGAAGTAAAAAAAATTCATCTTGTTTTTGGGTAATATCTATTCTCAAATGAGTAGGAATAGAAAAGCAGTAAAAATTAAGTTTTTTTTCTTAATTTTTGTAAATAAATAAAATAATAAATAATTAAAAAAATGACTCTATTCTATTTTCTCTATTATTTTCAAATAGACAAGCCGTAAAAAAAAAATTGAGTGTTGTATAAAAGTAAGATGTTTATTTTCCATCGGAATGGGACATTTCGTGGCATAATCATGGTAAAGATTGATGGAAGGTCATTGGTGGGTAAAAAAAGAAAAAAGAAAAGTCCATTATTACAAATTGGCGTAATATTGCAGACTGTACGCATTTCTAGTTTTGAGGCATTTTAGGTGATTTATTTATTGATGGTAGCACCACCAGCCATTGGAACCAAATTTAAGGGCGAGGGAATTAGATGGCGTATAGGAAAGGAATAGTGGATTTAATTACTTTGCTCCGAAAAGGACATACATGGCGTGGCGGCGTTAAGTTTTATGTTCAAGTTGCGTGCGTAAGTTAAGTTGCATGGAGACTTGTGGACACTTTCCACTTTCAAGTACACGTACCTACTAGATGTAAAGAATTTATCACGTCCCCAATGACGACACAGAGATTACAGAAAACGATGGATGCACGAGAGAAGTTTAAGGGAAAACATGGAACTCGCTCGTCATACCATTACAACTTTCTCACGGTTTAAAGAAAACAAGAGGCGTAGGAAAGCAAATAAGTTCCATCTTTCTCTAATTCTGCTCTCCAATTTCGACAAGCAGTGAGCTCCATTCCATGTTATGTTGGCTCCTTATCATCATCCTCTACGCTTCGGGGCTATACTCAAGAACACTGATTTACTAGAGTAATTAAACTATTATGATTGTGACTGACGGCGTTAAAGGCGCGAAGATCCACACATAGGACTAGGATTACGGGTCACGAGATTATTTACACTTGTTCCCAAGAGAACGGAGGCCATAAGCACTATCAAATGGTATCCTCTTGATTTTAGAAGTTCTTTGAACTCGAATGCCATTGCAAATGACGCGAATTTGCTTGTCCTCTGAGAATGCTCCTTACAAATACCTACCTGATAATAGAGTTTTAAACCATTAAGTGACAACTTCCTAAGCAAATCCCTTCTCTCTCTAAATCTTCTAGACTTCTAGTGCGACAAGGAGTAGAAGATACAACTATGATGTTCTTCTGTTTTCTTGTGGATCAGACAAGGAAAGTTTAAGGTATCAAACCAGGCTGCTGGTATTTGCTCAATATGTGGTAGTGGTGCTAGTGTTGCCGACATGAAAACAGCTACTAGATTTTGTCATGTCCCCTTTTATTGGAATTCTTGGAGAGCTATCTTATGTACATTTCGTGGAGCCGCTCTTCGTTCTTGCAGATGACTTTTCAGAACACGTTTGTCTTGGACATCGCCAAAGCAAGATAGTAACGCTATCTTTGCCCTCACATGATAATTACTTTTGTACAACCATAGTAGGTAGTATCCCCAATTTTCATAGTGCACTGCGTCGTACGTGTCGTCCCGTCGCCTTATCGGTTTGGGGCACCGTAGGATTCCGGAATTTTCCACCGTGGACCTCTACCTCCGCCTCCTTACTAAAGAAGATGAACGTACTCTATAAAAATGAAAAGTCCAAAGACGTTTTCCATGACACAGTCGAGTCATGCCCAAGTTGCCGACCTCTTTATAGGGCAACTTGTTAATAAATTTCTGTTATTTCTTATTCATTAACATGGCTTGCCAGGCCTTCGTGGTGCAGGTATAACTTGCTAACCAGCAACTACATTATTTACTTCAAAATGACCCTTGACCTTACATTTTAACGTACAAGAAATTATTAATATGTTGGCTTTGGGAGCATCCAAAGAAAACTTTAAATCAACAATTTGAATTCCCATTTGATGCTTAATTATAAATGATAAGTGGTACTATAATTTATATGTTATGGTATCGATTATGGGATAAAATCAAAATCATTGCATGAATTTTAGTCAGTTTTTTTAATTTTATAAATGAAATTTGAAAATATTGAATAAGTAACAATGGTGATTTATATATTGTAGAAGACTATTTTGATTATTAAGTTTTAGCCCAATTTAATATTATGAACCAGTTTAATGGGCTAATGATAGAATTTAGGAAACCAAAGCCAATTCAAGAATGTTTTAGGGAAATCTAGCTAGAGAGGCTGGTTGATCTTTCTCATTTGTCTTATGCACAAAAAGTAGGCTCGAAAAAAGTATTTCAAAGCCCATTTGGACTTTGTTTAGCCTCAAAAGGAGTAATGTAGAATTGAAAAAGAGCCATGGGCTTATTTTAATATAATGGATTTCTTTCCTTCTCTTAAAAGCTATTAGGCATATCTAAGCCCATGTTGAGCCTAAGCTCAATCCCATGGTCCACATAAGAAAAGAAAAGAAAAGAAGAGATAAATGCTAACTATTGGATCACCATAAGTGATCTAATCTCTAGAAATAGCATATCTCAACCATTTATTTCAAAATAATCCAAAGATCAAGATTAGCCTCTAAAATCTATAAGTAGGAGGCTAATTATCTCATTTGCACACATTCCTTCATATTGCTAACTTAAAAGCAATGTGGAAACCCTAGTGAAATGCTTTCACCAAAGATTAAAGCAACTTCTTTGTGAAAAATAAATTAAGAACATTTGAGGCTACTACATTTGATTCACTGTCACACGTGTGCTTTGAGAATCCAAACTTGCTTTTTCCTCTTACCACACCTCTCTTTAAGATCATATCTCCTCTATGATCAATTGGCACACTTGCTGTACGTGATCGATTAATTATGATAACTCCCCAAACATATATTTTTGGAGAATATGATTATCTATTCTTCTAATTTATGCATTATTTAGAGCTATGTTTAGTAGCTTTAAAGATATTGTAAACTTTGAACTTGCAAATATTCACGGTGTTGACAAGTGACTATAGGGTCAATTAGTAAAGGCAATCAAGAAACTAGATGGTAAGCAATAACCAAAAGTACAAAAAAAAAAAAAAACAAAGATTATATTTAAAAGAGGGTAACTAGTTTGACGGTTATAAGGCTATGTAAGATGGGTGTTTTGTGCACTTTATTTAGATAAATATTTACCATGCATTTAATCGAATAGAAGGAAGAAAATTGTTATTGTATCTTTATTACTTGTAATAGCTATTTTCTTATATCATGTTTGATATGTAGAAATGATCTTAAATAGAATAGATTCAAATGAAATGGAATTAGGAGCATAATATTTACCATGCATTTCATTGCTAATACCAACTTTGGTTCCAATATAGGACAATTATAACTTTGAATTCATGGAATGTCATCTTGGCTAAGGGCTTTAGATTTGCTTTTGTTTGTTGTCCTTATCTTAATTAACTAATAATTGAGCATGTGCTTCACATATGATTGTTTTATTGCATATAGTTTAAAATCATGTATAATTATGCTTTGGCATTGAGTTTGTGTTGGTGGGGTATTTAACTTGTTGGGCTTCTAACTTATCCAATTGTGGGACTTTTTTTTTAAAAAAAAAACACTTTTGAGTCCATTCATTTCACTATAATAGTAGTTTTATTCTTCCTTTTTTTTTTTAGAGTTTTTATTATAGTGTTTCGTTGGATTTTAGCGTTGTAATAGTAATTCCCTTATAAAAAATTTTGAATTCCTATTCTTAACTTGGAGCCATGAATAGCAACTCAGCACTTTAGTTATTTTGTTTCTCCCAAAATATCTTAATGCAAAATAACATATTACATTATTTACTCCTAAAAAAAAAAACATAATTATCAACTAAAAAAAACCCTAGTCCATCTTACCTTCCCTCTCTCTCTCTATTAAAACTGACAAGCTATAATTGAAGAATGAAGGATACCAAAGTAAGGATGCACATGCACGCATAAGCACACTCACGCACACACACACATGTGTAGCCATATGTACACACACACATGCATGCACGTGCACGCAAACTCACGAGCTGTAGTTGAAGAAAAAAGGTCACGAAAACCTCTCTCTCTCTACTAAAATTCATGAAGTAGCTATCATCGAAGAAGGAAGGTCATCTAAATCCTGACCACCAATTGCTACTCACAAGGATGTGGTAAGCTATTAGACCCATGTGACAAAAATTGCTTCAAAAATAGATTTTTTTAACATAGTAGAGAGATAGTGATACGATAAGAGAGGAGAAGGAGAAGAGTTTACCATAAGTATAAGAATTGCACAAGGTTGTTGAATTTTCTTAGGTTTTAGGTGCTATTTGGGAATTAAGGTTTAGTGGAGTTTCTGATTTTTCTTACTTGGAATGTTGGGGTCTAATGAAGGAACATGATTTTTTTTTATTAATATCATATTGATAAATTATAGGCATTGTAGTCTTTTTTATTAGCTATTCATGGTTAATA
The DNA here is from genome assembly GCA_037954665.1 of Laguncularia racemosa. Taxonomy (NCBI): domain Eukaryota; kingdom Viridiplantae; phylum Streptophyta; class Magnoliopsida; order Myrtales; family Combretaceae; genus Laguncularia; species Laguncularia racemosa. The sequence goes on from JBBMOL010000133.1 coordinate 1,407,445, forward strand.
CCTTTGTCAATTCTATCAACTACATAATGTAACATTAATTCAATGATAGCTAAAGAAAACAAGGTAATATGCATTTGGGGCTTATTATAGCCCTATTATACTCCTTAAAAATAGCAATTCTAATTTTATTATGGTTTTATTTTATTCAGCAAAGTGAACAAGCAGTCCAAGTTATGAAAAACTTTTATATAAGACTTAGAGAGCTACTTGAGCCTAGCATGTGCTTGATAGGAAATAAAGACATATGACAAGCTATCATGCCTTTTGAATTTGAAACGTAACATCCTATCTAAGAGTAAAATTAAAATGTCTTATACTATAATGATTATTGTCTAATATGGAAAACATCCATACCCCTACTTATTTATTGATGTCCGAAATCTCAAATGCAATTTATTTTTACTTTTGTGATTTCTCGACACTGCTTGAGAACATAAATCTTGAATCATTTAGTTTAATTGTTTGATTAGATCTAATCAAGTCAAGATCAAAGTTTTACTAGGAGTATTAGAAGTTGGATGACATTTTACCATTAATTCTTGTCAATTTCAAATATTAATTTTGTTAGATAAGCAAATCGGATCCACACTCAAGAGAAAAAAAAAAAGGTTTACATATAAATACCTTTTCCCTTTATATTTAAAAAAAAATGACCTCCTCATAAAGAATTTATTTGGATCAACCAATTTTTTTTAACACTATTATCGATTCAAGAAGTAACTATTCCATTTAAGAGATAATATTATAATAAGTTATCAAATAATAACTTAAAAGTAAATTTTCGATTCAATCCATTAATTGATTCATAATTTAATCTCTATCTTTAGATTTTTACCATCCATTTATTGACTCATAATTTAATTTTTATCGTTAATTTTTTACCATTCATGCTCCTTTTAATATCTTAGCCATCAATCTTCTTAAGTTAGGAAACAATCACTTATCCTAATGATTTTGCCGCCATTCTGGTCTATTACCAAAAGTCTCACTCTCATTCAAGCAACCTATCGTTCTTCATCTTCCAGAATTCAAGTCACCTATCACTGTATGAGCAGCCTTTCCTCTGTCTCCTCTACGTGGCAAACAATCTTCCTACAGCTGTTCACATTAACATCCAAAATTTACAAGTATTACCCCCACGTGGCATACACCCTTACTCCTCAGTGCGGGACGGTCCGCATTAGGGCGGGGTATGTCGGCTTGTATGTAAAAGAAGATTTTTTTTTTTTGTTGATTTTCTAATATAATAAAATGTAAAATTCACAACAAACCTTAAAATTTTATGGTATTGATTAACCAAATTTGAAAATAGGTGCAATTGACTTTTAATATTAAAATGAAGTAAATAAAATTAAAGGTATAAATTAGATAAATTTATTCTCACATTATTAAAATTAAATTTATCAATAATGAAGATACACTCAAGTTCAAGCTACTCTAATAATTTGTTAAGTTAAAATTAATTATCTTATAAATTTAATCGATTTTGAATTCAATTCAAATATTAATCGATTTTGAATTGTGTTTATAAATTAATATTATTCATTATAATAATACAGCCAATAAAGTTTTAGATCAAATTCAAAATCATAAAATATCATTTTAAATTAAATTTATTGAATACCACTCTCAAACTTGAGATTATAATTTTAATTTATTTCAAGTTAAGTTCGAATTCAAAACTTTGTCATTTCAAAAAAGGGGATGTACGGCAAAACCGGAAGGAATGAAAAAGTAGCTGCACTTTTGGCCAACATGGCATATTCAACCATACTATCCACAGTTTCTTTTGTTGGAGGGTTTTAATTTTGACTAAATCCAACTGCACTACGTCACTAAGTCCACTAGTCCGGTGGGTACATTCAAGAGATTCTGCGCTTACATTAACTGCACTTCCTTCCTTTCCACCTATATAAACTCACAACTCACGCTCTTCCTTTTCATCAACTAACCATTGAGTAAAAACTTCCCGAGCAAAATCCCAGGTTTCTCTCTCTAAATCTTCTAGACTTTGTAGTAAAACAAAGTGCAAGTGGTACAAGAATGGTGTTCTTCTGTTTTCTGGTGGATCAGACAAGGAAAGTCAAGGGAAGCAAGCCTGCTGCTGGTATTTGTTCAAGATGTGGTGGTGGCGCCAGTGTTGCCGACATGAAAACAGCTACTAGATTTTGTCATGTCCCCTTTTATTGGAAGTCTTGGAGAGCTATCATATGTACTTTCTGTGGAGCCACTCTTCGTTCTTACAGATGACTTTTCAGGACACTTGTGTTTCCTCCTCCTCCTCCTCTTCTTCTACTTTTTATGTCACTCTTGTTTTAGGTTTTTCTGGGTCTTGTCTGTCTTAAGCCCTTTGGCTCATATGCATATTTTAGCTTTTGACAGTTAGATTAGGTGCCTCTATGTATATAAATTCTTTTTTTTTTTTTAAGGATATGTGACTACCTTTAATTACTATTCTAATATATCATGTAAAATCCAGTTGTTTCTTTATTTTAGTTTCTTATTCTTTAGAGGAAAAATGGTGTTCTTTCTTCTTAATTCAGTACAGAAATCTGAGCTTGGGATGAGTAGCAAGGATTTTATTTAGGTGGAGAGTCCTCAACGGCATTTAAGTTGGCTAAGCTGTAAAGGATGAGTAGCGTGTGTTCGAGTCGCGCTGTCGATTTAAAAGCCTAGCCATACAAACTTGTCTTTGCCCGAGATGAAAAAAAAAAAAAGATTTATTTTTTAATTTCAATTGAAAATGAGGAGATATATGACTGCTTAAACATGCAATCCTGCATTAGTATATGCCTTTAAAAAATAAAAAAAAAATGGAAATCCTACCAACTATTCTGCCGAGCTGCAACTGTAATTGCAATACTTTAAGATAAATAGAAACTAATTTTCTCTTGAAGTTTATTGGTCTTGCTTGGTCATAAATTTTGAAAACGAAAATTCTTTGAATAATAATTTTTTACTATTATTATAATAAAGTTTATCATGGTTGTAGATCATTGATTCGGTAGAAATAGAAGGAAAAAATGAAAAAGGGATTGAAAATTTAAATTATAGGTACATACCGGTATCTAAATTTACCAACCTATGGGAAGTTAACCGATATTATCCTCCTTTTTTTAAAAAAAAAAAGGAAAACAGATAATTAGCATATTTTGAAATCAGCAAATAACAAAGGTTATTTTATATAATTTTGAACAAACAATAGAAATAAGGGCACTTCACTTAATTAATTTTTTAAAATTAATTGTGAAAAAGGGTATTCAAAGAATTTATTTTAAAAATAGGTGAAAAAAAACGTATATCTAGAATGCACCTCTAGTTGAGTCAAATTTGGTCTAATTAAAGGTATGAACCGAGTATATGTCTTGAGTATAATTTGTATTGAAAGCATATTACTAAAGATGTATTCTAGTACAAATTATATTGAAAGTGTATTAGATGCGAAATGCACTTTTAGTACAATACAACTATACGCCTTTATTTGAATCAAATTTGGGACATTCCATGTTTACTATTTATTTTAAAATAAGTTTTTTAAATACTTTTTTTTGTTTAATTTTTAAAAAATACATTATTTAATAGATTCCTTATAAAAATAATTAAATTTATTTCTATTTTTATTTGATTTTTAGTTTTAATAGTAAACACACTTTTTTTCCCTTTTCTTTATTTCTCTCGATGATTACCCTGCACTTTTACGATGTCTTTATTTATTTATTTTTCCCCCCTCTTTCCCAAAAGGTTGCCAACTCTAAAAGTTTGGCAGAAGGGGCATCTAAATACTAATGGATTGGATGGACAGAAGAAAAAGTCTGAATTTTGATTAAAAGAAATTAAGCGTGCGATTAGACATTATTCATATTTATATTGTTTCAGTTTTTCCCCTGGGACTGGGACCGATCTCAAACGATCTTATTAAATACAAAGAATCATAACAATATATATATATATATAAAGTAAAAACTTTGTTACAAAGTTCTTTTCGTAGGAGAAGAATTAAACATTTAACATTTAAGTTCAATTAGAAGCAGGCAACAACTCATAGTCATACATTAACTTGGCGAAAAGGAAACAATAACTCATCCTCGATATATCGTGTCTGAATGAAAAGATTTACAGCTGGATCTGTTTACCAACTAGGAAACCATATTAATGCAACACATGCAAACATATGCAAGTGAATGTATGGCTGGCGGTTCAACTCCAAACCATGTATGCAAAAATAGAGAGAGAAAAAAATATATACCATATTGTCTTTTAATTAATGTACTGCCATCAATATTTGCTTTGTGCATTTATAAGGGTAGGTGAACTTTTGAAGGATAGGTGGTAGTTCCTCATATTGATGAGTTGTACACTTTGCACCGAAAAATATTTATTTTCATCCTTACACAAGCATATTTGTATGTACATGCAGAAATCTATCACAGATTTTCCGTTGCTTTTTTTTTTTTTTTGATAAATAGAAAAATAGAATACTTATGTGGGTCTTGCTTCTCTACGTATAGACTCTAAAATTATATATATATATATATATATATATGAAATATACATCTAAAAATAAGCACAACGTATATGTCTACCACCTTTTCACTTGCATATCGATTTGGTGTACTTTAATTAGAGCAGCAATCCCCTAAAATTATAAGGCGATTAGACAAGATCCTATTGTTTTAGTATGTATTATTGTTTTGACAATCTTTATGTGAAATATTGATAATTTTTTTTATCGATAAATCAATTTTGTTATAATAAAAAATAATTATATTATATAATTACTTTTGAACAACTATCAAAATATCCTTATAAGCGAAAGAAAAAAAAATAAAAATGTCACATTAAAAGTTCTAGCAGTTATTTTATCCCCGGGACTATGCAACAAGCGACACTGAATTGCTAATTCAACCCACAGTTTTTACTTCGATGTTTAAACCAAACGAGTACACAAAGTAATCAGCCTTGTAAATGTGAATTCATCGAGTCACCACCAAACTCCTCCCCCCTGTATATTTAATATTTACAGCTCCAAAAGTTTACCCCCATAACGCCTTCCTAGAAGTTCTGTAACAAGCCGATGCCTGTCTTCTTAACTTCACTCAACCCCATAGATAGTAAATGTCAAGTGGTGAATGCAGCAGAAGTTAGTACTTACCTCCGCGGCCACCTCCAAGTTTCCAAAATTTCCCAAATATGGTATAAAGTTTCTTATTCATGGCTTTCATTTTCATTTTTTTCTTTTTTTTTTTTTACCTTGAAATTAAATCTTGCGATCTTATCAGCAGACAATACACTCGCATCACAGGCAAAAAAAGTTGGCAAAATATCTGTCTAAACTGTATTATGGGATATACTCATGTTCTATCTAACAACACTAACTGAAACTTTTTTTTTTTAACCCTTTTTCTTACCCTTTTCCAATTCATTATATAAATTATGTAAGACATCAAAAGGGTCATGTGATTTAATATCACGGATAATAAATTCGAATCGCGGTATCTTTCGTCTTATAATTTGTAGGAAACATTAGAAATGGCGGAAATACAAACGGAAAACGGGAAAGCTACTCATGAAAACCGCGTCAGAAATTTCTGTCTAATAACCTGCAAATGCAACTCAGCTAGAATTTGAATACGAATAGCAGAAGAAGTTAAAAACTCAATTCAATAGAATTTGACTTTTTCTTCTTGGGAAACAAAGGGAATGCTACTACCGATTGAAGACTAAGAGTTGACTTCAAGAAACAAGGTACCATATATATATATATATAGTCAACACATAGAGACCACAATTTATGTTATGCACGCCTTAAGCATTTAATACGGACGGTCGTCAATCTTGCTTGGTTGCACTTGCACGGAAGCCATTGGCATGCATGTGCATGCTTGCATGTTCAGTAACAGTTCAAGACAGGGTTCCTTCCTGCAGCCGCATTTAATTCGACGTCTCTAATTGTGGGAAAATCTGTACGTGTGGACAAAAATTCACCTAAATTTCCTGGTTCTTAAACGATGTTGATCGTGTTCCCCTTATAGCAATATGTGAATGGAGAGAGATATGACCGAAATAGCATTTGGAGAAGAAAGAAATCATGTCTCAGCTGTAAACCGTCTAACACCTGGCCCGGGTGTTATCGATATCTATAGGGGCCAACATTATCTGTATATCCATGTGATATTTAAATGTCATCCGGTATGTATAGTTCGCAGTCCGAGCAATAATAAAGGCACAATTCACATGAGTGTTTTCAATAAATATGAGCGCTCGGCTGGCTTTGGGGTCAATGTCAAACAGACCATTTAACCCATTACAGCTAGGTCTCTGGGTACAAGATCAATGATGGCCGCAGCTCGCAGTGACTTTGGATTGCGAGCTATTTCCACTGTGTTTTTTTTCCCAGCTTGTGGACAGACACACTTGCCTTGCCTATAACACTGTTCAGGGACTTCACAGCACACCAGGGGCAATACATGAGGCTGAGGAGGGGGAGAGCTTTTATAAACCTAATCCATAAATTGTAATTATTATTTTTGTACAGATAGGTCGTCTCCAAGACTTTTCCTGAAAGCCCCGATTCATATCCAACCAATTAATAATAACCAAGGTCCAATATGTATAATATTATGAATAATATTTTTCTATTACAATGAAGAAACAACATGTTTGACTTGGTTCTGCTATCCTGATTATAACCCCATAGGTTAGGGGATACTGAAAATTTATCCTGACTTGTGTTGTTGGTGGAAGGTGGAAATGTCACCGCTTCGTTCTGTTTGTTGCAGCAACTAGATATATCATATGTATTTGGTTGTCACGTGTTTTTATCTTAAACCAGTTAAACAGGAATAAAAATAATTGACATGATCAGTGAAATTATTAATATATATATAGAGAGAGAGAGAGAGAGAGAGTTCAGTCACTGGTTCATTCTAATTAATTCGGGTATCAAAGCACATAGCAAATTGCTGTCGTCCGAAAGGTAATTGCTACGATCTATTCACAAGAGTTTGGATTGTAAATTTTAATTTTCAGGTTGGACGAAACTATAAAAATTAATAGAATTATCATTATATATTGATTGTAAAGGATTTCAAAACCTAAGATGACACAGGATGGCGAAATAAAATGACACTAACCTGGATTTTTGTGTCCTCTATGGCCTTTGATGTGAAAGCTCTGCAGTAAAAACAGCCTGGTTCAGCGGCAGACAACTTCGAATCATAGTGAAGACTACACTTATACGATGTATAATTCTTTTACATGACTCGTTTCTTCGAAGGTAACCGATTACATTATAACCAGTCTATAGCCCGAGCTGAGGGTTCCAAAATTTAAGCCATACAATTTCGTAGCGTCTATGGAATTCACCATATAAGAATACCAATATTTGAATTATGGAAATTTAAAAACACTTGATAAATATTAACATACAACTTAATTCATAAAAAAAAAAAAAAGATACTACTTTCACGGTACAAATATAAAACTATACCATAATTATCATATGAGTGATATTCTTAAATTTTATTAGATGGCTTTATCTATTGTCAATTTGAAACTTTCTCTTGGAAATAAAAAATTTAATCTGAAAATTCAAAATTTATAAATGGAAAAGGAAATGGACTTTTTTTTTTCCTGCATGTATTCAAATATGCAAAACTTAGTTTTTTTCTAAATGACTCACTTGAATTATAAAAAACTTAATTAAATTTTGATACGGTTTGACATGAAAAATAAGGATCATCAGGAAACTTACATGAGCCCCTAAACCTGATGCTACATTAAAATTACCGAGTAAAAGATATCCATTGTTCTCATGCTTATGGTACCCAGAAGCTTCTTTTCTCAACTTCATTTATTTTCAAAAAATAACAATAATAATAAAGTACAGATATATCCCTTATTTCATCTATAAACTTAGCCTCTCATATTTTGAAATCAAGCGTTTATCTAAATCTTTAATAATTATTTTTTTTTTTAAATCTCCTAGTTGACCATTTTATGATTTAAAAATTAGTGAAAAGAATGGCTTTAATATTTTTATTTTAATCAAAACAAGATAACATTTATTAAAGGATCTAAAAACATTGGAGATATATTTGCAATTAGCCTAGCCAGTAGCCAGCTCTTGAGGACGCCTAGCAAGTTAATGGTTTCTGCTGCTAAAATTCAACTCACGACACATTCATCAAATTTAGCGTAAAACACGAGGATATAGACGAGCATAGGAAGGAACTGAATGCTTCGTTTTTCAAATTTCAACCAGTCGATAGAACTAAAAATATAGTTCCTGAGGCTGGAAAATTGAGGTGTTTAAACATATGATAGAATTGCCAAATCTTGGCTTCCTTTTTGAAAAGGTGACAATTAGATTGGATTGTATGATTTATCCAACTCAAGCTCTTGCGTTTCTTGTAAAATCAGTGCAAGTCTGGCAGCTGCAATCTGAAAAGCGGCATATTTCACAGCCGAAACAGACACAAGAAGTACAGCCTTTACAGGTTGGAGAGCGCGAGCATCCCCTATATACCCTTCGGCTTGCACGTTCCTCATCATCGTCACAGGTTATCCTGCAAAATAAGAGGGTTTATGTTCAGAAATGTATTTCCGTGCAATATAAATGTGGAGCTACACACTGCAAATCACATTCGATAGGAAGCAGGGGGGAACTAGTGGATTTCGTTTCGAGATTGTTTGAAGAACCAACTTTCAAATTGAACCATAGCTTAAGCTTAATCCGATTTCAAGATATGGTCTAGCAACTGTACAGGTTGCTAGCGAAGGGGATCTGATTCATATTGATTTACACAATGTATCCTAGGATTCTAGCACTAACAGGAAGAAGGAAAGCGATTCAAAAACTTGGAACACGTGATGCAGCATAGCGCATTTTATGATCATGCAATAATATAAAAAAATGACACAGGACCATAATGTTTGCCCATCTAGCAACCTGCTAGTGAAAGATGAATCTTCTTGAACACTGAAATGCTCAAAAGCATCCAATATGCATAAAAATACAAGAGTAATGCTAATCAATTGACAAAGAAAAATGTTTTTAGTTTTTCAACCCAATGCAACAAAATAACTGAGAATTAAACTCATCGTATGGAAATCATTTCAAGATTTCTCAGGACATGCAGGGAGCAGAGTAATTCAACAAGTAAATATACACGCAGCCCATTGTAATTGAGTATCGTCTTTTACCCAACATCCTTTTTACTGCTATCCTTTCAGGAATATGCTTGATAGTGTAACAAGGTGCTATTATGCTATGAGTCAGGTAAAGAGTGACACTCCTGATGGTACTGCCGGTACTGTCACTTTTTCTTCAATTTCTGACACAGTTCACTTGTCTGATACTACAGATATATCCACCAGTGGCACGCTACTTAAAAAGTGCTTCTTTAGCAAGTGGCCTGATTACTGAAAAAGGCCTGCATTAGTTCTTTTAATACTATTCACCTAACGTTGTTCTTAAGCATCTGTTCCTAAGGGAGAAAGTTAAAACCTTTCTCACTTTTTTTTTTTTTCATGATTGCAACGGGGGAGGGGAAGTTAAACATGTACCAGATAGGAAGACAGATTCATGTCAACTGAGCTACAATACCTCGGCCTACCTTTCTAGTTGTCATTAACTACTACTTAAATAAAGAGTCACGGTACCTATATCATGTTGCTAGTCTCGAGAGACAAGGTGAAAACTTTGTACTTGCATTTGCTTAGCGTTCAAGCATTTTAGCTGGCATTTCCCACCTGGCTTTTCTCAAAAGCCCAGACTTCACAGTAGGGATAAAAATAGCCCCGAGAAAGATTACTTGCATCTTCTAAGAGATACTCTGCTTTCAGGAACACTTTCAGAACAAGAAATCTCACATAATAACTTGAGATTTCAAATGCCAAATCAAGCACACTGATTCTTTTACCTACTTTTAACTCTTGCCCATTAGAGCTTAAGGAAATGAGTAAATTAAATTAATAAGAAAAGACATGTCATGGTGTTCAATGTTCATAACAACTGATTACAGGAAATAAATTTTCGAAGCTAAGATGATTTCATATGAAATCTCATAAGATAAAAAACAGCATTCTATTTCATACTTGGGTACAATAGCTCTCTGAGCATTAGTGGGATACATTAAATTGTACTGTCTCGAGACAGTATATAGATCAGTATTGCAGTTAAAACAATTCATCACTTCCAACAATTGAAAAATCACCGTTGCATTACAATTACTCGTTCAAGGTTGATGACAAACATACAGCAAACTTGCTAGCTAAGTCAAAAACAACCAATAGAAGTTACAAGTCATAGTGTGCAGCTGTGAAATTATAATTAGATCTCATAGGTAACAATCAAATTAAATGTTTTCATCTGGTAAAATTGCAAATGAATTTTTCAATGCTCATCATATCCAATACCAAATACTGAAAATAAGAGATGTAAGAGAAGTAGTAGATACCATGTTTTGAAAACAAATGAGCAATGTCCCCAGTAGGGGATGGGGAAAGCAAACCATGAACAGCAACTGAGAGCACAGAAAACTAACACTAGCTAGTTCACATCAAGTAAGGAAGTTCCATATTGATCAAGTCCAAAACAATCATCCAATATCTACGACAAAGGCGATCTTGGAGCAGCAAGCAATAAAAAATTCACATCACAATAATCGGAAGTGTAACTTTGGACAGTCATCTATGTCAAAGGAACATGTAACTTTGCATATTTATAAAACTTAATGCTAGAAAACTCTCAGCTTTGTAAAACGCAATGGATCAACATAATCCTGGAAACACCATGCTGCAATAGCATGATCCCTCGAAATTGCAGTGTTCAACCACAGATGATGAATCTCAATGCTTCCGTCAATATCCCACCAAAAAGCATGAATATTTTGAGAAAATCCAGTACATCCCGATGCCTAATTCTCCAAACTACATTTTAATGTTTTGCATTTCAAACAGAAAAAGGAGAGGAAAAAGTAGCAAGCTCGCTCATTTACCAAGCAACATTGCATCTAAAGCATATAGCTAGTAAGAAAAAAAGCATCACTTATATTGAGACAAAAACTAGGGAGTACTACTTAACAGTAGCTTACACACAAGAAGATTTAACTTTTCCGACCCAGCAACAGATAAAAAATTTTCCAGTACAAAAGCTAATAGAATAGAGAATATGATAATGCAAATAGCATGTACATGTACTTTGTAGGCACCTGTAGATAGCGACTTGCTAATGGATAGGCACCTGTAGATAGTGACTTGCTAATGAACATTAGCCTTGTGTTTTCATTTAATAGTTGTTCCGGAACCAAGAAACAGCTCAATACACCCACTTGATTTATAAAAATAAAGAACGTACTTGTCATAGGGAAGATCAGCACATTTCCAGTTAACATCTGCCAATGCATCATGGTACATCCTGCATTCCTCCTTTGATCGCAGCCGAAATCTACGCTCCTTGTTGCACCTTGTACAAGAGATAAACTCATCTCGATGGAAAACTTTTCCATTGGATTTGTGAGAGCTGCCATGACCATTTTTCAATGCTTGATTGTAATACTTCAACAACACAGTTTTCACCAAGGGAACCTTCTCCCCATCAAGTATGATCCAAATATTGTTCTTCCACTTCCGAGCTGTCTCTCGGCCAGAATGCTTCTCAAATGCAGCTGGTGTTAACTTGTCTACATATGACAAACATCAAAAGCGAATAATCAAATGATCAGACAAGGAAGACTAACGAGCTCTGGCTCTTCGTAAAATGGTACCACAGATGTCCAAAGAATGCCAAAGAATCGTAAAAGTTAATGAAAAATAGGCATGTAGAGTCAACACATCTCATGTAACATATATCTGATACCATGTAAGTAAACCGCATACACCAAACCAGGGTCATTTTCGTTGTTTGAACAAAATATCATATGAGGCTTCATGACCACAGAAGTATACTTACTCAATATGGGGTATATAACATACTCAAGCTAGGGTAGATACTCCAACTTAATGTAGTTAGAAGAGATATGGCATTAACTACCACTTTGGGATAATCAACAAATGAACTAGCTTCTAGCTTATGATAAAAGGTGTCATGATACGATGAAGATGTAAAGTTGAAAGCATTCAAAAAATGTGATATACAAGATTCCACAGCCTCATTTGGCTGATATCATCACATCAAATATTTACTTAGAAAAGTCTCGAGCTTTCTCAACAAGAGAATGGTTTCTCAGGCATGAATAACAGAATCCTGAAAGAAGACAGACCTTTCATAAAATGGGTCAGTCAAGAGAGACACGTTAGGTGATATTGTTACACCAACATATACCAAACAACAACCTCCCATATGATTATAAGAATCAAAACACAACTCAGACAAGACAAGTGCTGGAACTTTTCCACTAACACCACATGAAATTGCAAGAACTCTACTCTGTTAAAACGCAAAGAACAGAACTTTATGCATCACCAGACGATAAGACCACCAAAAGGAAGTAAGGAAAAATAAAAAAGCCACGTCTTATTTGTTATGAAAAAAACGTATATCGCACACCAAGATGAGCATTTTCCAAAACCCTTATGCAATCCAAAGCAATATGATGCAAAGAACAGGACTTCTTCGCTTTCCCAGACGTTAAACTCAACAAAACAACAAAAAATCCACGTCTTGTTTGCTACAAAAAACATCGCTACACTACTATATTAGCACCCAACAGAGAACCCTTTTGAAATCCGAAACCATACTACAAGAAGCAAGAAGCAAACGCAAAATGCGAACATAAAATGCACTTCCTTTCTATCTTTTTGCTTTTTTTTTTTCTCCATTGAGGCATATTTACATACACATGAAACCATGTAATAATAGGTTTAGTCACATCGAAAAGGCAACCAATATGAATGAAGGAAGACGGAGACCTTCTTGACAACCAGGAGTGCATTCACAAGTGATCTCAAGATCGCCATTGATAAAAACCCTAAGTCTACCAACAGCATCACCATATCTATGACTTGTACACCCACACATCACTTCTATGTAATCCCTATGTCTTCTCACTCCACTAATGTCTCTCAGTTCTTCTTCGCTGAACAACATCATCGCCGTCTCACCCCCTCTCTCCATCTCCCCATCCATGCTCCCCATCTCTCTCTCTCTCTCCCTCTCTCTCTATATATATATATCCCTATCTATATATCTATAGCAGTAATAAGAAGAAGCAAACCCGAAGAGATCAATAAATAGAGAAGGGTTTGTGAGTTTGTGTAACGTTTGTTCGACAAAAAGGGTATATATGGAAAAGAATTAATACGAGTCCGAAGGGTTCCCCTTTTTTTTTTTTTTGTTTATTATTTTAGAGAGAGAAAGAGGGTGAGCTGGCGAAGAGAAAGTCGTGAGGGTTATAAACAAGTCCTAATAAGAAATAAGAATACTAGTATTACTGGTGAGAGCAGTAGTGGTTGGATTTTGGTTGTTGCATGACATGACTTTTGATTTTTATTTTCAATCAAATGGGTGTTTCTCTGGTATGTGTTTGTGGGTATTGTGTATAGGTCAATAGGTGTTGCGTTTTTGTATAGAGGAAGAGAGAGAGAGACTGAGGAAGGAGTCGAGTCAGGTCAGGCCATGACATTGGTGTAAGGGGAAATCCTGTCATGGGAAGGAGACGAGGATTTTGAAAAGTGTACTTTTCATTCATTTCTTATTATTATTATTATTTTTTTTAATTTTGAGCTTCTTGTTGTTTCTTTTGCTATTTCCCATGACATATGATTTTCATAATGCTTATTTTAGTATTTAGTTTTAGCATTTCCTTTCTGCGAGAACAAAGCCTATGTCATGCCATGTTCATTTTTTCTTCCCTCCAAATGTTCATTTTTTACATTTTGATTTTTACCCTAAGGTTAATTCTAATTGTGCCCAACGATGTATTATATATTTTAAAACTTCTAATACATTTTTTTTCTATACATTTCTATTTAGTTTTTATATTTTATCCAAATAAATTTCGTAACGATTGTTTTAAATTGAAAAACCATTTAAAATATATATACAAATAGACAAATATGTATACATCTCAATATGATATTTTATGGAATAAAAAAAATCCACATAATTAAGTAATTATCATGTATTAGATATGTTATAACTAATAGTGCTTATTATAAAACTGACTATTTCAAAATAGACATTGTTTTTATGAAAAATGTTTATATGGATTTGATACAATGCACCCTATAGTATGATTTATTAAAAGGATTCGTTTGTATAGAAATAGAATCCACCATTTTATGAAATGAAATGCAAATCACTTACTATGTTTTAATCATTTTAAAATGATCGAGAATTTAAAGACGATTTTACATATCTTTTTTCATTTAATCACTTGAATTTTATGGGTTCACATAGTTAAATGATTTACCCCATGTATTAGAGGCTTAACATCTAATGGCCGACTATATATAACTCCTTTTGCTTTCTTGTGAACCAAAATTTGAGACGATATATATTGCTAACTATTAAGGGTGAATTGGATGAATACAAGTCATTGGCATTAATGCTATCCTTTCGTTGGAATAGTATAGGTTTGAATTTTTATTTCTTATTTTATTAAATATATATATATACAAATTAATAGTAGCAATGCGAAAAAAAAAAAAAAAAAAGATGTGTATATTATATCATATTATAATAATGATGGGAGAAGGGTAAATGTAATCAAAATGCCGATTGTAGATATGATGAGACAAGATATTTATTTCTATCTTCGACACGCCTTACCAAAATAAACTAATTTTCAACTAGAAAGACGGTACTTTGATTTCCTAAAATCAACGTTCGCAAAGGTTTGGTAATGCTGCTTATTTCGAATAAATTACTTAGTTACAGAAAAGGGCTTTTGATCCGATCCGTCAGTAATAAAGCTTTTTTCTATAATAATCATTTTAATTAAAAAAAATTATCCAAAAAATATAAACTCTTTATTTCTATTTTAATAATTAAATACTATAACCATTTCATTAACATTACAAGGATAAAATAAAATAATCATTTCTTCCTATAAATTCAATTGGATTGTGAGCATTTCTCGGTGGGATGATTTTTGGAAATGGTTATCACTGATCACAATGGACATGATGAGGTTACATGCAGCTAGCGACTTTTTGACCGTAGTAAGGTTAAAACAAGAGTTAAATAATATTTCTGTATTTGTATAGAAAAAAATTCGGAGTTTTCAAGTTAATTTCACTTTACTAATCTGTCCCTGTTATTATTGAATTTTATAAACCTAAATATTTTCAATTTTATAACCCTTTTTTTTTTGTTTTGTTTTCCTTCGATTACAAATCTTAGTTCCATTATGAAATTATTACTCCAACATTATGCAATAGGAGCAATCATAATAATATCATTACCTCAGTCTACTTTTTTATTATTATTTTTTTTTAACATAGCAATGACGTTTTCGTCACTGAGTTAGGGTCGTCAATAAAGGTAAGTATTTGGGTTGATAAAGTTAGAAAACAATAAGACTGGCTTAACAAAATCAACTTTTTAATTAATAAAATAAAAAGAAAAGAAACGCAAAGTAGCAATCATTAAAGGAGTAAGGTTTAGGGGGGGGGGGGGGAATATTCCAATAATAGACAGCGTTAAAGGGGGGAAATAAAATTGTGGATACAAGGCCAGAGAGAAACGGTTCCCTCCATACAGGGCGAAATGATAGCAACTTTTATGATTGAAGACAAACAACAATAAATTGGTGCGACGTGAAAAGAACGCATTGATGTATATGGCTCCACATTGTAAGTTTCTTTTAGGGCATACCATATAGTTTGTATTAAACTTACGTTGTATTTACCCCTTCTATGATTATCTATTGTCAAAATTATCTTCTTTATATATATATATATTCAATCGTTTTCATGGTCTCTATTGCATTTCCCCACATTATATATATATATATATATATATATATGACAGCCACTTGATTTGAGAATAACTGTTGTGTGTTAGTCTCTATATTTGTTTCCAGGGTCTCATTTATGTTATTTTATATCCTGCATTTGTATGGATATTTTTTAAAATTTTTATTTTGGACTGAGCTTAAGAAGAAAAGTAAATTTAAATTTATAACACGAAATTAAATCAATAGATTGGATTTTCTAAAACTAAACATAAGATCTTAAATGGTTCCTCATAATTTGTAGTCCAGCACCAAACAACTTGGTACGACTGGAGAGGATAGCACCGCCTTGAGATCATGGCAATCTCATGCTAGGATCCAAATTTGTAAATTTCAAATAACGTACGAATGGAAACGAAACTCTTTGTTTTGCAGGATTAAAGACTGCTCTCATGGGCAATTAACCTTGTATGAGGGCCCCAGTTAGTAGGGGATTTGTCACTGTTTCTAAAATGTCTAGGCTGTGCTGCCTCTATTGTAACTAACTCATAATCATGGATGTGGATCACGACTGTTCGCTTTCTTGCATTTATCATGATTGCACGCGTTATAGTATGATGTGGATTTTAGGTACAACTTTTACTTACACAGCTTGTCTGCTGATTTCCGGTGTTGAATTGTAATTCAAGAGAATTTAATAATTATGTAATGTTTATTATATATTTATTATTTTTGTTAAATTGATATAAAAGTTATTAATAAAAAAAATAAATAAATTATTTGTTATACTTTTACGGTCTTTATTTTTTATGATTAATATAAATTCAGCGCAACTTATACTGCTAGACTATTTATAAATAAAGGTGATAAAGAGACAACTGAATGGGGATGCAGATTAGACTCTTTTTAAATTATTTCCAAGTCCAGCCCACATCGAATTGAAGTTTACATGCGATTGGATGATGCTAGTGAAATAATTGAACAAACTTTTGTCCGAGCCCCAACGAAATTTAACATTTATTTCCTGTTCCAATGCCTCTTTTGCTGCGTAAAGATGCTCTTCCAAAGAGTGATCCAACCGTACAGACAGGGTATAGAATAGAATAGAGATCTATTTATAAGCTTTATCTCTCTTTTTTCCCTCTCAATTCATTAAACTGACAATCCACTGGGAAAAAAACCAATAATCCAATCATTCTGTCACTTTCTTTTTAGTCCCTGTCTGATACTTATTTTAGTTTAAGAATAGCCGTCCGCAGTTTGGTGGTACCAGATGAGCAATTAAAAAGGGACTAATTCATCGTTCCATTCCATCGCCGGCCCTATTCGAATTTAGCGATAAGCAAATTTATCGTAAGATTTCATTCTGTAAGTATGAATAAAATATAAATTAAATAAATAATGATCATACAATTATTTACTTATAAAGTATTGATGTAATCGTATTTACAAGAAATCCATGCACATCCCATGTGTGTCTAATCCATCACCAGTTGATTAAGTCATACGGATACATGTAATTGTCATGCACACCACCAGGGCCCCTTTCATGTGAACCACTCGATGAAGTCGCTCTTCCCACATTTGTATATACTATGCATGTTGGACCAACCAATCAACATCAATCATTCTTCGCGAGTCAATTTGATAAAAGCTTCGGCTGCATATTCACCGACTGTGAGATATGTTAGAATCCACCAAATTGCCTAACCACTCAATCTGGGAAATGCAACTCAATAATATGGAAACAAATTAGTGGCACTCGAGCAATCCAAATATGCATGCCACCTTTACAGAAATCAGGCAGAAAATTAATGACATTATCATTGTACGACTCTCATTCTACCTAAAAAATAGAAAATTGTATTAATTGTAAATGATCAATATTATGAAATGCAAGAAAAAGAATAAGTTAGTGAAATACCCGTGACATATTCTGCCTGTCCAACGTATCCTAATATGCATTGACAACGTGGATGGGGTAATAT
The DNA here is from genome assembly GCA_037954665.1 of Laguncularia racemosa. Classification (NCBI taxonomy): domain Eukaryota; kingdom Viridiplantae; phylum Streptophyta; class Magnoliopsida; order Myrtales; family Combretaceae; genus Laguncularia; species Laguncularia racemosa. The sequence continues at coordinate 1,425,332 of JBBMOL010000133.1, forward strand.
TGTGTGCCCCTTTTCATGTTCCAACGTGCCACCAATAGACATCCAGCTTCTATATAAAGTCCATGTCAACTAAGGGGTGCTATGTGGGAAAATCTATCCTAAGCCCACACTTATAGGAGAATGGCAATCCCTCCAATCTTGCGTATCGATAGCGATGACACGACACACAATTGACGATATAACCACGCCAAACATGTGAATTCCCAGTTGGACATCCCAACAATGTCAAAATGCTCCAATAAGAGTAACCACATCGCATAGACGAGGGCGTTGAATTAAACGGCAAAGATAAATCCCTCCAACAGTTGCATTATGTAAGCACATGTGTATCGATGGATTTGCTCAACTTCGGCATCAAGTGGGAGCATCCAAAACATATCACGAAGCCACATCATGATAATATGCCACCCTCCTCAGGCCCCACCCTCGCCTCCAACAAATCTTCACAAATCGTATCCTAATCCAAGCAACTACACTCTATAACTGCCTGACTATCTACAAAGAGTCCTAATTGGATCTCTACATCCTGTAGGGTAATAGTAAACTCTCTTGTTGGCATGTGAAATGTGTATGTCTCTGACCACTATCGTTCCATTAATGTTACAATCATGTGTCTATCCAGCGGTATGTACGATAGGGGCTTGCACCTTTAAATCTAGCCAAATGCAACTATGGCTCCATTCAAGAATCGAGGGGGATAGTGTGCTTGTCACGATAGAGTGACAACTCATGCCATTGAACAGCAATGGTTACTTGATTCTATATTGATAACATGTGAAATGTTTTAATATTTATAATGTAACGTAAACTAATTAATACGTGAAAGGTTATTTATCTCTCATTCCTAGATAGCCTGCGATCGATGTTCCTTCTACTGCATCAAGACTGAATGATCGAAAGGTTCAAACTTTATCTATTATGCAAAATAGAATATATATTAAAAAATTTAGTATATGTTACTATTAATATCAATATATTAATTTATGACTTATTATCGACTATTTACTGTCTAATTAATAGTTAATTAATAACAACTAAAGTTTATAGCTACTTTTGCAGTAACAGAAAAAGATATTACATGTACAATCAATACAAAATTTTTCATTAATTAATTTTATAATGATTTAATGGCATCTTAATGACTAAATATCTTTAATTAATGATTATTAATAAATACTTAATTTCATAGTTAATTCTACAAAAATATACAAATATTTTACATTTTCTACCAATACAAAATTTTTCACTAATTAATTTTATGATGATTAATTAATGACATATTAACGACTAATTATCTTTAATTAATGGATCATTAATAAATGCTTAATTTTATAAATAATTCTACAAAAAATATAAAAATATTTTACATTTTCTACCAATACAAAATTTTTCACTAATTAATTTTATGATGATTAATTAATGAAAAATTATCTTTAATTAATAGATTATTGATAACTATTTAATTTTATAACTACTTCTACAAAAACATACAAATATTTTATATTTCCTACCAATACAAAAATTTTCACTAATTAATTTTATAACAATTAATTAATGACATATTAATGACTAATCACATTTAATTAATGGATCATTAATAATTACTTAATTTTATAATTAATTCTACAAAAACATACAACTATTTTACATTTGCTACCAATACAAAATTTTTCACTAATTAATTTTATAACAGGTAATTAATGACATATTAATGACTAATCACCTTTAATTAATGGATAATTAAAACTACTTAATTTTATAAATAATTCTATAAAAACATACAACTATTTTATATTTGCAACAAAATTTTTCACTAATTAATTTTATAACAATTAATTAACAAATAATCATATTTAATTAATGAAACATTAATAACTACTTAATTTTATAATTAATTGTACAAAACCAAACAAATATTTTACCAACACTAAATTTTTCACTTCTTAATTTTACAATAATTAATTAATGACATATTAACGACTAATCAACTATAATTAACATATCATTAATAACTACTTAATTTTATAATTAATTAGACAAATTATTCATATATTTTACATTTGTAATTAATAAAAAAAATTTACTAATTATTTTTCTAACAATTAATTATTACATATGAACAACTAATTAACAGTTAATTAACAATAACTTTATTTAATAAATATGTTTACAAAAATACATTATACTAACACATAAACATAATTTATTTGTTAATGTTAATTAATCATATATTAATAACTAATTAATTACTAACTAATACTTAAATAACAACAACTACTATTTCAACTAAAATTGTGGAGTACATATAATTACACTTCTTTTTTGCATTTATCCGAAGTAATATAATAGCAAAAAGAAAATTATTTTTTCTTAAAAAAAATACCGAGATCTTGCTTTGATGAAAATATTTCCACATACTTACTTCAACAAACTAAAACCTGCGTGAAGCAAAAATTATGAAAATAAAAATTTGCAAATAATGAGATAAAGTAAAATTTACAGAGAAAATAGAAAGATGAAAATATGAATATATGAACTCAAGATTCATATTTATATTACAAATTGTTGTGCAAAATTTGTTTCTATATATTATAAATCATATGTTATGATACTGTGTAAATTTACTATATCACTTTTATAGGTTTGCAACATTACTTTTATAATAATTTTATAGGTTTGTAGTCTTTTTATAGGTTTGCAATGAACTTTTTTTTTTATAACTTTTATAGGTTTGCAGATATATTGCCAGAAAAAAAAACAGTATAATTTGTACTAAAGGGGCGAACGAGTTAATTTTTTTTTTTTACCCTAAAGTCGCAAACGACATCGGTGTCTTTAAAATCTATTTTAAGTATAATTATTGCTAAAACAATATTTAGATAATTTTTTTTTAAATAATAATATTTAAGTATGTAACCCTGATTGTGTTTTTTTTTCCCTATTATAATTGGATTATTATATCTTTATTGTATATTATTTGTATTTGACTCTATATTTAATGATGATTGAATAACGAGAGTTGAAAGGAAAAAAAATAAAAGGCATTTTTAAGTAAAATGTTTATGAATACGTTTTATTCTTCCACAAAAGATTACTTCATTGTTTTTTCAACAAAAAAAAAAATCAAATAAAGGCATAAATAAATCTAATTTTATATATTTTTGTTACGTATTTAATGTACTTTTATTTGCCGATTTTTTTTTTTTTTTAAAAAAGAGAAGATCTCGACGAGTGAAGTTTAGTTGGTGGGTGATCGTCCACGATTCTAAAATCCAGCGGATTATGTGAGCATATTGAAGGATTTTACTTTCCTCTATGATGTCTTAAAATAATCATCTCCATGGTTTGTATGAACAAATTGTCTTTGATATATATCGATACTTCCAATTATTAATAGAACATTGTTCCAATTCAGAATTTACCCTTTCAAACCTTACTCAACAGAATTGGTAAAATCTTTTATTAAATATTGCTGGTTAATCATAAAATGTAATTTCCTGACATAGACCACGGTTTTGCAACCAAGTAAGTCGGTCCAATCAGCCAAAATCTCCAGGTCTGAGATATTTGACCTTCTAGTAAATATCACCTGCTAAATATCGAAAAGGTGAATCTTTGGTTAATAATAGAAAATGTATCCATATTATCATTATTTTTCACTTTATGCACTTAAAAAAAAAATTGTTTTTCTGCTTTATCTATTTGTATTTAATTAGATGTTAAAAATAGTTATGTGGAGTGCATGTGTGGGAAAAAAAATCCAAAAAATTAGGACTAGAGTGAAATGAAAGAGGGATAATTCTTTCGACCTTTTTTTATATATTTATTTTTTAACATATAATTAATATTTCTAAAGAGAGGAAAACTGTAAAAACACAAAACAAGGTATACAAAGTGGGGGGCAAAAATCGAAAACAAAGGTTTTTTTTTTTTTAATTATTCCAACTCCTTCTGCAAAATATTGTTGCAGAAGTTTTGGTTAACTTTCAATGAGAAAACACAGGAAGAAGAAGAAGTGTAAATTCTTTTCTAATGCCTGAAAGGATCCGCTTGTGGGCGGTGAGTTAATCTGGTTTCTCCAAGCCTATTTCGCCAACTCTTGACCATCTTTTAGTAGATGTCGGATGTTTTAAATTTTTAAGCTGCCATTGGCTGCATTTTTATGGTATCAATTTATAAATATTAATGATTGATAATATTATTTAGATTTTTAAATTATTTTAATTATTAATTAAACAGGATAGGATCTAATGTGGTGAAAATCAAGAAAAATCGTAGATGGTGAAGATGCAAGCAACCTGCCCTCAACAAGCTTCACGTCTTCACATGGAAAAAGCGGTTGCCAATTGGGGAATGGGGACGTTTACATTACACCGAAATCGATATTATTTGCAAATCTCATGATGTCTTATTCAATTGCAATGATGGGGAATTTTTTGGTATTGCACTAAGTAGGGCCAGAACTCCAGAAAAAATGAATTAAGATATGCGTGAAATGGATGCCTCAAAAGGATTGCAAAATTATCGTACTTGAGTCCAGGCAAATAATGTGTTCTGGCTCTTGGCGGTTATTGTAAAAGCTCCATTGCAACCACTCGAGGAAAAATTCTTGTCATCAGTGTTTCTACAAAAGCGTTCCCCCAATAAGTGCTTCTAAGTTGATATGGATGTATTAAAAGGGTTTATTAACAAGATCAATTAAATGTATATATACATATATAATATCTAATCATTAACAAATGTTTGTAAGGTATCCCTTAATATTTTGCTTATAGACTATCCATTCAATGATTTATGTATCTTGAAAATTTATTTATAATGCACTTGTGTCTCTCTCTCTATATCTAATATCCCATCGTGATCCTAGCATTCCCATAAGTACTAGGAAAGATTGCTATGATCGTTATTACATCTATATCGAATAGATGCAACAAAGTGTTCGACTCTATATGTATATATAACTGATTTATGAATCCATAGATTAGTCAATGGATCATCTGTATATCTTCAAAACTTACTTCTTGTTATGATGATGCCATGTGTGCTTATATATAGGGATAATGTCAAAAAAAGCTTCTTCTTCTTTTTTTCTTTTCAATTTTACATATAAGGTTTAAAGTTGTAGGATACTATATATCCAATAGAACTGTTACTTGTTAAATTTAATGCAAAAAATTTTGAATTATAAAATTCCATACCTAATTGAACTTTTACTTTTTAAATTTACTACCTTTGTCATTTTGAGAAAGATAGATATTACAAATACTCATTGGACAAAAAGTATAAGCATAAACAATTATGAGTAAGGTAATAAATTTTATAAGTAAAAATTCAATTTGATATGAAATTTAGTAACTTCAAACTTTAAACAAAAAGATTAAAAAAACATTTTATAATCAAACATTACAGATCGAATCCTTTGATGTACACTCATGCTCTTTCAAAAATGTTAACATCTAAAGAATTTTCCTCCAAGATTTAAGACGATCGTGCGTATGAATATGCACATTTTTTCGACGGACTCATCATCTAGTTTAGAGCTTTTCTTGATTTTGTTAACTAATATGGATGGAGGGTGATGGATTCGCTTGTTAGAAAAATAATGATTGCATATTGATATAAAATATTTCTTTAAACTGTATTGGTCGATAACTCTTGAGTTGTCAACAAGTTTCCAATCGTATTAGTGTATATACGAAATTTTAGAATTAGAGATATTTTAGTAATTCTATTTTTTTTTTTTTTAAGAAGCAACACTATCAATTGCAACTGTAATTTATTGGTGACACTTGTTGAAGTTATACAAGGAAAACTTTTCATGATTCTGGATATTGGTTACATGTCAAGGCAATATAGTCCAATTGGTATGGTAACCGTTCTTCCTAAAAAATGAAACAGATTCGAATTTTTCTTCCTCTCTATTGTATAATGTATAGTTGGCACAAAAAAAAAATTATTGTTAGACAATTTATGAAAAAATAATTCATAAAAGGACGGAAACTTGCTTCTATAGCAACTTAATAAGTATTTTTAGCCCACCCATTAACATATTTCTATTGTTAATTGTTATATGTAATGTAAATGGAGATATGAACTCCAATGTTTTGATGAATAGTAGTTAAAATACTATATTGATCTTTCAAATAGTTAAAATAAAAGATTTTGTATTTTCTATTTATCATATAATATTTACTTTACGATATATGAGGTACATGTTCTTGAGTATAGTATCTATTTTAAGATTCCATTTACCACCCTATGAGAATTCTTAATTAATGGTATTGAATATGATAAAATATAATATTTTTAACTTAACAATATGGGGCACATGTTCTTGAGTATAGTACATATTATAAGATATCATGTACCACCCTACAAGAATTCTTAATTGATAGTGTTGAACATAATAAAATAAGATATGCTTAACTTAAACACATACTCAATGTCCATAAAATCTACCTAATTTCATGAATTCAAGCGTGATTATAGTACCCCACTTGTTTTTTATTGAATCAACAACCTGTAATGCGTTTAATCTAGCAACTTTGAGAAAGTAGAAAGGAGAGCGAGACCTTAAGTTTTGTCGGTTAATGACATATTGATGCAGTTAACTAATTATAAAGACATGGCACATGGAAAGTCATTTGGTGGTATAAGAAAATATATACAATTTTAATTCTAACTAGTGAATTAGTATTACACTAAATAGTTCAGCTAAGTGATCCCATTATATCACTATTATAAATAATAATTAATTTCTTATTTAAACTATTTAACATGTTTATAGAATATTAATGAAATCTCTATTTAAACTACTTAGTATAATATTAATTTTTTATTTTAATCATTTAAAATTTTAATTTTTTATTTTAATTATTTAATATAATATTTATTATCTATTTTAACTACTTAAAATTTTAATTTTATATTTAAATTTGATTTCAAATATTGATCATCTTGTATATATATATATTTTGATTCGCCTTAAAAGAAAAAGGAAAAAAAAAAAAAAGTTAAATACATAATTCCAGACGGCAAAACTTGTATTGAAAGCTCTTCAGGATCAAGCAAAAAGCCCTTTCCTCACATCGGATTCTCTAATTTCTATTATTCTCGTATGATGGAGGACCACTCTGCATATTTTTGTAATAGTTTGGCCTGCCATGTTGCCGTAAAACCATTTGTCGCCGGAGTATTATAAGTATACGTAACGTCAACTTTGACGATTCACACAAATTGGCACTTTTATGTTTGTTTTCGGCGGCTAACTAGAGAACCTGATTGCCCTATCTTCAACAGTGAATCACTTCCTTTTTGTAAAGGATCCTATGAATGGCAATGGCTGCACAGTGTTTCTCGACGAAGCTCGTTTGATATTGGTGCCCATGATTGTATGAGTTCAGGGAACGGTATCATTTATATCCTACTTGTTCATATATATTTTGTACAGTTACTAAAAGTTAAGGAGTATATTTCAGTTATAGATTTTTTTAAATTTATTTTTATAAGATAAATTATAGATATAAGGTATGAGATTTTTTTTATTCTATATCCATTATTAAATCTGTACTATGATATATATAGGATATAGATTCTAAAATACCTTATACCTACTTTATAAAAAAAAATATTAATAAATAATAATATTATATTTTTCAATAAATAGATATTTTAGTAAAAGGAAAGGAAAAAAAGATTACAAACTTATAAGTTCATAACCCTAAATGACTAAACCTAATACCGTCACTCTTTTTTCTTATCGTCCTTCCTCATTCTCCTCTCAAACATTATGTTATGTATTCTTTTTTATTTGTTAAGTAGTAAAATTATATAAATTTAAAGTAATGAAAGTAAGAATAATTACTATTCTTAATTTCATAGTTTTTATTACAAGATTTATAAGTTTTGTACATAAAGAATTTGTAATATCATATATAAATTATTATTTTTTTATTATCAAATCAACATGAAATTTATTGAAAGAAATGTAAAATTTATAAGCTCCATAAAATACCCCATATTCTATAAATTTTATATAGTATACGTTTCATAATGGTTTTAAAATATCATAAATTAGGTTCTATTTCTAAAATTTAGAAATTTATACCTTACAAAATATAATATGAATAGAATCTAATATTCTATATACCCTATACCTATTGACTCTTAATACTAGCTTATAAGTAGGAATATAGCCGGAACACGATTAGATCAGGTTTAGTAAACTTGTTATCTTATATGGTTATCTGAAATCCGTCACAAACCTTATAGGATTTTATACCAAATATTTGAAACCCACCCAATAAACTTGATAAGCAAGTGCTGCTCGTTAGTCTTCTTTTTTTATCTATTGTGAGATTCATCCAGTTCCGACATAGTGTTTAGACTTTAGAGTTGCCGAGCCAAGTTGCTGTACTGTTGTAGACTATAGTGAGTGATCGTATGAGTCATGACTCATGAGAGAGGATGACAAGGAGTTGCCAAGTTGAATGAGACGAGGATAATGGACAAATCTTAAGCGATGACAGATGATGAGTGAGCAAGACACCAGAGATGAGTGTTGGGTCTGCTGGCTATCAGTTGCAACTGTGAAGCTATGATTTGTGACTCACTTGCAGTCTTGTAGGCTGTGTTGTGCTTGTGTAGTGCGACCTGTGTTGTGTAGTGTGGCGGTGCGGCCTGCGAAGTGCCATGTGTTGTGACTTGTGTAGTGCGGCTATAGCCTGTGTTGTGTAGTGTGTCAATGGGGTATGCGGAGTGTGGCCTTTGGATGAGCCGATCAGGACAGACGAGAGAGTGAGGTGATATTTGTTTTTGCCAAAACAATTGAGAGAGATGAGATTTACTCCTTGCTTTTCAAATTTAATTTGATTTTTCAAAGAGAAGACTAAAGAGTTGAGACAATCTATTAGACATGAGACGTGTGAGTTGTAAACAGTAAGGAGTAATGTCAGAACAGAGTAAAGGGCTAGACTTGCTTGTACCTCTTAATTTTTTTTAAAAGAAAAAATCATTAAATATGATAATATTTACTCGTTTAATCATTATAAAAAATAAAATAAAATAAATCGAGTTTAAGTTCCTAACGAGGTTTAATATTTATCTTGTTATCCAACTCAATGCTATAGGATTTTAAAAAATATCTCATAACCTATTCCAAACCCTATAGAATAGTATTTTATGAGGTTTTAACTAGGTCGGGCAGATTAAGATCCCTACAATAACCCGCTTCCTTACATCTCTACTTATAAGTCTATTTCTTCACTTTGATTGAAGGTTGATTTAAAATTTCAATAATCAATTTTAATATGATGTACTACTATAATTGGTTCTAAGTCCTAAAATCATGGTGCATGTCATGCTTGAATTTGAATAACATATCCTCTTGTTATCCAACCTTCAAGTTCTCATTTGTTCACCATATCCCTTTTATTAAGATTCAACACCAGGACATTCAAATTGTTACTATTTTCAAATGTTGTTTTATTATGATATTTTATGAATTCCATTTGCATTATGTTGTAAAAGAAAATGTTTACGAGTAATCTTAATGAACTTAATAATATGTTAAATAAATAAACTTTACACATTTTTATACACTTGTGAACTTGATTTTCCATGAAGTATATAATTAACCTCACAAGGTGTGGCAACTTCCTTCTGTAAAGACATTAACGATGGAGTTGTTCATAAAATTGAACCACATCAACCTAAGCACCAAGAACCAAATCAAACCAAACAACTACATGTGGTTCCCTTATGTTCTGATTCAACTTAGGGGAACAAATCAAACCAAACCACTAAAATCAAATCGAACTAGTTTCCTATGAAATAAAAAGAAGAAGAAGAAGAAACTATGCATTTTGATTTTTTTAATGACAATACAAAACTAACTTAGTGGCTCTTATGGTGAAAACAAAAAATGAAACCTAACCTTAAGACATTAGCTCTTAGTCCCCAATCCTTGCACTCCTCCTATAGTTCACTTTCATGCATGTCGGTTTTCACGTTAGACAAGATTTTTACTCTCAACTCATGACTTTATTAAGCTCATTCATGCCTCTTATTTCAGTCTTATTTCTTTATACTCTTATGGTCTCACTCTCACCTCTCAATCACTCTATGATCCTTAATGTAATAGATCTAGTGTTTTATAAGTGCACAATCTTTTTCTCTTCTTAACTTGCTTATTATGTAATGTGGATAATCTAGGATGAAATTTATAAGATAACTTTCCATCATAAAATAAACTTGTTCAAGGAAAATTGTTATCTATAATTTGTTCGTCTTTTATATACATATATGCCATTGTAGTCCACTTATTGAATTCTTCCAACTCGAAATCTTATATCAAATTATATGAGTAAAAATTAATGATAAAATATTATCTAAGCAACTAAGTTTTATTTATTTATCTTTTAAGTGGTTCAAACTGAATTGAACCTCAATTTTGAAGCAATTCAATTCAAAACTTTGAATTGTTAAAAGTGGTTTAGTTTACTAACGTCTAAACCAAACCATTTCAAATGCAATTTGCTTTGGTTCAACCCTTAAACAGAGCCAAATCATAAGTACGTCTACTTAGAATTCTTTTTTTTTTAAGCAACAAAATTTATAATATTAAAATTACTAAAAAATTGTAATATATCTCGATAATTTCTTTTAAAACCCCTAATAAATGTTTTTAAATGAGGAAGCACTCTAGTAAAAGCCTTTTTTTCTTTAATTAAAAGATTAATCGGCTCATTTCTCCTGACTTTTCATTTTACAAAAATACAATATGAGGAAGCTCGCTCCCTCTCTCTCTTTCGAGCGCCATCTTCCTTATGCCTAGGTTTTCCATACACGGTTTTTAAGGGAATTAAAGATGAGAAAATATTCGTTTCCTCTTTTTCCTTTAAGGTTTTTTTTTCTTTTATATTGCATTGTAGCTCTATAGGATCTCACAATTTAAGAAAGGTTCAAGAAGGTTATGTTGGCTTGGTTGTGAGCTAGAGTTGCATTTGATGTTTCCGGCTTTTTGAAGTGAGTTTCTCATTTCATTTCGCTGGCTTCCGAAGTTTAGTACCATGTTAACCTAGACTTGGAGATGCTTCAAGTATTACGTTTTAATTTGAAAAATTAGGCACATAATTCCTCAAATTGGAGTTTCAAAAGTTAAATTTAGGAACTTAAATCATTATTCATTATCTTTGGAAATACTTCAACCGATTTCAAAATTTGGAAATAGGGCGGAGTTTCATTAGTTGATGAATACAAAGGTTAAATGATTATGTTTTGTGATTTTGACAATTGTCAGGAGACTAGTTAATGAAAGATCAGAGTTTAAAAACAGATTTGGGGTAGGGGGTTGACCAGTATTAAGACTTTAAATCAATGGCCGATTATTTCATTCCCAAATCAAACAGCCTTGCTTATTAGCTGATCGAAGACCCTAGGAAAGTACTTTTTTGAAGCGTATTTATTTACTGTCTAAAAAATGTTTACTATTAGGTGATAAAGAAGGTGTTGTGAGCTTAATTAGGGCAAGCACGGCATCGTATGTTGGCTTTATGGCTCTAGGCTTCGAAATCAAATGAATTTAATTGTATTAGACTTAAATTGATGAGTTTTATCTGATTGACATTGAGGCTAATAATCAATCCGGCATGTCATCAACTAAGAGTCCTATACTAGCTTAGGGTAGGACATGTGAATTGGTAGTGGGATTGATGATAGTCATGACTTTAACTTTTAGTATAACTTTAAGTAGAAGATATGATATTTTTAGACTCTTAGCTGTTCATCTTTTCTTTTCTTTTCTTTTTTGACCATTTATGGAAATGTTGTTTTATAGATCACCTATCTGATCAATTGAATTTTTTTATGAAACTTATAATATATATATATATATATATATATATAGAGAGAGAGAGAGAGAGAGAGAGAGAGAGAGAGAGAGCGCCTCATATGTTCTTGTTATGTGTAAGAACATGCAGCGCAACAGTAGCATCCGGACATAATTTCAAGACATCACAACTTATTTATGTAAGTATGCTATTGGTGTCTTTATGGTATTTGTTTTATTCCATATAGGACTTCATCTCCTTTTGACACGTGCTTAAATGAGTAATATGAAAAAAGAAAAAAAAAAAAAAACCAAATTGGAAGAGATAAGCTAAGAAGAAATAGACATTAGGTAAACAACTAATCGGGCTCGTTAATATTAGTAACAGAAGTTGCCCAAGTGGGACGATGCGCGTCGAAATTTGGTGTCTCTACATAATGAGAGGTGATGTCCCGTCGTCCTCTTTATTTGACTATATATCCCTGCAAGTTGTCAAGGTATCCTTTCTGGATTCTGATCTTTCGGCATATATAGTATACTCTATAGTCTGTTCTATTGTACCAAGATCCAGCACTAGTACTTCATGCTTGTTAATTCAAGTAATATCGACTGTTACATATTATATTGGAGTAGGGGGCGTGTAGATGTAGACTCTAGCTACCTAGCACGTGGACTTAACACTATCATACGATCAAAACAACAAGAGTCTACAGGTTTGGTTGAAGCTGAAAGTTGATATAAAAGTTAAAAAGAAGTGCATGGGATTCAAACATGGTATGCTAAAGAAATTTTACTTAATTCTACATAATGTCTAGGGTTTGAAATCATGGAAACCTTATCATGTGTATCATCTGTCAAAGCTTGCCTAACTCATGTGCTAATATAGCATGTGAGACTTTTTTTCCTTCCGCTCCGATAGTGAGTGCCTATTAAAAAAATATTGTTCTATCTCAATAAATGCAAAGTCTATCCTTAATCTCCTGTTCAATAATTATGATCTATTGTCCTTAATTATAGTATTATCTTTTATTTTTATAGTTTATCTTACTCTTTTTTTTCTTAAGTAAAGATGAATTTTGTTAAAATATATATATTTATTAAATTAATCAATTCAAAATAAACAACAAGGGAAAGGTTGAGAATATAAGATCCCAACTAAATAGACAACTACATCTATTCTAAAATTGACGCAGCGAGGAAAGCGTTACGAAACGAATCCGAATATGGATTGGTTTCACACAACAAAGATTAGCTCTTTGATGCAAATTCTGGTTGCGTACAACCGATAAATGGAGATAATCCTCTCTCGAAGTGTATTTCAAAAATATGAATAAAACATAACCCTAACATGTCTGACCAAAGAGTATATATACTTCCCCGTAAAATATCTAAAAGGGGAAAATCTAAGCGTACACGTGAAAATAAATAATGATATACACGTCTATAACCTATCGCATACACGGTCGTGCCTCTAGGCCGTGTATGTTTCTGTGAGAATCCCGATAGAATACACGGTCGCATACACGGCCGTGCCTCTAGGCCGTGTATGTTTCTGTGAGAATCCTAATAGAATACACGGTTGCATACACAGCCGTGCCTCTAAGCTGTATATGTTTCTGTGAGGATCCTGATAGAACACACAGTCGCATATACGGTCGTATCTCTGGCCGTGCCTGTACCCGTTTTGTCAACCTGTGTCCTCCACGATGTTCGCATAAAAAATCAATACGATCCACGTATGGTATATCACCATTTTTCGTAAGAAAATAAAATCTACCGACTGACAAGTTTAATAGATCCCATAAAGGATGATATAATCATACATAAAATTGAAAATGAAAAGAAAAATAGAAATAATAAACACACAAAAAAAAAAGAAAAATCATTTGTTCTTGTTAGGTATGGCTCATATATTGAATGAAGGACAGATGCTGGAGTGAAGTCGAGTGAAGTGAAGCGGAACGAGCAAAAGGAGCTTCGCTCTAGCATTTGTCCATTGGGGGGAGTTTTGAGATAGCATGCAGGCCAAGATTAAGTGGGCTTGGGGGGTGCGGGGGCGTAGCCCCGCGCGGTACGGTACAGGGTATTTTTGTAACTGTACCTAGAGTTACTTATATATTCTGTAATTGTAACCTAATTGTTGATTATTCCTAATAATAAGAAAACAGCCGCTCATCGCTCCCGAGGACGTAGGCAAATTGCCGAACCTCGTAAAATCTCGTGTTCCTTTCTGTTTGCATTATTTCTGTGTTTACTAGCATAATATCTCAACAGTTCTAAATATTACTAACAAATAAATATTAGCCCTATTATCCTAATTTTCAAACTAACTAGATTTATAGACATAGACTTGTAATAATGGGAATGCAATGTTGATAGATTGGTGGTGGGGAAAATGATTAAAAAAAAGTTTAATATTATTAATGGTAGATTTATGAATATTGAAATTCAAAGGGATGGGATATTTTAAGAAATTTTGAGATAGGGAAATAAAAAAGGGAAAGAGAGAAGAGGCGACTTGAATACTTTAGTTACAATAGGACATCCTACAAAAAGCGATTCATTACTTATCTTCCTATTTTCCTTGGTCTGTTGTTCCTTGCTTCTCTATGATTTCGCAGATCCCCTTTTCCCTTCCCTGTTGAGGTAGAATGCAGGAAAGCGAAGAGAGAGAAGTGATCTAAATTACTAAATTTCCCGCAATCCTCAATATGGTAGAATTTTGAATTGCAATTTTGGAAACTAACTATTTAAGATTCATTTTTTTCCCTTTGTACATGTTAATCAAACATAGAAAGAGAAATATCTCTCCTATCATTTTCTTCCTTCGTCTCTTGCCTGTAAACTTCCTTTTATTTCCCCTTACATTGTTTTCCCAAAACGTTACCAAACAAAGGGTAAACAACATAAATGATCAAACATATCATTCTGGACCATACTAACGATTTGAAGCTCAAACTCGACTTTGACCTAGACTTGAAAGTTCAACTTGAGGAATATACCTTCAAATTTTCTACCACATCTCAGTTCTTAGAATGAGTTCCTTAATTTTTTTTTTTATATTTTTTATGGAACATATGATATAAAAATTAGAAAAATGAAGAAATTCAACCATTGAGTTGCAAAGACAATGAGAAGAAGAAAATTTGGTTCAGAATCCTACGTGAAAGTCCGAGAAATGTCAAATGAAAAAAAAAGGGCTACCAAGGATGGTTGCTTATTTAAATATTTTTCTTTATTTGTTAAGGTCTCCCATAGAAGTCCTTCACCTAAATCCTTGTGCGAAGGATTCAGGATAAAAATGGCCTATCAAGCGTACTCATGATCCTAAACCTCTAGATATCGATGGTCTCCATGTTTGGTTATCGAATTAATTGCTTTGATAATTAGAGCATCCTCTTTCTACAATGAACTTGCTCTCAGAAATCGAAAAAATAATAATAATAAAATAAATAACTAATATAAAAATAAAGTTATTGTTTAAGGACGATCTAACAGGTTTTTAAAAGAAGATGATGGCGTGGTAGTGTTTTAACCATTAGACCACCTTGAAAGATGGAAGAATTCTTTCATTACCTTTAGACCAGAAGAAGATGTGGAAATTAGAGTGGTCCATGCAAAACGCATTCACATTAAGCTCTTGATTCAGGGAGACTACATGCTTATATGGCCTAAGGTTACTTGGAAGACCAATAATTCCATCGTGCATGTTTTGAAATGGTCTCCAAACATTAACATGGGTTAAGGATTTCACCGGTCAGATCGCTACGGATTTTTTTTTTTTTTATACATTTCCCTTTCCATTCTTCATAAAATCAACACTATTCGCACTTGCATATGGGTTTGAATTTTTTTTTTAAATTGGATGAGCACTGAAGCTGCAAATATTGAGCCTGTGGTGTTAGAGATGCCTTTCTAGGATGACTATTTTAGGAAAACCACATCATGGAAGTGTACTTAAAGGAAAATATGGTAGGAAAGCTTGTTTATTGTATTTTTTTTTTTTTTATAATAAACTCTCACGGTTATTAGGGATGCAAGCAGATGAAGACATGTAAGGTATCCTTGCCCTAGTAAACTTAGCATCAGAATCAATTACCGTGAGTAATTCCAAAAAAGACAGCGTTACTTCATCAATATGAGCATTATGCAAGACCAAGCAAGATAAGAAGAGCAAAGGCAAAACATAGCTGCTCTTTTGATAATGTTGCTCCATAACGTTGACACTACTTCTCAGGACCGCCGTCCTATTGATAACGTTGCTAGTTTGGTTGGGGAGTCATACAATGTAGAAAATAAGCAGAAGGAAAATACTGATGCCACTATATTCCTCTTGTGGTTTATACGGCTCCTAAGGTATCATTTTGTATTGAGCCTCTACATTTAATGTTAATGAGAGCATTTGTCCTAGAACCTTGTTTGAGTTCAATTCAAAATTTAGATGAAGCAGAAAAGTCAAGAGACTACATGGTCTTGAATTTTGCATTTGCACCTCAAAAGATATACTTATCCTAAAAGAATTTACATTGCGATGCAAATTCAGTAGAATGTCCACAGCCGATTACTTAGTGATATTCCACAAGGATTTATCTATTAGAATTGGCAATACCTTGTTAAAGATTTATTTTACGTTAATCAATGCTCATTGCAAAATAACTCACAAGGTAGCAATATCTTTCTCAAAGATTTCCCATGTTGACCAACCATAAAAGCTATTGCAAATAATTTACAAGATAAAAAATCCCAAGTCTCCAACTTCGAGTGTGTCTGAAATTTTACGTTGTAGATTTAGGGTGACTAAGAAGAAGCGTGTAAACAGTAAATTTTCTTTATTATTAACCTGTATGCTTGAATGATAATCGATATCAAGTTTATATCCCATGTACCTAATAATATGCCCCTTCATTTTCATTTCCATTTCCAATCAATTAGAGGATGACCCTCTTTCTCTTTTCAAGAGAAGAAAAAGAAAGTCACATTCCAACTTTCAATAAACAAAGGTTTAACGATAGAACTATATAATCTTACCGATGGCGCCGTAGGAGTAGCCACTACAAAACGTCCTCCAAAACAAATACTTGAAAGCACGCATTGAAATAGAGATAACCCCTGCTGAAGCTGCTCCATAAGCAGCGAACGGCGCTGCCGACTGCCGCAAATATGAGAAAAGACTGCCTGAAATACAGAATAAGATCATGCGCTGCCATTTTATTGTGAGGAAATTTTGTTTGATAATTATTTGTCTGTGTTTTTGGTGTTCATTAAAAGGAAAATGAATTAACACAATAATCTGAAGGTCCTGTCTTAAATCCAAGATGCGGTAACTAATGACATTCTGATATTATGTTTTGGGAAGAGGGAAGGAATTAAGATGGGAAGAAAATAGGAGGAATGAATTAAAAAAAAAAAAGAAAGTGAGAGGGAAAAATCATAGGTTTATTAGTAAAATGATTTTTTATTTTATCAAAATGTCATAAAAATCTTTATAACTTTAAAATATGCTTTTACTTTAAAGGTAAATTAGTAATTTATACGAATTCCTTCCAATTTTCTCTATAATCGCTGAGAATGACTTTTGTGGGCTCAAGAAAAAATTTCTCTTCAAAATCCATTCCTTTCCCCTCGGCTCCTTTTTCAAACAAACAAAATTCTGCTTAGAATCCTCACTTTCCTTTCCTTCCCCTCTCTATCCCTTCCATTAATCCAAATATAGTTTATGTTGTAGACATAGATAGAATTGTATATGGATCAAGTCAAGATAATACTATGTGAATTGAAACTTAACTTAAAACATTGTCATCGAGTTTGTGTTTGACTTGACCAAGCAAGCTCATTTAGCTTTGGTTTTAAGAAAATAGTATTTTCCTTTCAATTAAAATAATATTGCTATCTAAATTTAATTCAAACCTCACTAACATTTATAATAGACTTGAACTCTACTCTTGTAACTCAAGCTTAAGTTCAACTTGATTGCTAGTTGAATTAAATTTAAATAAATACCAAACCAAACTTGAATATTTCAATAATAGATTTGTGACATTTATACCCCTATTTGCTATGAATTATAGATATGGTTAAACTAATAAAATATCTCTTTAACATATTGCTTGAATTTTGATCAGCTTTGTTTTTCTAAAGAATATATATGGTACTCCTTTCCCCCTAATATCAGGGCAAAGTATTTGAAAAAAAAAAAAGAGAAAAAAGATTCATTAATATTGATATGCTACATGTTTCAATAAATAGCATATAACTATCAATAATTTATAGTTTTTTAATATGTATTAGTCATAATAGGTATTTTTGAAAAATTACTATTTATATTTTTGCATGTTGAAATTTTATTAGTGTTTGCGTGTCACTAATCAATGCACATGGTGTGTTAGTATCGTTGAAGCCTTTCTCGTAGCATTTGAGCAAGAAACTATTGTTTATCATCCTCTAACTACACAGCAAATCACAAAGCAAGCTTATTAGATGGATGGTAGACTCCTGAAGTTTATAAAACTTTAGACCTTAAACCCAGCATGAACTTGCATGACAATGTTTAAGGAATTAAGTTTATAAATTTGGAATGGCATAAGTAGATTTGATATGATGGACTTAGAATAGAGATTATTTGACTAGTCTATCTACACGACTGTTCTCATGTAAGCTTATGCACTCAATTTGCTCCATGGTCTTAGATCCAAGAAGAGCTATGAAAGAATTCATTAAGAGTAGAGATGTAAATGGGTTGGGTTTGGGATGAATTCATTGTAACCTGAACCTAACCCAGTAAAAAATTATATACCCAAAACCCACCTCAACTCGATAGGGTTTTTTCTTACTCGATTCAAATGGTGATTAAATCTTTTTTTTTCATACTTCAACTTATTTTTATATGTCATTTATTTAATTTATTATTAATCTACTTGTAATGAAAAGAAGAAAGAAATTAAATATAAAAATATATTAATTAAAAATATAATAATAAAATAAAATATACTGATTATAAATTATAATATTAATTTATTTATTTTTTTAAATTATCAGGTCGAGTTTTCTTATCAGATTTTTTTTAAATCTCATAACCCGACTTTAAAACCTATAGGGTTTTATCAAGCCGAGGTGGGTGGGTACCCTATTACTGCCCGCCCTAGTTGCATCCTTAATTAAGAGAAGTACTCATTTCGATCAATACCACTAATGCGATCCAGTGGATGTTGTTGATGGTTAAACTCAATAAATACTCAATAGGTCCCTTTTATTTGAGATAATTTGAAGATTAGAGAAATGATATTATACCATCTGCTTCTTCAAAAGATTAAGATTTAAAATAGAGAGTAAGTTGTTTTTACTTAAGTATAGTAAGATTAATGCTCTATAAGTCCTTCATTTTTCATTTGTGCATTTGATCCTCGAGATTGTTCGTTTTTTCTCTTTATTTCTCTCTCTAAGTCATCTTCACGTAATAATTCTATACCATTCATATGAAGTGTGGAACTCACGTTGCACACATAACCATTCTAATTGAATCATCTCCTCTACAACATGCAAGGGTGTACCCTCCAATGGAATTGTCAAACAAAATGTAGAAAATTATATTAGGAACTTTTTTTTTTTTTGAATGGGTCTGCAAAGGATTGGAAAATTGATTAAATCATGTGGGATACAGTTGCATCTCAAAGCAACGGAGGACTGGGTTTTGCAAACTACTATGTTCAGCATAAAGCATTTGGAGTCAAGAGAGCTTAGGAGGGAAAGCAAAATGGTCCTATAGGCTCAACCTTTTTTTTTTTTGGCCAAGCCATAGGCTTAACTTTGTGAAGCAAAATACGGAAGGAAAAATAAGAGGGAAATGATATATGGCCTCGACAGGCTCATCTCAATTATAGATGGACACAGTATCAAGCCAAGAATGGATTAATGAAAATAGGTTGCAGTAGGGCAGATGCAAACTTCATGTCTGACAAATGGACAGGTAAGACAAGGGAATAGAATATATCCAAAGCCTCTTTAGGACATGTTTAACGCTGGATGCCTCACACAAATCCCAAAGTGAAGCACCGCACCGGCGTTTGGAGTTTCCTCAGGATATTAAGGGTCCTTGGTAAAAGTTGGGTTCTTCTAACAAAGAATTCAGAAAAGGTTTTTTTTAAAAAAAAAAATCTTTGATTGATTAAAAAACATTATTGGGATCCACAAAAAATTATAAAAAATGTTAAGAAATTTTTATAAAGGAAATTAAAAATAAAATAAAAATTTGTTTAAAAGGAGAATTTCTTATAACGTTGATATAACATGTACGTATTCGAAAAAAGATTCCTTACCACAAACATGATTTAGAAAACTAGAATGATAAGATTTGGAGTCAAACATGGATTTGGGGTTTATAATAGAAGTTTACATGATAAAGAAGGTCAATTTCAGGGGAACCACGAAATGAAGGTTGAGTTAAATTAAATATGATGGATCTGTTTATTAAAAAATAAAGAAAGAAAGAAAAATCAGAAGGAATCGATATGCTATTAACAAAATTGTAGGGATGTGGTAGAAAGATTAGGCAAATCCAAAATGGTAGACTACATTATTTAAGACCTTTTCCCGTGAAGCATTTATGGGATAGACAGCGGAAAGCGGTGAGCTCCAACCATATACACCATTATTTTAATTTTACTAGAAGAGCTGCCAAAGCTTGCTTTTGCAGACACTATTTGTCAAAACCATTTTATTCCGATTTTGCTAATATAGAAGTACATGCCGTTTTTAGGCCTCTTCCTTGTCACAAAGTTGAAGGGTCATTCGTACGTCAAAAGAATGGTCCACCCCACTATTGAATTTGTCTGCTTTTCTTTTGTAGTTTTCAATCTTTTAAGATTCTAAAGTGGGTTTTTTTTCTTCTTCTTCTTTCATATAAATTGGCTCTTTTTTTATACATTCCTGGAATTGGATTTTGTTCCCTGTTATTAATTTTTAGTATAAATTGCAAATAAGTTCATTTATATTTACTTAATATACATTTAATCTCTACTTTAAAATTAAAAACTTAGATCATAAATATTCAAAAATATGCTCTTAGTTTCCCAATTGATCATGTCACTCTTATAACAATTAAAAAAAACTTATAAATAAAATATTAATTTTTTTTTAAT
Source organism: Laguncularia racemosa (assembly GCA_037954665.1). Taxonomy (NCBI): domain Eukaryota; kingdom Viridiplantae; phylum Streptophyta; class Magnoliopsida; order Myrtales; family Combretaceae; genus Laguncularia; species Laguncularia racemosa. Next base: position 1,446,293 of record JBBMOL010000133.1, read on the forward strand.
CTAGCATTTAAATGCTTAATATAAAAAGTAGAATGATTAAATATACATGAACAAATACAAAGAAGCTATTTTGCAATTTTTTTTCTCCTTATGCTTTTTTATATTATAAGTGTCTTATGTTGGAGACTTTTGATCCACCATAGCATTGTTTGGCATTTTTGTCCTAGTTATTTTATGACCATGGGACATGTCTTTAGACTCTTTCTAAGCATTAATAACGATTGTGTTTCGATGGAAATAATATTCTTGGAGCAATTTATAAATAAAAACCCTAAATTATTGATTACTTAAAGTGTGATTTTATTTTTTTATAACTTTTAAAGATGTATATTTTTCTATAGACTTTAAAGATGTAATATAGTTACTAAACCACTCTAAACTCTCATAATTTTTAAAATTTTAGTTTGTATGTTTTTAAAAATTAAAAATTTAGAAAATCTGTCCTACACAATAATAGCTTGGCGTATATTTGTGATTTTCTTATTTCTTGATATAAAAAATGCTGATGTTTATTATTTTTGCCATTTTATAAATTAAATATAAAAATCTTCTCTCTGACCAAACAGATTGCATCTGACCCGATCCGCTTGTTTCTCCAAGAAGTTCTCCATGGTTACAGTCGCTGTTTTTTTTTTTTTTTTTATGTACTTCAAATCTCAAAAGGTTAGTTTCAAAATAATAATAATAATAATAAATAATCCAAAAAGTCAAATATCACGTGTAATTTCCAGCTTGCTTACCGGTTTACTTCTCTTCGTTTAAATCAAAACTTTTGACAAAGCATACGTAGTAAGTTCAATGTACACATTTGTTACTTTACTTGCTTACGTTTTGCCCAAAAAAAAAAAAATGAGAATATTTATGGCAAACCATTTCTGCAGCTACAATATCATATTTTATCTTTAAAAAAAAATACTTCAATTCTATAAGATTAAGATTATATTTTGAAATTCACAGCGAACAAAGGATCTATGGGTTTTTAATTCGAATACTTTTCATTTTTATTTTCTCTATTTTCAAGTTAATGATTAAACTATCTAAATTCTTAAAATCTTTTATATTATCATTTATTACATCAGTATCTTTCTTTTAGTTACAATTATTAATCATGCATGATAACATTTATAAAAAAAAGATTGATGGGAATTAAGAAAATAAAAATACAGATTCATTTCCTCGTATTTTATTCAAGATTATTTATAATTCAAGTTAGTACAGAAGTTGTCGGCTTAGCTGCTTTGGCTAACTGTACAAAAACCGATGTTTCTTCTTTCTCATTATGAAGAAAGCGTGTGTTCTTTTCCTTCATTTTTGCGTCAAGCATCTTTACATTCAGACAAAAAACAGTGGGAGATACGCTTCCTTTCATGTGTATATTTTAAGATTAATTTATAACATCTTCCATAAATTATCAAAATTCTATAATCACATCTTTACACACTACTTAAAAGACTAACTCAACATCACCCTAGAATGAAATCTTGTGGTACCAATATCTTTTAAGATATACACACAAACTATATATATATGTATATATTAGGCTCCTATATGTATTGATTAATGATGCTATATATGCATAAAACTCTTAATTAAAGTCAAATTAGGTTTTTTTTTTTTTGTGGGTGAAAAGCGTGTTTTTTTTTTATTTTTTGAATTTTCTAAAATATATAATACTTAAAATTTTACATGATTATCATTCCCTTACCAAAAATAAAAAAATTAGATAATTATCGAAAAGGGTCGTATTAATTAATAAGGTTCAAGATAGAAAGTGCTCAAAGGTGATAGAAGCAGCTTGCATCAGATCGTGTTTTATTATTTTGGTTTTAAAATTGATAAAAAAAAAAAAATCCACCATTTTTTTTAAATAATGTAAATATAAATAAGCTTCAATAGTTAAATACCCAAAACATTTATTCTCATTTTTTTATTTAAACGCAATATCTAATTCTATAAATATCATTTTAATAATATTTATTATATATTTAAACCACTTTAAAAATATTATTCTATTTTACTGGTGGAACTATTCCACTAATTTTTCCTATTAAAAAACTCAGCCTCCGAATGTTTCCAAATTTTAAACCACCACCATGAAATTAAAAGGAAAGCCCTAATAAATGTTCCTAAAACCTTTGTTAAATATTAAAAGAAAAACCTTTATCAACTCTATTATTATTATTATTTTGGCCAATACATTTATCAACTCTATATATATGTTTTTTCGTTGAAATATGATGCTTATCATTAAAAATGTGTTTTTTTTTCTTTAAAAAAATAAAATAAAATTCATTGCGAAGGCAGTGAGCTAATCCGATAAAGAATCGATCCAAAATCAAAGTTTGCTCTTTCTTTTTTTTTTATTTAGGAAAATTCTGAATACTGATTATTATATGACTGTTCACATTGCCATAAGGGAAAAGTACATGAACAGTGAACACTAGTCATTAAATGCTTTGTAGCACCTGGGAAACTGAAAATGACCGTCTGACTCCCACCTATTCTCTTCTTCATCAACCTTGTTGTCTCTGATTACGCTGTCTGCAGGAGAGAGAGAGAGAGAGAGAACAGTAGTTGAATGGTGTAATTCACGTGAGGAGCGAGTACAATTCTGGAAAACAAATCCCGTTTTTTCCTTAAAAAAAAAAAGAAAAAAAGAGAAAGATTTGGAGAAAAAATGGCAATGGGAGGATATAACAAGGGAAACTATGGAAGTAGAGGAAGACCGTATGGTCTTATGTTGTTATTAGCATTTGGAGCAGCACTGTTTGGTGTTATGGTGGTCCATAAGTTCAGAGAAAAACGCATCTTCAACCTTCTTATTAAAGAAAAAGACAGAGACATACTCTCTCTTCAACATCTCTTGCAGGTCACCGCCTGTTGCTTTGGGCAATATTAACATGCCATTATACATATATATGCATCTTGCATGCTGCTTCATGTGGCTTTGTTTTTGCAGGATCATGGCTTAGATGATGAGATTTGTGGTCAGTATCTAGTAAAAGTCATGTTGCATGTCCTTTTGAATGTATTTTTTTTTGTAGATTTTCCGAGTTATTCTGTAGTCCCATGGATGTCCTTGCACCAACTTTCATAGCTGTGTGAACGGTCACATTTCATATATTGCATGTTACAATATGGTATGATTTTCAGTCCCATGTTTGTGTCTGTATAAATTCATAATGGTTCTTGTAATCAATGGCGAACCTAGGATTTTGCCCCGGCGAGTCATGCATATATATAGAAAGTGCAAATGTAAATATTAAGCAGTCTCAAAAAAAATTTATCAAAGGTAATTTTTATCGGGGCGGTGCCGGGGAGTGCAAATGTAGATTAATAAGTAGTCTTCAAAAATTTTCTAAAAATAATTTTATCTGCAATTTTCGAAGCTACATGTGGCGCTGGATCCGCCAGTGCTTAAAGTATCTTATGGTGTCAGATCTTGGTGCTTTTGTTTAACGAAAATTATTTTTTATATTTGTATAGTAAATTATATATATTTGTCAAATATTAGGGTAGTAATTAAAATCAGTGGACCAAACTAGTAAGGATATGATTTTCAGTTTACTCCCCCAACCCAAAAAAAAAAAAAAAACTATTATCTGATTTGTAATTGAAGAAAGTAAAAATGCCTTCACTGGTTAACGTTTTCCCTAATCTAAAAATTCAGATATTATTTTCATTGGAACAAACATATCCCATCGTTGTTGTTATTTAGCAACCGAAGTGGTTAGTAAATATGTTATTGATTGTTTTACTAGAGACTTTCAGTAGCTGTTTCTGAAATATTTGTGGCCTATTGTCAAACAGAAGGAGAGAGATCACACCAAGGAAACGAAGAAAAAGACTGAAGTCATGAGAGTGAAAATATACTCCCTAAGATCCCAGAAAATGGAGCTTGACAATGCCATCCGCGAAATGCAATCAACGATAAGTTCATTAAAAGATGAGCATAGAATGCTGGAGTCAGCTCTTGAAGAAAGCCAGAAGGAAATCAGGATGCTACGGAAGAAAGACTCCAGTGACGACAATTCTCAGGAGGCATACTTGGATGGAATCTTGAAGCAGAAAGATGCTGAAATTGAGGAGTTGAAGAGACGACTTGAAACACGTGTTAAGCTCGGATGGGGACAAACGATCGATCCTTCATCGTACCAGCTGGTTAATTCAACAAGTGCAAGCAGTGAAAAGCAGGAGGGTAAGAGAGATATTGTGGATATCGAGAATAACAACACGTTATCTAAGACAACCGACACTTTAAATGGTGGAGATCAAAGTGTAAACATCGTTATTGGGGATGGAACAAAATTGAAAACCGAAGCAGGTGCTGAAAATGTAGTTGAAGCTACCAATGGGATGGATTTAATATTGAAGTCGCAGAAGCAGGGAAATAATTCAGATGAAAATCCAACGGATCATGGAAACGCTGATCAAAGTAATGGCACACAGCTTCAAGGAACAAACAATAATGAATCTCAACGATCTTTTGTAGAAGGTGATGGGAAAAATCCAAATGGAGAAAACATGATACTGGACGCTAGGGATATTTCAAGAGATAAAGAAGAAAATGTTGATGTGCAAACAATGGGAACTGAGGAAGTTAGAAGGAAAAACCTTGAAGAGGATGTGAAGGTTGAACGAGGGACTTCTCAAGCTGGTTTCGGGGAGTTGGAAATGGAACCATCAAATATTTTATCTACCAATGTATTAAGTTCTAGTCCAACTGACAGAAGTATGTTTGCCTCTGCAGGCAAGAAAAAGGGAAAGAAGTCGAGGGTTGTTTCTAGAAAATGGAGAGTAGAGCATGAAGCGGCCTTGGAAACTAAAGAAGCTGTGTTTGCTGAAGATAGAAAATCCAGTGGAGATGCAATAGGAACAAAAAACCGTGAGGTTCTAGGAGTGAGACTCCATGAGTCAACAGCAAGAATCCGACATCGTGGCCAAAGCCGCTTAAGCAAAGCAAACAAATCTGATCAGATAGAAGACGGCATGCAAGAAAACTCCAAGCCTGTGTTGCTAGATGATCTAGTCGAAGAAGACGGTGATCAGACCGAGTTCAAAAGTAAAACAGCTCCAAATGAGGAAATGATGAGTGGAGAAAGTAGTACAAATTCCAAAGAAGACACGAGAGAAGTTGATAAGCCGTCTGATTCTTTAGATGGTAAGTTATTACTCGAACTCGAAACTTCGAAGAGGACAGAAGATTTGAAGGGAAGTGCCACAAACGTTGTTCAACGGGACCAGGAGGAGAAGGGAGATATTACGTTGGAGACATCCAGTGATTCTGACGAAGTTGAACTGCCTATGAACAGAAGGTTCAACGGCAATCAGGGTGACAATCTCACAGGTGGCGTCCATAAACCGGATACTGATGTTGGAATCAGACCGGGGGTGGAGCAAGAAGCTGATGCCATGCAAGAAGAGAGAAACAAGCTCGAAACCTTTGGGTGATAAAAGACTCAATTTGACGATAAAGGGGAAGAGTACAACCATGAAATCGACGATTCCGAGTTTTAGTTATTGCTTTACTAGCTTAATTTTACAGGTTGGCATATAGCTGAATACGTACACATAATCTGCTACATGCTTGAGCGCGTGTTTCCATTTTAAGTAATGATAAGAGCTTTTTAACATTCTCAGTCATTAAAACTCTTACCAGCATGAATAGAAGTTACCAGATAAACAATGGGTAAGAAGCAACCAGTAAAGAACATGCGTTCATCTCTTATATTATAGCAATCTAGCACATTTTTTGCGACTAGATTTTTCATTATGACTTGGAGATTTTTACTATAGTTGGACTCGGGATTAATACAAGTTATACAACCGTGATTAGAAAGAATAGCTAAACTAAACTAAACCTGAACTTGTCGAGTACCAGTTTTATCATCTCGATTTGATTCAGTCATACCCTGGTTACATCCATATCATCCTTAAGTGAGCTTCACGAAGCTTATGTTCCCCATTTGACAGTAAGGAAAAACATAAATTAAGGAAGATTGTCTTCTTCTCGATCAAATAACATGACGCGCACGAGCTTGATTTTAGTACAGTAACTACTTAACAAAGCGGATCGCACGGATGCCCACTTGAAAGCACACAATGAACGTACTAATCGATGAAACATTTGAACTGCCAACAATGCTTTCTTTTGTCCCAAACTAGATAAACTTTGATTCTCTGGGCTGTCATCTCGGGGAACTTCAACTCGATTTACCAGTTTAATACCATCTCTACAGGATGAAAGCACCAGCAGGCAAATGGATGGTGAAGGATAAATCTGAGTATAAACCGTGCAATTCAATCTTCTCTTCCAATGATTCAATCAAAGCTCTGCGAAAACTGACTTGTGCAGTTTATCGTACGTTCTAGCAAATGGTCCACAACTATGAAAGATGAATCCCTGGACATAGGACCAACTGGATAGGTCGAAAACATGCATTCCAACAACATGCGGGTCTCACTAATCCAATGGGTACCAAGTGCCTAGAGGCCAGAGCATGCCTGCCGTAGCACTAAAATCATACAACTATTTGTCTTAAATTAAGGGACAGCCACAGCAAACGCACATCAGTCCAATCATGTCCCTAACTGCCTGCTAATTAGCCAAATGTACCACAGTTCCGTGTATCCTTTGTAAATAAAGGAGTCATGCTGGTGCGTCTAGTTACTTACCAAGTATAGTTTACAAAATGGAAAAAGATAATAGGGGACAATTATTAAAAAAGCCAAAAAGAAAAGGCTTTCACTCTTGTTTCAGCTCTTAAAAGGTGACTCGAAACATTTGTTATCATGATCTTACAAAATGAAAGGGAACTAAAACTACAAATATCGAAGTAATAACAGATGGGATTAGAATGTGTTGTTGCCAGACTGAGATTGTGAACTTGCGGCATCTGCATTACTGGGATTTCAGGGTAAGAGGAACGGAAGAGCAACTCACTTGCTCAATATCATTAAACCAATCATCTATAATTCATGAGATGACAGCAATCTCTTCCTAAATAAGGTTCTCTGTATCAAATCATTGAAAAGTAACAATGTCCCGTAAAGCAACTGACTTACAATATTATCACCAAAGGATGATCACAAACTAACAGACGGCCAGTTAGCCAACAAGGATTAAAAAAAGGGTTCCTTCTTCAACATGCTTACACTTTATTACCGGGAAATTCCAGGATAATCACTTTCTTCAAATTTTAGTTTTTTGCTTCCACCACTTCCTGAAAGTAGAGCACAGATCAGGGATGATGATTTAAAAATCACCTAAGTAATTCAAACAAAAGGCATATGGAAAATGCAAAGCTATCATACTTCCTAGAGGTTTCCAATCATAAATTCTTTTATAATTTAGACTTCATGAAAACAAAACAACCAGAAATAGAAAGAAAAATGCACTTCCAGATGCAAGTGAAATAGGGCTCAAAAGAATATGAGACTTGTCCATTGAAATTCATTATGAAACTTTATTGAAAACAATACTTCACTTATGCCATCTTGGCCATATAGGATCCAAAGGCAGGGTCTATGCTCATGAAAGTCATCTACACAGGTAGTAGAAGTCATATGACAACTGATTCCTTACGCAGGCCAAGGGTCTTAGATGTTCCAACTACCCATTCAAGGATCAAAATCTCAGATATGTAAAACAGACCTGGTAGAAAAAAGCCTATCCCCAAGAGCAAAACCATATAGCTAACAATTTGAAAGGTTTTACTTGAAGTAGAAGACACGGTTGCTTCAGGAGGAACAAGTAAGCTGATGGAGCATAAGAGACTGGTTGACTAACTGGATTTGTGTAGGCATGCTGCATCAGCACAGGAAACTCCCAAGAGATGAATAATCAAGGTACAGAACAAACTTTGGAGGCCAAAAAATTATGTATCTTGACCATAACAGTTTCGTGATGGGAAGGTGAATGATTCACTGTAAGCATGAGTGCCACTCTATAGCGATTCGTTGATTGGAATTGTTTTGGTGCTGTGGTGTGTGGAGGGAGGAAGAGACATGAGGTGAAACAAGCAAAAAGATGGAAGCAGCATAAAGAGCTCTAGTTTCCAGTTTGAATTTGTTGAAATCCAAACAAAAGAAATAGGGAGGTGCTACAGAAATCTAGCTTTTTGATGACTTGAAAGATTTTATATCCCCGCCCCTTTAAGCAATCAAAATAACTGGTTTAAACTATTACCTTCACACAATTAACATTCTCTGGCCAACAAAATTAGCAAAAAAGAAAAGTTCACTGGCCAACATGATTAGTTTTAATCCTCACTAAAAGAGTGCAGACAGCATGGTCTAAATGGGTAACTTTTATGATCTTTCTTCCAGATTAAGGCATCACAAATGGGGTAGATTACAGTAGCCCATCCATATTTTTTATTTGGATTTCAACAAAACTTGAACCGGAAACTATTACCTTCATGCATTGAGAAGTTATCCGGCCAACATAATTAGGAAAAAAAAAAAGGTTCACTGGCCAACATGATTAGTTTATCCTCTCTAAAGACTAGAGTGCAGGCAGCATGATCTAAATGAATAACCTTTATGAAGATCTTTCTTCCAAGCAAGGCCTCACAGCAAGCAGTACTAGATTAGTTGTAGAACCACAAGGGGGCAGGATGCTGGCCAAATTTACAGCATTAAATCCATTCCATCAAGTAAATGAGACAATGAGAATTGAAAGCTGAATTTCAAGGAGATATTGACAACTTCGCCTGATTCTTAACCAGAAGTGATCCTAGCTAAGATTGGAAAATTAGCTTCTCTCAAGTGGCGAAAACCGGGTTTTAAGGTTTTGCAGCCATGTGAAATTACCAACTACTAAAATACAAAGGTAACTAACAGTAATTCAGATTTCAGCATTTCAAATGTGAAAGTCATCCGGAAAATTCACATATAGACATACTTCAAAAATAATGACTCATGCAGTCAACTCCATGTATGGGGCTCAAGAAACCCAAATTCCATTGTTCTCCACAAGAGCTTTATTGGTTATGATAAAGAATATTATGATGGGAAAGTTAATGCGACTCTGGGGTCCCAAATCTTGGAACTTGATTTTCCATTCCCACTAGTTTTTAGAATACCATATAATCAGGGGTCATGAAGTTGTTTTTATACAACACAGCCTACAACCTTACTGAGATTGGTGAAACATAATTGTAATTTCAATTTTATGCAATTAACCAGACAGGACCTTGATATTTTTGCAATTCAGTAAGGATCAGAACTATTGGCTTTTGGGGTAAAGAAAAACAAGAACAAGAACTATAAGCTTGACAATGGCTGAATATGTGAACTTCATCAGAAACTTTAATTAATCTCAGTGATGAACCACCTTCAAAGCAAAAGCGAATAGCAAGGAAAAAAAAAAAGGGTGACAGTGACTGTTGAAGTTTTACCTCCTTATTTTTGCCCTTCCCTCTGGTAAAAAACTTGTATCCGCTAAAGAAAAGAAGACCCCATCCACTCAGAGAGACAATCACAAACTGCAAAAGAAAAAACATTGCAAGGCAATTTATCTACATCAATTTCCAACAAGGTTTGAGATCGAAGAAATTATTTATTCATTTTCATTAGATGCTCTATACAAATCTCATTCCACTATGACAGATTGAAGGATGGATGGATTGATAGGTTAGGTTTACCGATACTGAAAAATATCAATGTCAGCAAAACCTTAAACCATCAATCCATAAGATAATAAATTTTCAAAGCCAAAAATGGAACTCACATGCTCTTCCTTCCAATTGCCTGGATTCATTGGATCACTCCAACAATTAACTTTTGGAGGCCCATGGTGATCTGCCATGAATCAAAACAATAGCAATTACAAATCAAGTAAATATAGAGCTATTCAAAAAGCATATGCATGAACATGACTAACCAAATTACCATGACATCTCACATTTGCTCAGTTCACTTTGAAAATGAATAACATTAACAGGGATATGTTTCCATAAACATAACAATTCCCACAAGAAACTTTTTTATTACCAACGGTACTAAGATACCAAGAAGTTTGATAACCACCTCATATAATCAAAAAACAAACGTTCCATGAGTCCTAAATCTTTATGTACATTTTCTATTTGATTTTGAACCTTCTAAAACATGTTTGTCCTTTTCACCTTGCAAACTGACCTACCAGAGGTCATGCATACAAAAAACCATGTAAAACCACAAATAAAATATGGCACATTTTAATGCTATGTAAAACTAAAGTAACAACTTTCCAATTGTCGAGAACATTTCCACCAGTAAACATTACATTACATATTGTCGAGCCAACACAACACCAATTCTGCAGCCTTCTCCGAATCCTAAACTACAAGTAATCCTTATCCCCACTAAGCAGAGTCAGTTATATGGAAACCTTTTTTTCGTCATTGCATTCCATGGTAAACCACATCACTTCCTCCCCATACTCAATAGCATTAATTTGTTTACGAGCCAAGGCATTTTCACAGGTATCCTCGACAGCGGGAATCTGTTTAGAGATCATGAGATTTCCACAATCTCGCAAATTACATCGTCTCAAAAGCAAACTGTAACCGATTTCCACGAATCACTCTTTCGAAAAATTACACTTTTCGGCTTTACACAGTACAATCAAATCAACAGACCAACGGTAGCATTTTACATGTCAGAAAGAATTGGCAACAAACCCTAAGCCCTAATTAATATGAGAATATCAGCATCTCCCTTCTTTTAAAACGCACGCACGTTAATTCAAACGTACTGAAACGGATCGATGAACATATAATTGAAATTACCTGCAGCGCCGGCAAAACCGCGCCGTTGAGTGATGTCAGCTGCTTGAGCCGGTAGCCTTGGAGTTGGAGATGAGATACGAGATAGAGCTGAGACTCGACGAGCTGCGAGCGCCGCCAGGGAAGTAGCCATTGATGAAGGGAGATTGAGATTTGCTGAGAGAAACGGAGAGAGAAGACTGAATGAATATATATGTTAACCTTGAAAGCGAAAAAATTAATAATAATAACTTTTGTAATAAAAGAAGGAAAAAAAAAACAAAAAAAGATAAAAAATCGCCGTTGCCGGGGATCGAACCCGGGTCACCCGCGTGACAGGCGGGAATACTAACCACTATACTACAACGACATTGTTGGCAGGAGATAGTCCCAAAAATAATAGATGATTAAATTTGCAATTCTACCATCTGGCTGCCCAATTACACAAAGATTAGAATGTGGAGATTACTGTTTAATGAAAATACTATACTTGATATTGGTAAGTATTCAATCCGTGCAGCGCAGAGCTTATTTAATTTTGGGATAATTTTAACATCACGCCTTACCTAGTTACCTCTGAGTGCTTTTCACTTTTATTGTTAAATAATCTAGGATTTTTTTCAATTAAAATTTATATATAAAATTTAAAGTTGTTAAACATTATAATTAATTTTTTACTTTATTAAATTTTACTATCTTTATAATCTTTAAAAGGCTACGATAACAAACAATTCTTTTTTTTTTTCAACTAAAAACCTCTCATTATTTAAGTAGTGGGAATGTTGAAAAAGTAATAAATATTAGGGACATAAGCTGGTTTTTAATTAAAAATCAGGCCCTCAAATAACTTCACAGGGCATATTTGACAATCTCATACTTCATTTTTGGAGTATAAAATACTCATAAAAATTGTACAAGTAATTATTTGATTAAAAGTATCTTTACACTCTCACTAGTTGAGTCTTAAATTAAATTAACTTTCATCGTGAGAATCGTAAATTAAATTGACTTTCACAAATAATAAAAATCCAGTAACAGTAACTCCTTAGGTGAAATTAACTGAAAAAACGATCATCTTGCCGACAAGCATGTTCTCTGAGTGCCAGCGAATTGTATATGGGCTTTAGACATATGGGCTTTGATTCTAAATTCTTATAGCCTGTAAGCATTGAGTAAGAGACATGGTATGAACTGTATTTCATCTACTGGATTCGACTTTTATGCAAGGTACACTAGACATTACCTATGTAATATAATACGTATAATTTAATTTGATAAATGTAATAACAAATCAACCACATTAACCTAATTTATATAATTCATTATTCTAAATCAGCACTCGATCAAATAGTAAAATATATCTCAAATCTCTTATTAAAGTTGGCATTACGAATTATGTTTATCTTTTGTTATTATCATTTTATGTTTTTATAGAATTCCTTTATATTTATAATATATTTATTATAATTTGCATTTAAAAGTGATATCAACTTGTGACGTAAATATTGTGATTTTAGACTCGAAAAGCTAATTTTAAAAAAGAAAAATGCATAGATACTAATGGATATCCTATAAGTTGTAGATTTTACAAAGTATAAGTTTCAAAAGTTATATAATACATCATAGTTTCTAGATTCTAAAATTTATAGACCTATGTCTACAAGGTTTAAAATCTATTCCTTATCCACCTTGCACTCACTCCACCCTACTTGTAATGGTAATGGTAGAAGATGCTAAACCATTTAAAGCATGGTAACGACTATCTACAATAAGTAAGAATATTAGGATCTTATTTAAAAATTATTTATTTGTCAAAGAAAATTTCTTTTGTGACAAAATTTTACAAGGATAAATTGAATAATGTGATAACCTAAATAGGATTCAAATTTTCAAAATATGCATAAGTTGTGATGAAATTATGTTTTGATCAAACTGTAAATGGCTTGAAAAGAGATGTGATGGGTACTATGCTTACTCCCCTTTTATGATGGAGTTAATAAGGGAAGTTTATTTGTCTAATAATAGAATATCTTTGAGTGTAATTATTTTATGGTATTAGATTAACAAATCTTTAGTCTTTTGTTTGGTTTGTAAAATAAACTAAGACATTACACAAAAGAGATTTCAAGGCATTTAATGAAACTAAAAAAAATTATACCATATATTCGATAATACAAATATTTATTTCACTAAACAAAATAAATATAAACTCAAAACCCAAAATATAATCTTACACTATCATCATTATTTTTGTTATTATGTCCAAGTTAATAATTTTTTTAGTGAACTTTCATGTTAATACAAAAAATAACTTGATATCATTATAAAAATCCATATCCTATACTATATAAACTAAGCATGGTATAAGAGAATTGTATTGTACCATTCTTCTTGTACAATACTATCATATTCCCCTTACATTGTCCGATTATGTCAATCAAATGTATTACAAGTTATAACATGCAAGAGAAAATTATTAAAATAAGTCACTAGCAAAGATTTCAAAAGGAAAAAATAAAAGAAATTTTTAAGAAAAATATCTAAGAATGAAAGATTAATTTATAAATTATTTAAAGTCTAAATTAAAAACTTGTTTTTAAGGTACCATTAGATGACTTAATCTAGTAATATCCTTACATACAAGAATTTGCCTCCCTTTCCTCACATCTTCTTGAAATTTGTATCCATGGACACAACCACCTTTTTTGCATGGGTAAAAACTTCGGTGGATTTTCTTTACATGTTAGCTGTTGAAGCCTTATCTCCAATGTTGTGTTATATTTCTTTCAATCCTTAATGCACACATTGAACCAATTAACAAAGTATGTTCGAATGTTTTCCCTACCTAACATTTCCTCAAAAAGCAACATTTTATTGCCAAAAAAACACTTCTTTTTTTTTGTTGGTCAAACATCTTTAATAATAAGTTCCTTAAAAAGTATCTTAAGATACCATGTCAGTATCTTAAGTTTCCCTCTACTTAATCAATAAGTTCCTTTGAAAGAATTTCTTCAAAAATTCTTGAAACCTTTGTATTTCTATATTAGATTTTTACAAGTAAAATAAAAAACAAATTATTCAAAGAAACTTACTTTTTGAATTCCTACACAATGAACTTTGACATCACTTTTGTGTCAAGGAATCAAGTTTATTGGTGTAAATAACTTAAATAAAGTTTCTTAGCTTAGCAACTTGTACTAAGCAACTCTTATAAAGATGCCCAAAGACTCCATTATATTGGGAAGCTCTAACTAGTAATTTTCACACCAAATGCCTCATTGCAAGCATAGTTTCTTTTGCCTTTTTTTTTTTTCTCCTCTAAGTACAATTGGGGAGGAGAATTCAAATTTTGTTTATTCCATTAAAATGAACATTCATGCCACAAAACTATAAAGATCTTAGTTAGGCATAATTTTTGTTCCCTTATTATTCACATTTTTTAAAAATTTAAATGAAAATAGATGCTTTAATTGAAATCTCATTCTTTATATATGTTGATCAAATAATTGTAAGAATAGGTTTCACAGGAGTCAATCATGTGGAGATTTTTAAACATTTTATGTATATATTTGTTGCATTTATTTATCATAGTTAGGTAGCATTTGGTTATTAAAATACGATAATATGATGAGAACTAAATAGTAAAGTATAAAAAAATAGGATAATATATATATTTATATTATATTTAATATATATAGTACTAGATACAAATTTTTTCAATATATTTATTTTATACTGGATAGAGAGGGGGATTCTTTTGATGATTTAGAAACTTGGTATGGGGCTATTTTTTGAAATTTGAAAATATATTTATTTTGTACAATGAAATAAATTCTTGTACCATCAAATATATTATACAAAATTTTTCATTTTAGTCCATTATCTCAAGTGTTCTTTCATTTGATAATTTACGTCAATGTGCAAACTATAGACTAAAAAATATGGCAACCATTAGTTAGATGTTGTATTGATATGATTAATCTATCCACGATAATTCGTTATGAATTATAATGTGATTATAATTATGGGAAAATATGGCTAGTAGTTTTAAAATTTGTTCATGGTCTAAATTCATTAAAAAAAAAGGATATTAATAAATGAAAAGGCTAGTATGTGTTAAATTTGAATCTAATGATGATTTCCTAACTATGAGAATATCAATACCTTAAGTTAGCATGATGGTGCTTAGTATTAAATAAGTTTAGTGGATCGATTCAACCAAAAGCATTATACAAAATCCTATAGCAATAATGATTAAAGGTGTAAATATAGTCCTAACAATTGAGCTATTGGTCATAAAGCAAATAATATAATAATTTAATCAATTCATAAAACCAAGGAAGATACAATAAAGTTAACTGGGATTTAAGTGGGTTAACCCCATACAAAGCCAAAGTAGCTAATTATTCAATAACCCCACAAGCATGATAATAGCAGTGATACAAGTACTAGATTGTTATGCACCTGCTATAACCAAAGCATCTATGATATAGTTGCTCTCCCTAAAAGTTTCACTACGAATTTTGATTTTTCAAACCTATTGTAGTTCATTCTTGCAAAGAATCACGGTATCATGCAAAAAAGCAATAGTAGCATCCTACAAAACATTAGTTGCATTGGCAAAATAAATAACAATTCAAGTTTTCTCAATGGAATGAGTTATGGCAAGTTTTATATTTTGTAGTCATTGTAAAATGGACTTAAAAGTGATTTAGATGATCAAGCAAGTGCATGGAGATTTAAAAGTTTAATGAGAACTATTTTGTAAAATTTAGAAAGGGATTAAATAGAGTTTACCAATTTGAAAGCCATTTAATTCCTTTTTATATTATTTATAAGAAATTAGTTAAGTGAGAAAAAAAAATAAAGAATGTAAGTTTTATGATAAGGCAATGAGAGTGAGGAAGCAAATAGATATAAAGAGATATATAATGGAGCTCAACTATCCTTGTTTGCTCTTTACTTTTTTAGCTATGCACTGATAATGTGTTATCCACTACTCTAAAGTCTCTTTGGTAGTTAACAATGTGCCTAATTCCACAAACTAAATGTAAACACAATCATTTAACTCTAGGATCTCTCTAAATAAAAAAAGGTCATGACAAACAATCACTAAATGATGGGAAATAGAGATCAAAACTACTTGATCTAAAGATAATTCAACAACTAGAACTATAATCAATGATAATCTTTTTTCATAGAATTTGATTTAATATTTGGAAATAGTAAAAGAATGAGGATATACATGACTCTTCCAATGGATATGATGTACTAAGGGAAGATCTAATTATACATAAACTACCTAATATGACATACCGGCAAGTTTTGCTTACCACAATTTGATAAGAATGATTACAAGCAGAATAGTGAATGAGAAAAACTCACACAATACGGAAAACAAGGAAATAATATCATTTAACTTAATTCCATAAGGTTACATACATATATAAGGGCTACATCTTAGAAAATAATTATAGAGGAAAAGTAAAATATCTAAAACAAGAAATAGAATAACTACTACATCTATCAAAATTAATTGCTCTAGATCTTTTAGTGTAACAAAAGTAACTTCCAATACTCTCCAATAGAATATACAATATCCAAATTTAACTTTGATGCCTTTAGCAAGTCATCATGCCTTGAAAGTGTATAAATTTAAGTTATCTTTAATAGTAGGTTTGGAATCATAGATTCCTCTCTCATTAGAAACCCCTTGAGTAAAAAATGGTACCAATATCACAATTAGAGCTAGCAAAATCCTTACATTCGGAACCAATCTCTTCCTCTTCTTTTGACAGTAAGAAGCTCATTCCCAAAGCGATTTGTGTACTGAATACCCTTTGAAATATGCTTACTCATCAACTAACATAATTCCTTGCAATACTCTTTCCACTAAATGACTTAAACCCTTGCCCTACCTTGAGTCATTAACCTTCCTTGTGTCGGAATCCGGTTATGAGCTTGATTCCCATTGCTTATACTTGCTTTTGATGGTACACAAAATATCTCTCTATCAATTCCTTACAAAAGATAACTCAATTCCTTATGATTTCGCATAAAAGGTGTTCTTTACTTTCCCTAACAAACTAATTTGAAAATTCAAAATACAATTCGATACTAATTACAGTAAATGCATGGGATCGTTAAATTTTGATATTGAATTATCCTCAAAATCGTGTTGATGTTTTCATAAGTTCAAGTGAATGTATCCATGGGCAAGTCTCTAAGCTTTTTTAAATACTCAAAATTTTATGCTAGAAGTGATGAGAAAAGATAAAATCTATATTGAAACACATTTATTAGTAAATGTTTCTATTTAAAACTTTAAG
Source organism: Laguncularia racemosa (assembly GCA_037954665.1). Taxonomy (NCBI): domain Eukaryota; kingdom Viridiplantae; phylum Streptophyta; class Magnoliopsida; order Myrtales; family Combretaceae; genus Laguncularia; species Laguncularia racemosa. Next base: position 1,463,373 of record JBBMOL010000133.1, read on the forward strand.
AAAAAGGAAATTAATATTGTCCTTTTTTATATATAAAAAAAAAATCATCTACAAAAGTATTTCAAAATATATATAGTACTTAAAATCGTATTTTAAAATTACAACTTTAAATTGCTTTAAAATCATGATTTTAATGCATGATTTCTACCAAACGATTTTGGATTTTTAAGTTAAAATTAGCCTTAAGCCGTTTTAAGTTAAAGATAACCAAAATTCTAATTATAATGACAAGCGCAACATTTAGTAAGACGTTGTAGGTTCGATACCTACTCTATGCATTTTTTAAATTTTTTTATAGAGAATTAAAATGCATGGCCCAATTTAAAAAATTAAGCCCTCTAAAAACTGGAGCATTGCAAGTCTTAAAAATATTGATCTTGTGACCTCCTCTATTTTTCCTTGACGTAGGCCTACCGCTATGCTAATATTCTTTCTTTCTTTCTTTTTATGATAAAAGGCTATATAAATAATTTTAAGTTAAAATAGCCTAAGCCAATTTTCACCTAGATATGCACCTTCGTTCTAAAACCATGTCTTTAGAGCATGATTTCAATGTAATTTAAAATCATATTTTGAAAATACTATTCTAAGTGTTATATTATTAAAAATATGTTTGTAGCGATTGTATTTTTGAGATTTTTTAAAAATATAATATTAATTTCCTTTTCCCTTAGAACTTTGTCGGTTTTGTATATTTCATTTTAAAAAGACTCTTAGTTAAAAAATATTATTTTATTTTTTAAATAACAAACGAAACTTAATCTAAAAAATACTTAACCAATATATTTAAAAAGTTGTGCTTTAATAGTTAAATCTTTAACATAAATACTAGTGTATCCAAGTTCAAATCAAAAGGGTAGCAGGACAAGTGGGCTTACTTTCTTGTAAATTTCTTATATATAAGTAAATTTGTTATAGAAAGTTCCCTTCCTATCTTGGTTGGCCACAGAATAAAAAGAAATAAAAGAAAAAACTACTTAAGCAAGTATAGTAATATGAACATCACTTACAAGTTACTGGTGAAATTAACTTGAATCAAACATCAAGTTTATTTGGGCCGGACCACACTTGTGCCTTCTTATTAAATTCATTTCTCAACACAGCACCATTAATGTAACATCAGCGGCCCACGGTCCCCGGCCGCGTCAATTTGGTGTTGCTGCCCACTTAAGCGGGAAGAGACCTAGGGTTAGGGTTTCCACCTTCGCGACTATATAAACCCTAACATACTATTGTTAATGAAATGGCTTGTAGTTTTGTTGTTTCTACTGTCTCCATAATGTTACACTTATTTTAGTTTAGGCTTATGGTTAGTGGTAGGGCTTGGAGGTTGGAGAAGGGAGTCTAGGTGATCATTATGGCATGATGCACACCCCGGGCTCCTCTGAATTTGTGTAGGTGATGATAAAAGCCCCAATGCTCGTGCTAAAACGCCGCCGTTCGTGTTGCAGTTTAGCTTCAATCTCTCACTCATGGCTGATCTGTGTCTAATCAACGGCTACATTCGTTCTTCAGTAATATATAAATTAAAAATCACTTTTTTTTATGCTCTTTATTATTCTCAGCAATTTTTTTTATGGGATTGCTTCTATTTATTGTTATTTAATTGGCTATGATTATAAATTATCCGCGCTTCTGAGGGACAATCGATGAAGCAAAAAAAATAATGGTTGAATTTCTTAATATGAGCCAATTGAAGATGAAACTATTATTACTCATCAGCAAAAAAATAGGTTTTTTTTTTTCAATTTTACTTATTTGTTGTTATTTCGGCAGGGATGATATATATTCACAGCTTTAAATGCCAGTTCTGCTTCAGAAAATTCGTGATTGATAGAGCTGTAATATTATTCTGAGCCTTAATGGATAAAAAAATGTTTTTGTAATTTCTTTTTCTGCTTATATTTATCGTTCTGTGATTGATATAGGACTAAAGATTTAAACTTTTTGCTATATCTATGATGATATATCCATGTATATGAGGTGTAGATCTCCCCAAGTCCCTGTTTACAGGGAGAACCTACTTGGGGTCCTTCATTGTAATGAAATTACTGGATTGTCTGAGATTTTCTTTATGTGTTTTAGTTGACCCATTGTTTTTAAACGTAATTGTTGTTGTTAATTTCGTAAAGTATTTGTATTTCATGCCGAGGATGATGTAATCCACTTTGCTGAGGTGTAGTGGAGCCAAGTCCCTGTTTTACAGGGAGAACCTACTTGGTTAAGCTACATTCCATGTGACACTACTGGATTCAGCTGAGGCATTCTTAATCGCATCAATTTTTCAATTTTCTGTTGCCTTGTGGACATGCCTCATTAGAAGCGAGATCTTCTTTAGGTGTCCTTTGATTTTTTAATGATATTTTTTTGGGTAAAATGTAAGATAAATATTTTTGATTTTTTTTTTGATAATACATAAATATGATATCCTATCGATCCGTTTGAGCTCTTTGTAACTGCTTTTATATTTTCTTAGTTTCTTACAATGTAACTGAAAGAATTTGTTGAATTACATCGGAGCACATGGTTGTCCCACTGAGTACCGTTCCTCTATTTCATGTGAGTTTTAACTATACTCTTTGTCTTATTATATGTTAGGCATGGAGTCTGAAAAACTCACAAATCAACGTGTTGTCTATCAGCTTCATGTCCTGAATGATCAACGGGTTTGGAGTTAAATAACAGCATGACAAGGGACGGTATTGGGTCCCTAGCCCGGTACATTAGCATTAAGTTTTCCAACTTCACTGTATTTTTATTGCTGGTTCCTAATTGCAGCTAGGAGCATTGGTATTCTAACCAAGTCATGTTTCAGGCTGGTTTTTAAGCATGTACATTGCTGCTGTGTAACTTTAGCTGTCATTTGTATTTCAGAGTAGGAGATGATTGAATTTGATGTTTCGATGTGGATCTTGATACTAGTTCTGAAAGTCAATGTTAAGAAATGGTTCCATATTGTGGATGAACCAATTGTTTGTCTTAGGTTTTATTTCTCATGCAATGTTGGGCATATGTTGTAACGGAAGCAGAACAATTACCTTATCTTAGGCTTTTTTATTTGGGGTGGGGGGGTGGGGGTGTTTATACTGTCCTTGTACCAAGAGGTTGATTTTATCGTATGGAATTGTGCATATATTCTTGGCTGACTTTTTCTTACATGAAGACGTTTAGTTTATAGTTTGTAGCATTTTCAAGTGTCTCTCGTAGCATTAAGCGGTGGCAGGTGTATTAATTGTATGTTCTCACATAATCTAATTTCTGAGTAAGATTTGAACGATAATGCATCGTAAGTTTCTGAATTATATTTAGCTCCTTCTGTAATGTGTTAACCAACGCAGTTAGTTTGACTCAATTCCCTTTTTGTTTTTTTTTTTTTTTTTTTTGGTTGGATGTCCCTGCTGAATTTCCCATTGATGTGAGATGGTCTGGCTAACTGAGGCTTTATTTTGTTTTATCACATTTTTTATGTAAACAAAAGGAAAGAATTTCTATATTGTCTTGGCATGTCTTTTTCCTTGAAGTTGTGGTCAGAAATAAACGGTAGAAAATGCAAGTTGAATTGGAATTTAGACCCAGATGTTCATTAGTTTTCAAGGTTTTTCCGAGTCAGTATGGTTGAAATGAGCATCTTTTTCAGGAATACAGGGGCTGGAGTTTGGCTCTTTGGCTCCCAAAATACCCTTGCCTTAGAGATGAATACAGCACCCTAAACCGATACCGGAAACCTTTTTCACCCACGTGTTTGTTACATATCTACATGTAACAGATCTTTGTGAAAGGTTTACATTGTCAATTTTGTTATGTTTTTGTTTTAATTTTTTGGTGTTGAGTGGGACGTTGTAACGTTTGAACAGTGTTTCAGGCAACTTCCCTGTTCTTGCATTAACGGCATGGGAGGTGTTTACCTGTTCGTAAATTGATATCTTTTGCTCTTCAGACTTGCTGAGATTATTCTTTGAAGCTGGTCTAGTAAGCTCAAGTACATAGTACTTTTCCTCTATGTTTTTTTCCTTTTCCAGACTACAAACATGATATATTTTAGACCTGACCTGCCTAGATCTAGTGGGTGGTCACAGAACCAGAGAATGAACTAGCATTCGTTCCTTTATGGTTTTTTTTTTTGATTCAATTGATGGCTTTATTGCTTGATGGGGACCTATGATTTTGTTTCATGGGTCTTGGATTTGAATTGATATGGGGAGTTGTAAGGGGAGTACAGGCCATGCATGAAATTTCGATGGGTAGGCGTTATACGGAGGGGGGTTGTTATGAGTAGTAAGCACATGTTTGAAATTTCAAAGAATAAAATTAATCGGCAGATTTCAAGTAATTGCAGTCGTCTCTTTTGGGTTTTCATGTCTTTTAATGATTTTGGCGAATTAGATCTACATGTACCTTAACTAGTGTTTGGTGAACTCTCGGGCGTTCTGGTTTTGTGGCTTGTGTAAAGGTTTGTCCTTCAAACATTCTCATGGTTACTGAGGTGCATCTTTTACCCCTTATATTCTTAGTTTGGCTGTCCTTTTGGGTTTATTTTTTCCTTTTTTTTTCTTTTTCACGTTAACAATTTGCTTTGATGCTCTTTAGATAAGTCTGCCTTGTGTACCTCTTGTACCTCACCTGTCTTTGGTCATCCTTCCCTTGGTTCAAAGTACTCGCCTTGCCTGCCCCGCAAATTGTACATTGTTGTACTCAGGCCTTAACTCCTGCAGCTACCTACTCAAGTACCCCACATTTCAGCATCCTGCCTCTTCAAGTCACCCGCTGCCGAGTTGCAGGCAATTAGCATTTCCCTTAAAGGCTCCTTCTCAAGCATTCTCAAGTCTTCTACCCACACCTTGGTCTCCACTAATGCTCAAAGTCCACTAGAACTTCCTTCAGTTGCCGACTCATTGTCTATGATAGGAGTCAAAGTAAGAACAGTCTGGTGTTGATGATTGAATTGTACTTTTTTTTCAAATGTTTATAAATGAAAGACTTTACCTTGTGTATTTTCTAACATATTTTACTTGGAATATTTTTTAAGGTATGAAAGATTTATTGGGAAGTGATAATGAAGACAGGACTCGTAGTTTTTAGCTTTATTTTGAAAGACTTCTTTAGTAGTTGATGTTTGATTTCAAATAAATTTACTTTGTACTGTTATTTGAATCATTGCAAAATATTCTTCTATGGAGCTAATCAAGACATTCTTCTATTTTAGATCAAAGGCTATATCTGGATGGAAATATGTTGTCCAATAATTGGTGTCTCAATTGTTTCTCTATTAATTATAATTGAACACCTCGGCAAATTAAATAACCGACTACAGGTATCTGTTATCTAACCTACCAAATGTTTAATCATAATTGGTTAGAGCACGATTGTGATAGCGAAATTGAGATAACGGATGTAACTTTGCTATGTTGCCAATAAAAATGCAGTACTCGACATAAGTAAGAATGAATGCTTGTACAAGGGTGGCCAACTCACATTTAATTTGGGAAAATTATAGAAGAGAAGAGGAATGCTGGGATCAAGTGCAAATTGGGGATAAAATTATTTTTGTAGTATGAAGAAGAGTTTAACAATATTTAAAGTGGTGTAAATAAAGTCTATTATATTTCGTTAGTTTGACATGTTAAATGTTAAGTAGTTGCTGACATATATGTAACAGTATTTTCTACTTGTACTACTTTTAGTAACATTTATCTCCTTTTTGTATCATTAAAATCTTTTATTCTTTATTTGAAGTTGTGTTCAAAATATTGATCCTCTAATATCTAATTTGTCCAATTTACTTTCCTTGACATTTGCCTTTAAATTTTTCATAAAGTTTAAATATATCATTTTTCACATAATGAATTGCTCATAAGCTCATTACTTTTTATATTCTTATATTACTATGTGCAAAATACACAGTAGGCTTACGCATGAATATTCATCAACGTTATGATATTATCATACCAACTTACAATTAAGACCTTTGGGCCTTGTTTGTTTGATCCTACGAAATAATTCGTACTTACATTGTTTTTAATGAAAAGTTGAGAAGAGGTGACAAGGTATGTTGATGGTGCAATTTGGATTTGGGTCCTTTAGGCTCAATTTGATCTAATCAAGCTCACAACTAATCTTCAAAGACCAAAGATTGGATGTTTAGGTCTAGTTCGAGAATTGATCGGTTCGAGCTTAAATGTGTAGCTCAGATCAGGTGAGAGGTCAAATCAATTACACGTACTTAAATAGATGAGAGATTCTAGGAAAGGTAGAAAATAACAAATATGCGAAACATAAGGTGGATCTACCTACCACACCTACCTATAAAGTTGTCTTACCCTCAATACCTATAAATAAGGATTGACACCATTTGAATTGGGTTTGAAATCATTCCCTTAACTTATTGATTTCAAATACTCATTATACTAACTTAAACATTGAAGTAGTTACATTGGAACTACCCAATTGTCCCCTTAAAAGCTATAAACTCGTATTATATTATTATACTATATATTTTCATCACATTTTGGAGAATCAATATAAAGTTGGTTGTCATGCTTCAAAACCAAGATATGACATCTCTACCCAATATATATACCTATTAATGTGCACAATATATGTGTATGTATATACTTAGAACACTTAATAATATCCACAATATATCAAATTATTACAAGTTATTCTTGAGGGAGTTACCTCAATACATAGCATAATTGTCTTGACAATCCACAAATGGCAATCTAAATCAACCTTTTACATAAACTTCTATTGGGGATTAATGTATAACCATGGGATTGGGTGGGAGGGAGAGGTGGGGGCAAGATTTACTATATTTAAATCGACATTAGAAATTACTCATATGTATCTTATATATATAAGTTAGTGCACCCATGAAACTTTTTAGTACTTGATGTATAAAAACTTTGACTTTAAAAAAAAAAAAAAATTAGAGTGCTTGATACACTTTGTAAGAGGTTAAAGAAATAAATTCTTACTTTTTTATTGCAACACATATATTAATATTGAATTTTACCCATCAATCTATAAAGAAATAAAATTAATATGTAAAACTTGTGTAAATTTTGCATTGACAAAAATATTACAAAAAATTATTTAAACAAGTAATTACAAGTGAAATGGTAAAGGTAAAATGATATATATATATAAGTATGTTCCGTTTTTTTTTTTAATGTTGATTCTAAAAGATTATATTAATAGCAATATTATGAAAATTATTTGTCTTCGATTACTCAATAATTTACATTCATTTTCATAATATTAATTATAAGAAAAGTACCACTACTAATGCTATAAAAATTCTAAAAAAGTATCATTTTTAATGATAATTGTACAAGATTGTATTATTAATAGTAATGCAACAATTTTTAGTCTTTTGTTATTCTATAATTTACATTCATTTCCATAGTCTTAGTTGTAAGAAAAATACATATAATAATAATTATTTAATTATACTTATACCATACAACTAAAGCATTTATAATTTTGACAATATAATTATTATTTATAATGTACTATTAAAAAACAAATATCAATTCAAGAGAAATTATATAGTTAATTATAATTTTGTAATAAATGATATTTAACATTATTAATTATTGTAAAGAAAAAAAAAAGATGTCATTTGAGCAAGATAAGGATTGAATGCAATCTCGAAAAAGGTAAAATAGCATTCATGAGAATTGAATCTATAACGTTTTTTTTGTATCCTTGATTAGGTAATTATGAGTATAGCCTAATGCTTTTACAACTTTCACTTCCTTCATACAATAATTGAGAAAGATTTATTGCCAAGAAAAAAACTATAGTCACTTTTAAATGATTGTCTAAAGAAGAACGGGCTTTGAGGATGAAATTTAAATAAAAAATGAAAATTTTTAATAGCATAAAGAAATGATAAATATTATTAAAAATGATATAAATAAAGAATGTTTGTTATATATCATAAATCTAGTATTTTATAATAAAGTTATAAAATAGTGTGAATATATCTTTTTTTTATACCACTTTTAATAATATTTATTTTCTTTTTATACTATGAAATCCTTTCATATCCTTTATTTAAATTTAAATGCGAACATACTTAAAAAGTATAAAACTCTACATCCTATAATATACAGCATAGCCCCTCAGTCCATCACTGCTCAAGCTTAGCCCAAGTCCCAATGTCCACAGTACTCACCCTGCACATTGCAATAAATGCAGGTTAGTTCACCCCATGCAATAAAGGTCAGATGGAATAAAGGCATACATATCAACATTAAGTTGCAATTAATTTATTACCCATTCACGCCATTTTTTCTTTTTAAAATATATCATGCCCATTGATTATTTGATTTCTTTCTCTTTTATCTATCAAATCTATCAAGCAACATTCAATAAAAAAAATTTCTATCGAGATATGAAAATTAAGTTATTTTAGTTGTAATAGTTAATTTTTTTAAAAAAGTATATTTTTAATTTTTAACTATTTTTCTATTTAAATCCTACATTATATTTTTCCTTTAAATTCTCGATATTTTAAAATATTTTTAAATGAAAATTTTTTTCAATACTGTTAATTTTTCAATCTACTTTAAACAAATGGCATCATCTGATTAATCTAAATAGTTAATTTAAATATAAAATGTAATTAAACATATATAAATTAATTAAATTAATAAAAAATATTTTAAAAAGTCATGAAATAAAAAAAAGGATGCCCACCCAAACCCGTGACTTTCTTTTCTAGTACATCCATTTTGATATTTCCTATCAAACTTTTGCCATCTTGTCCTTCTTCTTCTTCTTTTTGTGCATCGTAATCCTGAATGGAGAATTTGAATTTTCAATTCCTAGATTGGCATTTTTCTAGCTTTGAAGATCATATGAAAACCTCCAAGACGGACAGAAAATTTGGAGACACCAATGATCCATGGAAGAATATAGAAACAAGAACGAATTCCAACTACTATGATGCAATTACATTTACATGCTTTATCATCTTGTAGTGGATATTTTCTATATGGTGGCGGTGCAATTTGGCATAACACCGGTGTAATTACATAATCCTTGATTCCTTCACAATGTTTATTACCAACAAATTGGCAAAATTCACAAGCATCCACAAAAGATCTCAGACCCATTGTCCTTCAAACAATGGAGCCAACATCAGTGAGGAAGCAACTTAACACCTCAAAGTTGTTTGTATAAGGGGTTTCTATAAATGATCAATCATATATAGACAATATGCTTGATAATCTTAGAGAAGTCTTGATTTGATGATATGTGAAGAGATAATATTAGAGAGGCATGGGAGAAAGAACAAGTAAACTCGATGTCTCATGTATGCACATGTAACACTAAATTGGATGTGTAGTTGATCCATTCTTGATGAAGTTTAATGAATTTTTGTTGTTCAATCTTTTGCAAAGCGATTTTGACGAAATAACAACATTTGTGCGAAGCTTGCTAATGTTTTAGATGTTCCAAATGAGGAGAAGGCTCATATATATAAATTTTTTGTTATTGATCTCAACCGTTGGATGAAACTAAATAGATTAGATGAGCCGTTGTTAAGAGCTATTAGATTAATTTTTAACGATCGACGGTCTAAATTAAAGCCTCTATTTCTTATATAATCCATGGGCTTTGGGCTTAGGCTTAAATCAAGTCAAGCCCACTTCTTTTATAATAAGCTTATGGCTTAGAAGGGGCGTACGAAACCCAAATGAGCTCAAAATGACTTTGCCTATTTTTTTTTTTTCCACATGTGAGACAACTAAGCAAGGTCAAGAGCAATAAAATCGATTTAGCAATCCTCATTTTTGAGCCTACCAAGTCAAATCTTCGTAAGACATCCCTAATTGAGCCAAGTTTCCTAAGTCTTATCACTAGCTTAGTAAGTTGGACAATGACATTAAATTAGGCTTAAGGCTTAGTTACCAAAATAGCCCTTTACATTTTATCTCCTGACCAAAAGCTCCTTTGATATATTCTTGGGGGTTTTGGGCATTTCATTAGGTAGATTTTCTTTAGTTGTTACAAGGCATGTGCAAAATGTAAGGTCATTGCATTCATCCTTTGCTCGTCTGTAGAATTATTGTTTTCTTTTGGTTGATGAGTTGTAGTAGCATAATATGGCTTATGTGTAGTTGATGCGGTATTTGCTTCTTGATGTATAATATTTTGATTGTAAAGCTGTTTCGATGCCCTCGGTACAACAATTGAATATATATAACATGATATTGAATATTTAGACCTCACAATGATTTCTCTAGTAATGGATCTTTGTAGGATAGACTTTTCAAAGTACTTTGTAGAAATTTGAGGCTTCAAACTCTTCCCTTAACGAATATTAGATGATGCATTTGTATTTGGATTGATTTGTCCCTATAAGTAATTATGTTGATCTTTATATGTTTTAGCCACGTTGGAGTTTCACTTTGTTTCATCTTATTGTATCTTTAATGAAGCGAGTTGGCTTTGAATATGATCTTGTGTTATCAATTTGAATATTCATAATAATTTTCTTATTTGTGAACTTGTGGAGAGAAAATAAATATTTTTCAAGTGTCACCTAATCTTCTGAGCTCCGATAAATTTATTGAGGGATATTGTACCATTAGCTCATTGCATTTTAATTCATCTTGGCTTGAGTGGTTCTCCACGAATTTGTTGCAATATCAGTATTTCAAATAAAGTTTTTCTAACAGATACTTGACAATAAGCTTTATGAATTTTTGAATTTGTTTTGGGCATAATAAGAATTCCAAACAATTAATTCAATGCAATATGAATCTTGTAGGATTACCAGCCTCAATTCTAAATTTCATCATGAGCATGTTGTAACACAAAATTTTCATTTTTAAAAATTATGACAAACTCTATAGTCTTCCATAAATTTTTTTTCCTTGTATATTACATTCACTTGTTGAGCCTCTCATTAAAAATTACTTCTCATATCTCCAAACAAAGGCTTCATAAATAAACACTCCATAATAGATTTTTTTTTTTTAACTCCCTCACAGAAAAAAAAAATACATTGCAAATAAATATTTCGCATTGGAACTTTTTTGTTTTTTTTTGTTTTCTAAAAAAATTCCTCACCCATAATGTTCCGTAAATTAATATTCCATGCTGATCTTTTTTTCCCTAAACTCTTTTGTCCAGAATGCTTTGCAGGTAAATTCTCCATATTGAAACTTTTTAAAACCATTTTCACATATTCAAGCGTATGTAAAATCAATTTGGCGTGTATGCATTGTTGTAATCACTTCTTCTTCTTCTTTTTTGATACATGCGACATGTAATTTTCATAGTTCTTTTCCTGTTTTTCTTTTTTTTTTTTTTTATTTCATGCTGATTTTTTTTTTTTTCAAACTCTTTTGTCCAAAATGCTTTGCAGATAAATTCTCCATAATAAAACTTTTTTTAACTCATTTTCACATATTTAAACATACGTAAAATCAATATGATGTGTATTCATTGTCGTCGTCACTTCTTTTTATTAGATACATGCGACACGTAATCTTCATAATTCTTTTCTTTGTTTTTCTTTTCCTTTTTTTTTTATTCCATACAGTATTTCATTCATTCATATTGCTCAATCATCTTCAGAACCTTAGTCAATAGTCATTATTAACTCCATTATTTCAATAAATCATATATCAGTTCCCTCCATTGTCGCCATTTTAATGTTGATTGATTTCATTAATTTACTTTCTGGTCATCCTCCAAAACCCTTCAATACACGACCAAACACATTATATGTCTCATTAATTTGGTCAATTATCTCCAATACTCATTATTGTCTTCATTTTAACGAATGTTGACCACCTTATTTCATATTCATCAACACTTCATAATTTTTGGTCAGCAATTGTTGAATCTCTGTAACCATGCTTAAACAACATATTGAATCAAGAATTTTAATATTATCTAATACAATTAATGATTGTTCTTTTCTTTTCTTTTCTTTTTTTCTTTTCAAGTGTATACACACACTATTTTTTTTTTCAAGCACGTAACATGCACCTTTCTTTTCTCTCTCTCTTTTTTTCTTTTTCTTTTTTCTTTTAATGTTTCTACTTCTTTTGCTTATAATCCAATACAATTTTTCCTTTCATCATAACTTCCTTCTCCAACATTTACTCATAGCGAAATTCACTCTTACACTTATACTTGTTCAATCATTCCCTCAATATTTAGTCATTTAGCCCCATTAATGATAAGCCATCACTCATCATTATTATCGGCCATTATGAATCCATAAACCACATCCCTTCTACTAATATAAATAGGAGCTCTTTCTTTGTTGCAAATCATCACTCATAATTAATTGTGAGTGGTTAAGCAGATATTTTTAAAGCTTGTGCAGCTTATAGAATGTTTTCTTCAAGTAAGTTTTCACTTCTTCTCTTTATTCTTTTCTCTATTTTTTCTTTAACAATAATAATAACAACCCATTTTTTATTTCCTTTCCATTTTGCAAATTGCCTTCTCATTGCACTTCTCTACCATACAAAACTGTTGCAACAAATGAGAATCTGAGGTCAATCTTAGGTTTTACTTAGGTTCTTGGTATTAACCACTTAAAGTTGAAACTTTGAGTTGTGATACCAAATTTTAAGCTTCATCAACTTTACAAATAACAAAATAGTAGAAAGCATGCAATGGCATGTACTAGAACGTAGTAATGGCACACAACATTAAAGTGCAGTAGCATGCATTTCCAAATTGTAGGGCACAGTAGCTTCATGTAATAGTAGAGTGAAATAGCATGTAATGCCATGAAACATAGCTTAATAGCTATGCACAACGGTAGAATGTGAGAGTAAACAATAGTAATCAAAAGCAACTAGGAGCAAGCGGTAGTAGTTGGTAGCACATAGGCTATAACGGCACATAATAACGAACAAATGCAATCAACAACAAGTTACATGCAATAGCAAAGTGCAGTAGCAGCACACAGCAACAACATCTACAAGTAATAATAGACAACAACATGTAATAGTAGCACATAGCAGTAATAGCACAACTACAATAGCAATAACTGACAACACATATCATCAGGCTAAAATTTCACCCAACGTCATCAATTGAGCCTTGTACTATGAGTCAAGTTTTTTCATCATGGTGCATTACCTATGAATATTAGAAGTCTCACAATGACAATGCTACAATAGCGTGCACAATAGTACAATGCAGTAGCTACAGAAGATTCACTTAGGATCATTAATAGAAACTTGTACTCACATGAGTATCAAGTTCTCATCGTGATGTGCCTTTCTTTTTTACACCAAAAGTACTTGTCCATGAGTATTAAGTTTTTCAAAGAAGTCTCATAATGACTATGTTCTAACATTGTATGCAATAGCAAAATGCAACAATTGCAAAAGATTCATTTGGCGCTATCAACTAAGACTTGAACTCGCATGTTTAAGTTAATTGTCGATTTTTTCTCCTCCGGTTGATGGTGCATCATTATATGATGGGGTAGCAACTCCTTATGCAACAGCTTGAAGGTATTTATGCAATTCATTATATTAAGTGAAACCACACCGCTATCCATCAACTCATAAGATCGTTTGCCATTGGAAAGTTTGTGATACTTAAAAAGGACACTTCATCTCGACTTCTTGTGCAATTAATTCGGCATTTGTCACCATGAAGGCTTATGATTTGCCACATTGTATATCACTTTGTAGCTTCACAACAAAATTGATATCATCGGTGTAATGAATATTTCTCAATGTACACAAGCTTGTAAATGTTTATGCTTCCATTCATCAAGATTATTTTATTATGTATTTGTTAGCTTTTATGCCATGCATAACAAGACTTGTGGAATTGCTTCAACTCTTTGAAGATCAATTGCATGTTTAGTGAACCACATGGGTTGCAGTCAAGCAAATTACAAAATGAAGCCATTTGAAGTTGCTTCAATTCCTTTAACTAATTAGTTGCGTGCCTTACTACTAACATGATTTTATGGTGAAATCATTTCACCTTCTAAGTGTTAAGTTAATTGAGCACATATAAATAATGTTTTAACCAAGTAGCAATGGTTAACTATGAGACTTTGATCTTAGAGGATAGCAAAGAGATGCAACGAAATTGTCTTGTTCTTGTGTCGAGAGGATTGCTTCAATCCTGATGATCACAAAAAAAGTGTTGTTAGAGGATGAGACCGCTTCAACCTTTCCCTTTAAAAGATGCATCTTTCATGTCAATATCTCTATTATGAGATAGCAAGCTTAAAGCACCAATTGCTCGTAAGATGATTGCTTTGACCTTCAATACTAGATTTTCAATTTTGCGTATAGACACGTTCTAGTACATATTGCAATGCCACTTCATGGAACTGCTTCAAATCTTGCATAGATTAAGTATGATGCATCAAGTCATGTGTCAATCTCATGCTCAAGATCGTATGTTTGTACTAAGTGGCAATGGATTCTATAAAGGAAATATCCTTGCTAGTCTCGTGAGTTGTAAGATCGCTTCTAATGTTGTTGCCAGGCATGTTTTGGCTTTACTTCAAACATGTATGATTGATATCAATTTGATCTTGCAATGATATAAAAATGGCTTCTCTGTGGACTCACTTTAAACCTACACCGTTAAGATCACTTTAACCCAATGATTGATGAAGTCACGGAAAGAGTCATTACACTTGTTGCGTGTTAAGGAGTTTGTGCTCCTATCGAGTGACAATAGATATCATGTGATGATCACTTTAACCATTCACAAATGCTAAAACTACTATGGAGTTATTTCAATAACTTGTCTTAACTAAGATTGCCTCGATCTCATGATTAGATGGGGATTTCATGAATCTTTGAGTAGAATGGCATTACGGTTATCAAGCTTGTTGTGGGATTACTACATTCCATCACAGATGAGTTCGCTTCAACTCCTTAATTGGATAAAAATGCAAAAAAAGCATTGTACCTACTGCATGCTTTAGAGTAAGTGCTTTTGCTTAGTGAAAACAACTACTATGAATTGTTAACCTCAAGTTCAGCGAAAGAGGGAATTAAGACTATTAAGCCTCTTGCAAGATTACTTCGACCCTTCATAGCTGAAATTGCTTCGATCTCACAAATGATGTCGCAGAATGAAGATTATACATACCATGTGCCCAGGAGTACATGCTTCTATCAAGCCATTGCAGTTATCATGACATGATCGCTTTGATCATTCATAGATGAGGTAGCTTCGACCTCAATTTCTAGATAAAACGGTGTTACGACTGCTAAGCCTGTTGTAGGATTGCTTTAATCCAACATAGCTAAGATCACATCAATCTCATGAATGATGTTACAAAATGGGCATTGTGCTTGCTACTCATTTAGTAGCACATGCTTTTATTGAGCCTCTATAGTGACCATGATACGATTACTTCAATCACTCATGGATGAGATTGCTTTGACCTTGACTCTATGGATAGGCATTACATCTTTCACGTGCTCAAGAGCAGGTGCTTCTATTGAGTGACAACAATTAATATGTGATGATCACTTCGACCATTCATGGATAAGATTGCTTTGACATCAAGTTCTATAGAAAGGTGTTATAGCTGCTAAGCTTATTATTGGGTCGCTTTAACTCGTCTTAGATGAGATCTCTTTAATCTTGCAGTTCAATGAAGATTGTACTCTTCTACCAAGCAAAAAAATTACCATGAAATAATCACTTTAATCATTCATAGATGAGGTTGCTTCAACCTCGACTCTACAAAAAAGGCATCATAGCTGTTAAGCTTGTTATGGAGTTGCTTTGAGTCGTCATAGCTGAGATTGCTTCAATCTCATGAATAATGTTGTAAAACAGACATTGTGTCTACCATGTGCTCAGAAGTAAATGCTTCTACTAAAAGACAACAATTGCCAAGAGATGATCACTCCAATAATTCATGGATGAGGTTGCTCTAACCTTGAGCCTATGAAAGAGGTGTTATGGCTACCAAGCTTATTGTGGAGTCGCTTTGACTCATCGTAGTTGGGATTGCCTTGATCTCATGGGTAATATAGCATAATAGGCAATGCACCTACTACGTACTCAAGAGAACATGCTTCTATTGACTGACGACGACTATTGTGATATGATTGCTTTGATCATTCATAGCTGAGGTAACCTCGATTTTGGTAAAAAAAAAAAGTGCGTTACAGTCGCCTAGCCTACTATGGGATCGCTTCGATCCATCATAGTCGATATTGCTTCAATCTTGTAAATAATGTCATAGAATGGGTGTTAGACCTCGCTGCATGCTCAGGAGCACATGTTTTTACTAAGATATTGTAGCTACCATGGTACGATTGCTTTGATCACTCACGAATGAGATCACTTTGACCTTAACTTTGCAAATAGGCATTGCAACTGCCAAGCTAGTAGTGGGATCGCTTCAATCCATTACAGTTGAGATCACTTCAATCTCATGAATGAAGAGCACCAATTAGTACTGTTCAATATACATACGTGCTTTCAAGTCGTGGGGGCAATGTTAGCTACATTAAACTTGTTTCATAAAGATTATTAATAAGGGATGTCGGGTAGCAATGTTAGCTACACCTAAACTTTGATTATGTTATATCTCATGCAAGTGCATCTAAGATGGTTTAATGTGTTGAGATGTTACATCTCATGTCAAAGGAGTTATGAAGACTTCCGAATTTGAAGATAATAGATTGCAACCTTCAATAAACATGGCTTACCTTGCACTTGCAAGAGAGATTGCATGAGATGAAATTTAATATTTGTCTCGAGTGTGATTTGACATATGTAAGGGTTTCAACATTGTATATTTTTCATTTGCATAATATCCTTAGAGCATAACTTACCCAACACATGATCAATGCATCTACACTCTAGCTTTAATCAATTTTATCTCAACTTCTTTGACATACACGACGAAGTATAATCTTGAGAAAGTACCTGAAGTGAGTCTAAACAATGTTTACAATCATGAATGATGAACAATCATCGCTAGGTCAGTTAAAGTTAGGGTATAGCTATGTTTGTAGTGCATTATTGTAATCCCTTCATCTTTTATGTTGTTTCATCGCCCATAAGGACTTAGTAGATCATCCCATATTGGGGCATCTTCTAATGTGACAACAATGATGTGGATATAAGATCTTGTAACTCTAACATGAATTAAGTACTACGAAGTTGTATGCTGACGATAGTATCAGTGATAGTTACTATTTTAGTTGAACATTGCATGAAGGAAGTGAAACAAGAACTCAAGTGTTCTCCTACATGACATACACCTCAATCGAAGCATTGGCAGAGGAAATATTCTTATGAAGTCACAAGTGTGATGTTCTCCTCTCCACTCAGATTTTCCTTGATCATGTTGATGCAAATGTTTTGATCCTTAGATATTTCCCTAGGTGTCATTTTACTTAAGAACTTTTCATCCCTAGTGGAGTCACCATTTAATGTATGAGGGGTTCTTGTAGATGATTAATCACATGCATGTAGCATGCCAGGTGATCTTGGAGAAGTCTTGATTTGATGACACATGGAGGGGTGATCTTAGAGAGAAGCATAGGAGGAAGAATAGGTAAGCTCGATGTCTCATGCATGGACGTTTGACAGTAAATTTTGATGTGTGGTTAATCCGTTCTTGATGAAGTTTGATGATTTTTTGCTGTTTGATCCTTTGTGGAGTGATTTCAGTAGAGTAATGGCATTTGTATAAAGTTTACTAATGTTTGAGTGTTCCAAATGAGGAAGAGAAGGCTCATATATATAGATTTTGGCTCTTGATCTCGATTGTTAGATGAAACCGAGATGGTTGAACTAGATGAACTGTTGGTAAGAGTTATTGGATCAATTTTTAGTGATAGACGGTTTAGATTAAAGCCTCCATTTCTTATATAATATATGAGCTTTGGGCTTGGGCTTAAACCAAGCCAGGCCTGGATGCTTTATAAGATAAGCCCACCTTTAATATAAAATAAGCCCACTTCTTTTATAATAAGCTTATGGCTTAAAAGGGATGGGGCATATGAGGCCCAAATGAACTTAAAATGACTTTTTTTGTAGCCTATTTTTTTTTGTGTGTGCAACAATCGAGTAAGCTCAAGAGCAATAAAATTGATTTAGCGATTCTCGTTTTGAGCCTATTAAGTTAAATCTCCCTAAGACATCCTTAGTTGGGTTAGGTTTCCTAGGCCAGTCACTAATCTAGTAAACCAGACTATGGCATTAAAGTGGGTTTAAGGCTTAATTACAAAAATAGCCTTCTATGTTGATTCTCTTTCTAGCATTGTTGTTGATCAAGTTTTGGTTTTCTTTTCATTTTTCTCAATACCAAATCCCTCTACATTCTTGTCTTCTTAAGGTTCATCAAGTTTTTAGAGTTAGAATTTGCTCATTCTCTCTTTTGTTTTTAATTTTTAAAAACAGGGTACATGATTTTTTTTCCTTCCAGATAAAGGGGCTCTTTTAAGTTTTGCCATCCTTTTTTTCACCTTGCCCTTTTGGATTAGTTGTTTCATCTCTTTTCATTACATGCAAGCTGTGTTCTTTATTGTTTGAGTATCATTAATCATGGTCTTTAGGATTGAGCCGCTACTTTGCTTTCCTTATATCTCGAGACATCTCATTTGAGCTCTTTTTATTAGGTTAACCTTGAATGGACTAACTTCACTCGACTATACTAGCCTCTCAATAAAATGGAATAAAAGAAGAAAGAAAGAGCTTATTATTTGCACACACTTAATTTTATCTAATGTTTTCTTTTTGGATCTGTTTCTCTCTCTATTATTCTTTCTTTAATTTATGGACTTCTTTATTTTTTATTATTTTTATTCATTTAATTAGTTAATATATATTTAATTACAATTTTATTCAAATCAATTGCTTGCACCAATTGAATGATGCCATGTGTCACAAGTGAGTGGAAAAGTTAATGGCATTAAAAAATTCATCATTTGTAAATATTTAAAACTCAAATAATAAAAAAAAAGTTTAGGATTCAAATAAAAAAGAGATCATACGTTGATTACTAAAAATATACTTTTCTCTTTTGAAAATTAGTTGTTGTGCTCTAGCTTTCTTTTTTGTTAGTAAAAATAATAAATTTCTTATATTTGAATTTATTAAAATCCAACATTAAAATTGTAACTAAACCATATTTATAACTTATCATAAAAATATTAATAGCTACCTACTTTGTTGGCAGAAAAAAAAAAAAAACCTTTATCTCTCTCTCCTTTGTCTTTTCTTTATCATATTTTTTTTCTTGAAAGATTATTTTTAATTTAGTTTTTTATGATTGTTTTCTTATCATATACCAATGATTAAAAAT
The DNA here is from genome assembly GCA_037954665.1 of Laguncularia racemosa. Taxonomy (NCBI): domain Eukaryota; kingdom Viridiplantae; phylum Streptophyta; class Magnoliopsida; order Myrtales; family Combretaceae; genus Laguncularia; species Laguncularia racemosa. The sequence continues at coordinate 1,482,673 of JBBMOL010000133.1, forward strand.
ACTATAAATGATATATATTTTATAGTTTATATAATCAAATATCATCTAAATTATATATAATACCAGTTAATATAGATATTAATTTTATTTTATAGGATTTAATATACAATCTATATAGTAAATTATATTACAAATTATAACTAAAGTTAAATATATATATACCATATATGATATGTCATATATAATTTGCAATATATAACATCTAAACCATAATATTAATATGTGTTATACATAATATATGTTATGCATATGTATTATCTACAATATAACATGTATTATGTATTATATTATATATTATAATTATGGCACTGAGATTTTAAAGTTAAAATTATTTCCTTATATAGTAATATTATGGATCTAGTTATTTAATTGATATCGATGACCATCCCCTGCCTTTTTTAGCCCTACTTCTGTTGGTGATTAGATTATAATTTTACATCTTTCTTTTCGTTTATTTTCTAGTTCGTGTCTTATTTATCCATCAAAGTCGTGAATTTATCTTGCTTTACAAATGCACCAATCGAAACAAATTGCCCTTTTTTATTATTATTATTATTATTCACGTCTTCACCTTTTCATATCAGTTAGGGAGATAAACGATCTTACGTCAAATTACTATCTAAATTTTTTAACTTTTAAAATTTAATTTAAAATTTAAAAACTATTAAATATTATATTTAATTAAATTTTTACTAATTACTGCCGCGTTATGACCGGTGGGGGAGTGGGACCGAACCTGAGGACCACGCAATGCAATTTATAATTTCGTACGGACATTTAATATTTTTTGTGGTCCCAACTCTATTTGGCGTTTGCAATGGTTTGCTCCACCATTGACGGTGATTGAACATCACTGTTCATTTTATCTACCACACGGAGCAATGATTTTTTAAAGATTAATATAATAAAAAACTAGATTATTTTCTTAAATTTACGTTTTGATTCGCTAAATGCAATACTCAATCAAAATTTTTTATTAAATTTTATACTTAAAGTTTAAAGTTATTAAATATTATATAGGATTATAATTGTTATGTTAATATATTAAATTAAGCCAATTAATTATTTAACTTAATTTATTAGGATAGATGACGAAGTTAAAGGAAATCATTTAAAGAAAATTAACCTGATAAGCTAGAGATAGGAATCATTGAATCGATTCATATGCTTTTAACTTTTTTTCAGATAGATTTATGTACTTATGAAAAATATTATTAGCCTGGAGCCTTGATAAATTTATTCATGATAACCCTAAAATGATCAAGTTCCATCTCATTTATCAATCATTAAATGATCTAACAGATATTATTAGGCTTAAAAGTGTATATATATTCGATTGATTCTCATCACTTGACACAAGCTATTCGTTACTTAGGCTTCTCCATAATACTTAAGGTTCCTTAAGCTTTCTTATATATTCTTATTACTTACTCATCTTTCCTATCATTCTCTCATCTTACTGCATGTTGTTTTCACGTCGTTTTTTTAAAATTATGTCTAGCATAAGACTTGTATTACATTCATGTAATACTCACATAAACACTCTAAACACCGGTTAAAACTCCTCATTTATAAATATTATATTCAATTAAATTTTTACTTATTAAGTATATTATTTTTTGTCATCTAGAAAGAAATGATATAATAAATACTTGGATGAAAAAAAAGGTAAAAATGCTTTGATGATATAAACAATTAGAGGTGGGATAATAAATTTAATCAATAGAAATTCAGTTGAATATGGAATTTAACAATTTTAAACCTTAAGTAATAAATCGAAAGGTCAATGAAAGTTTTTTTTTTTTTTGGGGGGAAGTAAGGATCAATGAAAGCTTAGGAAGCGAATTATCTTTATTTTTAAAACATTCAATTAACGAGTATTTATGGGATTAATTAACAAATTTTTAAAGAAAACTTTGTTTTTTTTTTTTTTCTAATCTATTATACAATTCACGAGTCAAAAAGATTAGAAATTTCCTTTCAAAAACTCGTTTTATTTTATTCCCAGTCCCACCTCGAGGTGCATGCTACATGCGATGTTTATCAGATGGAAGCTGTTTTCGTGACGTTGTCGTCACTTGGTATGAAGAAGGCGAAGATCACATAGCTAAAGCCTAGAAAGCATATCCTGACAGATCAACTCAAAATCATGTTTCTTCAAAGGGATTCTCAAAATCTCCAAAAAAAAAAAAAATCTTAAACAGGATCCTGAATTATTTAATGAAAGCAATTTATGGACCATTTCACTCTTAAAAATCTTATGTGCTTTTTGTATTTTATGGAAATAGTTAAATTAAGCAGTAATTTGTTTATTTTCTAAATAAACCCGTAACACGGAGGAATGAGGATCTAATAATAGCCTAATGCATACTTATTTAGGTTTTTCCTTTTCCCCTTAGTGTCGAACTACATCGTATATGACTGATTATGGTGGAAAGGATTTAATAATAACTTTGTTTATCAAGTCTCGTGACCTAAATTTTCTTTCAACTATGTTTATTTATTGCATTTTAAGGAGAGATTAATCAAATCTACTATTTTCCATTCGTAGAATAAATATAAGTTTGGTGCAAAAATTTTTTTAAACATTTTTTAGTATTTTAATATTAAATGTCATCTCATAATTATTTTTTTAAACATTTCATTTATTGAGTGTCAACTCAATGTTAATACCAATATTATAAGAATTTTTTCATAATTCAATTGATTTGTTTCAATTCAAGATGAGACAATTTTTAAGAAAATAATATATAAATAAAAAAAGAGATTGAATTAAGAGGATATAGAAACTTATAAAAGACGACTTTTTAACTTAGTTTATCAAAATGCATGGACATGGCTTCTAAACATAAGGATTATTTATTAATCGGCTTTTAATAAGCCCATTTATAATAACTATGAGGTAATCAAACTCTTTCTTATCCGTTAATTAACAGATGATTTGATGTATATTATCAAGTTCAAGAGTTTATATATATCTAATCATTTCTTCTCATTTAACATAGCACAAAGATTAAAGAGATGGTGTTTCGATTGTCAAATTAAACCATTTAAATAAATAATAATCTCAATTACTTAAATTATTTGTTACTTAGGCTCCTTTATCAATACTAAGGTCCTGTAGCCTTCCTTATCTATTATTTGTACATTAAAGATATTAAGATTGTTTAATTTTTTTTTATTATTCTTTCATTCTATTACATGCTACATTCGCATTATTCTTCTAAAGTTATATATTGTGCGGGATTTGCATGATAGTCACATGAATACTTTATTTGGTTGCCATCTTGAAGAGGATTATATAACAATGAATAAAGGACAAAAAGTAAAAATAGTTAAACTATATAAACAATTATAGATAGGGTAATGAATTTGGCAAATAGAAGTTTTGAGCCTCATCTAACCTCGTTGGACAGATCCTCATGCGAGCTGGAGTTACCATAGCTTATGGTTAAGGCAATGAGCGTAGACCCTAGCGAAGAAAACAATAAAGATAAGATACCAAGTGTTGCTTGCTGAGTGAGGAGTAGGTTGGATATGAAATTTAGTAATTTTAAATTTTAAGTATTATATTGAAAGATCAATAAGAGTTTTTTTTGTTAACAAAGATCAATGAAAGTTTAAGAAGTGAATTATCTTTATTTTTAAAACATTCTATTAACAAGTGTATTTAAGAGATTAATTAACAAATTTTAAAAGAAATTTTTAACCTATTAAAAACCGGACTTAAAAAGGTTAGTTTTTTCACTATACAGCATCCTCTAAATGAATTCATTAATAAAAACGCAAACCATCACATGTAGCTAGGGTCCGGAGAAGTAGCTAAAAAGCATATCTTGCCAAATCAACTTACTAAATAATAAGGCATCCTTCGAATACAAAATATGTTTCTTTAAAGGGAATCTCAATCTCTCTCTTTCTCTAACAGTTATGATATCACGACCCTGAATTATTTAATGAAAGCAATTTGTGGACCATTTCACTCTTAAAAATCCTATGTGTTTTTTGTATTTTATAGAAATAGTTAAATTAAGCAGCACTTTTTTTTTTTAATTTCCTAAATAAACCCATAACATGCAGGATCTAATAATACTCGTAATGCATATTTATTTTTGTTTTTCTTTTTTCTTTTTATTAACGAATTGTATTATACATCACACAATATGGTGAAGAGAAAAATCAAAATTCATAACACGTGGCAATAAAGACTTAATATATATCTATTTTGACTTAATTAAGGGAAAATGAGTTATGCTAGAATATACATGTTAAGGATTTATTTTATCTCATAACATAATTTAAAGATCTAATAATTACTTAGTTTATCAAGTCTAATGAATTAATTTTTTTTTCAACTATATTTATTGCATTTTAAGAAGAGAGTAATCAAATGTACTATTTTCCATTTGTAGAATAAAAATAATATTGGTGCAAAAGGTTTTCTAAACATTATTTTAATATTTTACTATTAAACATTATCTAATAATTTTTTTCAAACATTTTATTTGTTAAGCATTAGCTCAACACGAGTACCATTGTTATAAGAATGTTTTTATAATTCAATTAATTTGATTTGAGATGAGATGATCTTTAAGAAGATGACATACGGATGGAAAGAAGAGAGAAAATTAAGAGGGTGTGGCAACTTGCATAAAAAATCTTCTTAAATTTGTTTATCAAAATGCATGACCATGGCTTCTAAAACAAGGATTATTTATAATACCTTCTAACCTTATTTTCTAACTAACTACCAATCTTAACTAAATAACTAATATTTTATAATTAGCTTCCCAATACATGTTTATATTCTCAACTGGTTGTAACATAATAATTGAGCATTTTGAATATGAAATTCCAACAAACAGATAAAAGAAGAAGAAGAAGAAGTTTGGAAAAACAAACACATAGCAAAATTCCCAAAAGGCTTATCCAAAGTATTTTGAGTCAGATTGGAACGAATATGCTAATCCCCATGAAACTTTCTCAGCTTATCTTGAACTTAGTATTTAGACAATAAACCTATGTAACTTACTAAAATGCCTTACACCTGGATGCATTGACAAAGCAAAAAATAGTAAAATAGGCCAGTTAAAAGTTGTCACTTCCTCAAAATCAACTAACATACCTTTTCTCTTTCTGATCCAAAAGCCTATAGTCAAGCCTTTATCACTCACACAGCACTCCACAAACATAGGAGACTGTTAATTCAACCAAAATGGCCATTCTGTCCTTCTTTAACCGTGCTTCGACGTTCCTCCATAAATCTAAGCTCCTGGTTCTCTTCACTGTCAGGTTTCTGGGCTCTCTCTCTTTTGTTTTTCACCGTTTTAGCAGAATTTCATCTAAAGATTTGAACTTTAAGGGATTTGAGGCTTCATCTGTTGTAATGTTTCATATTCCCTGTGCAAAAGTTGCTAGTACTGTGTCTGGACTGAAGCTAGCTTTTTGTTCTTTCGGAGTGTTCCTATTTCTTATTAAGGTTAATTATACTAGAGTTTTTTTTTTTTTTTTTAGATAAACAATTGGGGTGTGTCCATATATTAGCTCTTCAAAAGTTTCAGAAATTTTAGTAGCTTTTAGAAGAATTTCATGTAAAGATTTGAACTTTTAAGGGATTTGAAGCTTCGTCTGTTGTAATGTTTCATATTCCCAGTGCAAAAGTTGATACTAGTATTGTGTTAATGACACCTGTCCTGTACTGTCTTATCTACCTAACTTATTGACCGAAACTGTGTCTGGACTGAAGCTAGCTTTTTGTTCTTTCACAGTGTTCCTGTTTCTTATTGAGGTTAATTATACTAGACTTTTTTCTTTTTAAATAAACAGGGGTGTGTCCATATATTAGCTCTTCAAAAGTTTCAGAAATATTAGTAGCACTTTGATACGAGGCGGTTTGAGGACCATCACTGGAGAAATTGATTTTAGCTTTCGAAAGGGCTCTGTTAACAAGCGTCCATTGTCGCTGGTTAAGCTCACTGACTAAGAAGCAAACTTAATGAGAAAATGTACAATTTCCAAAGCATGGATTATGCATTTTTTTGGCCATATAAATAGAAAATAAACATTAATTACGCATTTTATAGGAAAAAAAATGCAAAAGAATGTTTTAAGTTTTAACATGTGATTAAAAGCAAAATCTTCTTTGGGAAAGATAAAAGTTTTCTCATTTTCAATGGAACAGCTTTGTATGAGGGAAAAAAATTTACATTTCATTGGCCAATCTATATCCATTTTTTATGTTGGGAAAACATTTTTGATGAAATAGATGCACCTTCACATTGCACTATCACATTTAGCCCACCATACAAATTGGACTAGTACAATTCTTTCTCAATGCTTGCCATAAATAGAAGGATGATCTGCTTGAAATAGGTAAAATGGCATAAAAATTTGTATAACCAATCTCATCTAGTGGGAGGAGGTTTATTTTCTTGCTTTGCTGCTGGAGGCAAGGCCTTGAATTTGGGATGGAGATATTTGTATGACTGATGATTTGGATGTATTCCCATCTTGTGAATTTTGCAGCGCTGGAGGTTTAGTGGCATATGCGGATTCTCAAACACAGAATGTATTGTCCAAGACTGACCCGACAGAAAAGGAACCCAGCAAAAAAAGAGTGGTGGTTCTTGGAACTGGATGGGCTGGAACGAGTTTCCTTAAGGACCTTGATGTTTCATCCTATGATGTTCAGGTTGTTTCACCTCGGAATTATTTTGCTTTCACTCCCTTGTTACCTAGTGTCACTTGTGGAACGGTAGAAGCGCGAAGTATAGTAGAGCCTGTCCGAAATATTATAAAGAAGGTATGATTCCTTATTTTGCTGTCCTCAAAATGCATCACATTTTAACGCTGTACGTGATTGCATAAAAATATTTGATGACCTAAGGTTAGTATGATGTTGGATTGAGGCATGAGAGTCCATTTGGATGAGCACAATTAGGGGTAAAATTGCAGAGTGATTGAGTGTCTAGATGCGGTATTTTGTTAGTCATTACTCATTAGTCATCATTGTAAGTAGAATGAAACAAGAACACTGTGGCTGAGTCAAGCTATGACATGTACCTGCTCTGCGGGTTTGGCTAAGCCTAGGGCTAACAGCTGGTTGTGTTGAAACAATAAATTCACTTAAAAATGCACTTAAATCCATTCACTTTTTAGATACTTTGGCTTAGCTGTACAGGTTTAGGAAGAATCAAGTCTTTAATTAAAGTTACTCAATTGATTCCTTGATCTTGTCTGTACTAATAGACTAGGCCAAGATCTCAAGTGTTTTCCTTGCAGACTTGGGTTAAAGGGGCATAGATTCATTGCATACATACAGTCAACAAAAACTATGCTGAATTTGCATATTTGTGCAAATTTTGCAGGGATATTAACAGTTCTATTCAGGTAAAAAAATCTCATTAGCATATGTTATTAATCCAGCAAAACAAACATGCATATATAATAGCAAAGTATAATTTTATAAATGATCAAAACCAGATATATTTAATGAGCCTATTTTGTTTTGTATGTTATCTCTAAGCAATGGAGGTAGGGGGGAACCTTAGACTGCTTATAGGTAGAGGGTAATAGTTCGTCACTGCAGACTCTGCGGTTACACTAGATGTAGAAGAACAATTGTGAATGTATCGAACCTACTTGGGATTAAGGCTGGAATGCTATTGTTGATATTTTCATTGGTGTTTCATGTCTGTGAGCTTATGGTGTGTATGAAGACAGATGTTTTCATTTCAAGTTTCTAAGTATTCTTAGTGATGGCATGTGCACTCATCACCTGAGGAAATTGTGCAGAATGTGTTGGTATTCCATAAATAAAGAAGTGTGCCATTTCTCAGAATGTTTTACTTTATGGAAACAATAAGCGTGGCATGCATTTCTCTTTTTCAGGCCTTTGAAGCTACCTGTATGCAGCTGGCTTCTTATTTTGTATTCAAGAAGTATAAAATTGCCAATAGTTTACTTTTTGCTCTCTTGCATTGTTTTTGACTGCAGAGAAATGGGCTGATTCAATTCTATGAAGCAGAATGTCTCAAGATTGATGCGGCAAATCATAAAGTTCTCTGTCGCACTAATATTGATGAAAAGCTGGTTGGAAATAGAGAATTCTCTTTGGAATATGACTACTTGGTTATAGCTGTAGGAGCCCAAGTGAATACTTTTAATACTCCTGGTGTTATGGAGAATTGCCACTTTCTCAAGGTGTGTCAACTTTTCATTTGTTTTACATAGAAGCCTCTGGCAATTGATTTTTCTGACAATTCACAATATGTGTTCTTGCGCATAAGTTGAGCTCATTTCTTGTTGCACCCTGTAATATTATACTTGTGACACAGCTTTTTCCATGACATAGTGGCTTCTGCTTTTATAGAAGCACAACAGAGAACAAACACACTTTCTTCTTCATTTAAGTGGAATTGCATTTCATGCAGGAAGTAGAGGATGCACAAAGCATCCGTGACAAAGTTATAGATTGTTTTGAAAAGGCTGTCCTTCCAAGTCTTAGTGAGGAAGAGCGAAGGACAAATCTTCATTTTGTCATTGTTGGTGGTGGTCCAACTGGTGTGGAATTTGCTGCTGAGCTTCATGACTATGTTACAGAAGATCTGATAAACATCTATCCGATGGTTAAAGGCCTTGTAAAAATAACTCTAATCCAATCTGGAGATCATATATTAAACACGTAAGTGAGACACATGCATAATTACATTGATGCCTGTTCTGCTGCTTCAAGGATTGCATCCATCACAAATGGCACATTAGATGCCGAGAAATTTATGCAGATTTTTCATTTCTTAGTTGATCCACTCCTTTTAGAATCTCCTAGAAACATATTTCCATTGAAAATTCCATACAAGTGATGTAATTTCATTTTCCACAATGCGATTTTTCTCATTTTTTTCTCTTTTGAAATCAATGATAATTGATAAATTAGAAGATTGCATGACTCTGAACATGGGATTTCCCTGTCTGCTTTCACCCTTATACTGTCAGGAGCTACATGTATGCATCAACATTACATCGTTGGAAGGCTTGAAGTTGAGAATCTTTTCACTGCAACTGCTTCTGCCTTCCTTATGATACCTTGACATGCATAATATCTTCAGATACCCATTAGAATACACGAATTTTACTTTGTGGGAAAGTAGGTTTATTTTTTGTAGTATGAATGCTTAACATATCTTATTGGAGGCAGATTCTTTCACTGTGTGTCAATGGTAAACGGTATTGTTAAGACTTTGATTGCCTTTTTATTGACAAGCATAAATCTTCTAGCGATTGGCTTCATTTACAATAAAGTTCCTCGCAAAATATGGTGATACTGGAACTTCATAGCTTAAGGGGCTTTCACTTATTTCCAGGTTTGATGAAAGAATTAGTTCATTTGCGGAACACAAATTTAGAAGAGATGGTATTGAAGTTCAAACAGGGAGTCGCGTTCTTAGTGTTTCAGATGAGAATATTTCAATGAAAATTAAGTCAACTGGAGAGATGGGCTCTGTACCTTATGGGTTGGTTGTCTGGTCAACTGGTGTGGGGACACGCCCTATTGTGAGGGACTTCATGGAGCAGATTGGCCAGGTTTGCCTACAGTTGTTGTTAAGGCTGTTGAGCCGTAGTTTTCTATCTTCAATGTGCCTTGCTTTCTTTGCAAGAAGTGAGGATGAACAAGTAAAAAAATAAAATAAAAAAATGAAAGGGCTTACTTGTTTAATAGTTGCTATAATTACAACATTCTCCTATATTTGCAGGGTAATAGACGTGCTCTCTCAACCAATGAATGGTTGCAAGTTAAGGGTTGTGAGAATGTATATGCTCTTGGTGACTGTGCAACGATAGATCAGCGCAAGATTATGGTATGTAATAATCTAAATGACTACTGAATTTGTTCAGGATGAACTTGATTAAATAAATACAAAAAGGTCATTTACCTTTTATGTCTTTCTAGTTCTTATCTTTGTTGCATTTACCTATAGCATAATCTTTTGATCACTTATTATGTAATTATTTTTAGGGAGATATATCCAGTATATTTAAAGCTGCAGACAAGGATAACTCTGGCACGTTAACAGTAGATGAATTTCAAGATGTGATAGACGATATCCTCATTAGATACCCTCAGGTGGAACTTTATCTGAAAGACAAGCATTTAAGTGATGTTACAGATTTGTTGAGGGATCCTGAGGGAAATCATAGAAAAGAAGTGGATATTGAAGCCTTCAAATTAGCCCTTTCTCAGGTAGATTCCCAAATGAAGAGTCTGCCGGCAACTGCCCAGGTAATAGTTTGTCTCGAAGTTCTTAAAACCGAACATAGAGAAAATTCTTTATAATATTCATATTGTCTTATTTTTCATACAGTGTTAGTCAGTTTTTATACACAGAAAAATCTATTAGAGATTGTGAAACTATAAATTAGGAAGCTAGTTATATCCTAATTATACTAAAAAATATTTTCACTAAAATAGCTAGCATTTACACATAATTTTCATTAGGACATTGAGCTATTTGACCCTTTTGTTAGGACATTTGTGAGTTGACCATTTGTTGACACATAAGGCATGCAGATTAGTCCACTGTCCATTTTTTCCTTAATAAAATGTTTGTTAATCTTAATGTGTTTTCTTCGATCATGTTGTACTGGATTGTGAGTTATGTTGATTGCAGACTTCTTGTCATAGTAAAGTCTTTTAGGTCCATCCCACTTAATCTTTAGGTTTTCAAAAATGATCTTCAACTAGAGTAGTTCACATACACCCTAAGCCATCGCCCTAAACTCTACCTTTGCACTCGACCGAGCTATCACACTTAGCTTCTGGCTTCTCCATGTTCAAAGATTTCTACTAAGAAAGGTACCTTCTATCAACAATAGACCCAGCATAATCATCATCAGTGTATGCTTCAAGTACCAAACCTCCATTTCTTCTGAATAAAATACCTTTTCTTGGTGTCTCCTTAAGATACTGAAGTACTCTATAAGTTGCTTGCAAATGAACTTTCTTCGGGTTGTGCATGAATTGGCTTATTACACTTACTACAAATGCTATATTCGATCGTGTGTGAGAGAGATATATGTCTCCCTACCAGTCGCTAGTACATCCCTATCTATGGCAGTATCATCTTCCACTGCTGTTGGCTTGAGATTTTGATCCATGGGTGTGCTCATTGGCTTGCATGCTGTCTTGCATGTTTCCTTAAGATCTATAACATACTTCTATTACGAGATAAAAATTTCTTACCTCGAATGAGCAACTTTGATTCCAAGGAAATACTTCAAACTTCCCAATGCTTTGATCTCAAATTCCTTAGCCAAACATTGACTCAATGCTTGCTTCTCCTCATCATCATTTCTAGTAATCATTATATCATCAACATACACAACTAAAGCTATGACTCCTCTTGAAGAAGAATGTTTAATGAACAATGTATGATCACCTTAGCTTTGCTTATATCCCATTTTAAACATAACCCTTGCAAATCTTCCAAACCACGCTCGGGGAGATTGCTTAAGACCATATAGAGCTTTCTTTAATTTACGCATGATGTGAGCATCTAGGTTCTTACCATAACCTAGTGGCACTTCCATATAAATTTCCTCTTCTAGATCCCCATGTAAAAATGCATTTTTGACATCAAACTGTTACAAGTCCTATCCATAGTTAGCAGAAAGCGCTAGCAATACTCTAACTGTATTCATCTTTGCAACATGAGCAAAGATCTCTAGATAGTCAATCCTATATGTCTGTGTATACCTTTAGCTACCAACTGAGTCTTATATCACTCGATTGACCCATCTACTTTATATTTTATTATGTACACCCATTTATAGACCACAAGTCTTTTTCCAATAGGCAATCTCACCAGCTCTTAGGTTTTGTTCTTTTCTAATGCCTCCATCTCCATATCTATAGCTTGTTTCCATTTTTCATTTGACATAGCTTTAGATATACTCGTAGGGAAAGTGATGGTATTTAGGCTAACAAGGAAGGCTGTGAATTGGTGAGAAGTGTTTCAATGATAAGTGTAATTGTAAGGAAAAGAGAGAATTATGTATGCTTTATTGATCCATAGGTTACATATATATATATAAGCTTTAATAAACTAAAAAAGGAAACTAAATTTCTATTTTAAAACTAATATATATCTAATAATAACTGTATCCTAATTTAATACTAATATATAATTTACAGCCTATAACACTTTCCCTCAAGCTGGAGTATCGATATTAATCATGCCCAGCTTGTTACACAAATAGTTAACCCGAGTCCCGTTTAGAGCCTTTATAAGAAGATCTCCTAATTGTTCTCCAGTATTCACAAACCCTATAGAAATTAACCTTTGCTGAATTTTTTCTCGAACAAAATGACAATCAATCTCGATATGCTTAGTTCGTTTATGGAACATGGGATTTGAGGCAATAAGAAGAGCGGCCTAATTATCACACCATAGTTTCGCAAAAAGTGAGATGTTTATCCCAACTTCATTTAGGAGCTGATATATCCACATTACTTTACACACTGATTGTGCCATAGGTCTATATTTTGATTCTGCACTAGATCGAGATACAATATTTTGCTTATTACTTTTCCATGAAACCAAATTTCCACCAACGAAAACACAATACCCTGAAGTGGATCTCCTGTCCTCCTCACATCCTGCCCAATTAGCATCTGTGAAACACTCAATATTAGTGTGACCATGATTCTTATACAAGATATCAAGTCCGGGTGCTCCTTTTAAATAACATAAGATCTACTTTAGAGCAGCCCAATGATCAACTGTTGGAGATGACATGTATCAACTCACAACACTGACCGAATATGCAATATCTGGTCGAGTTACTATAAGATAATTCAGTTTTCCAACCATCCGCCTGTATCTTTCAAGATCCTCAAACAATTCTCCTTCCTTTGTCACTTGCAAATTAGGAACCATTGGTGTACTACATGGTTTAGCACCCAAGTTTCCTGTTTTAGACAACAAGTCAAGTACATATTTTCTTTGTGATAGAAAAATTCCTTTCTTACTCCTCATTACCTCAACACCCAAGAAATATTTCAACATTCTTAAATCCTTTGTTTGAAATTGACTTTGAAGAAAATGATTTGAGAGTTGAAATACCTATAGTATCATTGCCATTGATAACAATATCATCCACATATACTATTAACAGAATAATATTAGTTGTAGATCGTCTATAGAAAACAGAATGATCAGATTTGTTTTTTTGCATCCCAAATTTCCCAACTGCTTGGCTAAATTTTCCAAACCAAGCACGGGGGCTCTGCTTCAACTCATACAAAGACTTACGAAGATGACAGACCTTTCCGGACTCCTCCTGAGCAACAAACCCTGGAGGTTGCTTCATATAAACTTCTTCTTGAAGATTCCCATGCAAAAAAGCATTCTTGATATCTAACTAATGTAAAGGTCAATCATATACTACAACCATGGAAATAAATAACCTGATAGATGTTAACTTAGCAACAGAAGAAAAAGTGTCAGAATAATCTATTCCATAAGTTTGAGCATATTCTTTAGCAACAAGACGAGCTTTTAAGTGAGTAATTGATCCATTAGGATTTACTTTAATAGAAAAAACCCATTTATAGCCAATGGCCTTTTTCCGTGTAGGTAAATGTACTAAATCTTAAGTATCATTCTGATCAAGGGCATTCATCTCCTCTACCATTGCACTACGCCATCCTGGATGTGACAAGGCTTTCATGAATGGTTTTAGGAAGGGAGATAGAATCAATAGATGCAATACAAGAACAAGAGGAGACTGACAAATGATCATAAGACACAAAGAAGAAACAGGATAAGTACACTGACGTTTACCTTTACGAAGGGCAATGGGAAGATCATCCCTTGAGATTGAATTTGATGACGAGAGAGTTGGTTTAGGACATGCATCGGTAGTTGGCTTAGGAGCACTTTGCCTGCGAGAGTAAACCTGAAGAGGTGGTGTAAGAGTAGAAGTGGTAGATGTAACTGTATAGATTAACAGATCACCATCCTCCCCTTGGCCTGTATGATTGAAGGGTGGAGAGAAAGGGATATTTTCACAAAAAGTAACATCAGTCGATACCAAATACCTATCAAGGCTAGGACAATAACATCCGTATCCCTTCTGAACACGAGAATACCTAAGAAATATACATTTTAATGACTTAGGATCAAGTTTTGTAACTTGGGGACGCACATCCCGATCAAATTATGTACAACCAAATATTTTGGGTTCAATCGGAAACAAAGATTTTGTCAAGAAAAGAGTATGATAAAGAGTCTCTCCATTCAGAATAACTGAGGGCATTCGATTAATTAAAAAACAAGCTGTAGACACTGCATCGGCTTAGAAGTGTTTGTGGACGTGCATTTGAAACAACAAAGCCCTAGTAGTTTCAAGTAAATGCCTATTCTTTCTCTCAGTAACACCATTTTGAGACGGTGTATCTACACGAGAAGTTTGATGAATAATGTCATTCTTAATCATATAGGATTAAAAAGATTCAGATAAATACTCTTTGGTATTATCACTTCGCAACATTTGGACAAAAACATTAAATCGAGTCTTAATTTCAGTAAAAAAGCACAAAAATGAGAAAACAACTCAGAACGATTCTTCATTAAATATGACCAAGTTACTCGAGAATAATCATCAATAAAGGTAACAAAATACTTAAATCAAGTTTTAGATGTGACTGAACAAGGATCCCATACATTTGAATGGACTAAGTCAAAAGGAGCATTTGCTCGTTTATTGACTCTAGGGCTTAAGCTAACGTGATGATGTTTCACATACTGACATGACTCACAATGTAAAGACTCCAAACCGTGAAAATGAGGATAGAGTTTCTTTAATAAAGAGAGAGACGGATGACCCAATCGGCAATGTGCTTCAAAAGGGGTTACAATTCCAGAGCAGGCAACAGACTTTGGTATCTCTGTGTCTAGTATGTAGAGACCCTCGGATTTATGTCCTTTATCAATAGTCTTCCTTGTTATAAGATCCTGAAAAAGGCAATAGTTGGGAAAGAATGAGATACAACGGTTAAGTGAATGGGTGAGTTTACTGAGAGATATTAAATTAAATGACAGATCAGGCAAGTTTAAAACTGAGAACAAAGGAACTAATGGAGTTAGATTTGCTATGCCAATCTCGAGGACATGGGATGTTGACCTATTAGCTAAAGTGACAGGAGAGCAGGAGGTATGAGATTGAAAAGTAAATAATAGATTGGAATTACCTGTCATGTGGTCTGTTGCACCAGAGTCAATGACCCATTTGGAAGACGAAGAGAGAAGACACGTGTTTGCTTTACCTGATTCAGCGATGGCAGTAACGGGAGTAGATGAAGTCCTTAATGATTCTCGATATTATGAGAACTTGGCAAAGTCATCTGCAGAACCTATGATAGATTTTCCAGATGCATCATTGGAAGAGGTAACTTGTGCTAATCGAAATCCCTGATTCCGACTCTATTGCTTTCTACAATCACGCTTCATATGCTCAAACTTATGACAATAATGACATATACTTGCCCCAAAACTCTGTCCTCGGGTATCAACTCCTTTACCACTACTCCTGTACTGTTGTCTTCCAGCTTCATACTCATACCGGCGACTTACAAAAGCACTACCAGACTAAATGGATTAAGGATTCTCCGTACGTAGAATCCTGCTATATGTATCTTGCAAGGATGAGATCGTAGACCCAGAGAGAATATAAGATTTGGTTGCTTCAAACTTAATGGGAAGCCTTGCTAAAAAACCCATCACAGCTATCTGCTCCCTTTGAGCTTGTTGAACTTTCATATCAGGATTAAAAGGTAATAACATGTTAAGTTCTTCATAAGTCCGTTTAAAATTCATGAAGTAACATATTAGAGACTTATCTTGTTTCTCAGCACGATAAAAGGTCTTGCAGACTTCATAAATATGAGAAACATTTCCCTTTCTAGAATACAGAAAATTCAAATATTTCATTAATTCCTTAACAAATTTACAATGATTAATTAACCTAACTACTTCATTGTTAATAGAATTCCGTATTTGCAAAAATAATCGAGCATCTACTCTAAGCCAAGTTTGCTTAGAACTATCATTTGTGGGTGGATCTTTAGTTAAATGATCATCCTTATCAATACTATGTAGGTAGAGCCTTATAGTTTTACTCCAATCTAAATAATTAGACCCATTAAGTTTATGTTTTGTAATTTTTGACATTACAGGTATCACATATAACATAACAATAGATTTCTTGTCCACTTTTTCACTCATGATTTCAACCCAAATTCCTCCAATAGAATAGACATATGAACAAAAGTCAATGTACGTCAGCCCACTCCCGATTGAACAAAATAAATACCAACAGATTGGTTCGTCAATAAACACCAACAGTTACTAATTACTAAACGTGCCAAATTACAACCACGAGGACCAAACACACCAGATTAACACTAATAGACGTTGAATTAATCATCAATAGTGAACAAATTAACACTAACAGACAATAATTTGACAAGAGGATCGCAAACCAAAGTTAACAAACTCGCACCCAAATATCGATTAAATAAACGAATCACAAACCTGGGCTAAACATGACCGGGTGAGACAATTGGTGAAAGTGGAGAGCAAAATGACGCTACATGTGCCGGCACATGAGATTGGTGGCAAGCGTTGTGGTGGTGCGTGTACGTCACGTGTGTCGAATTCCGACGCCGACCTTTCCAGAAGCCCTCGTCGGTGGGTGGTGCTTCTCTTTAGGCCTGTGGTGTAAAAAAAAAAGAATCCTTAGAAGCCTTAGTTGGCGGGTGGCGCGTCTTCTTAGGCCGATGGTTGTCAAAAAAATAAGAACCCTCAAAACCCACTTTCTCTCCCGCTCTGATACTATGTAATTGTAAGGAAAAGAGAGAAAATTATGTATGCTTTATTGATCCATAGGTTACACATATATACAGGTTCTAATAAATTAAAAAAAAAATCTAAATTTCTATTTTAAAACTAATATAAATCTAATAATAACTGTATCCTAATTTAACACTAATATATAATTTACAGCTTATAACAATAAGAAATGTGCCAAAGGGTACAAAGGTTGATTTTTACACTTTGGTTTTCTTTCTAATGGCAATGGGTAAATCTAGATCATCATCCTCGACCTGTTCAACTTGTGTTTTAGCTACATTAATGGGTTGATCATTATTTTCCATTTGACTTTCAGTTTCACCTTATTAGTTTGGATCATGAACGCGAACGAAAGACACACCCAAAAGCCCTAGGAACAAGATTGTTTGTGATTCTTATGTTTGGGTAAAAGGATGAGAGAACGTCCATTGGAATTTTGTATTCTAAGTCCGTAAAGGCAAACGGTTTATGAGATGAGTAGCTGTAAGAACTACTTCTCTCCAAAAAGTTTTAGGCATGTTTGTTTGAAATAACAGAGCTCTAGTTTTTTGAAGGAGGGCACCATTTTTTCTTTCTAATACTTCATTTTGCTATGGAGTACTTGTATAAGATGACTCATGAATAACTCACTCTTTTTGAAAATAAGGAGTAAGGACCTGGTTGAAATAATGGCATTATCAGATCTGAATCTCTTGACATCAACCCCAAATTGATTTTTTACCATGGAGCAGAAATTTGGTATTATAGTATGAATATCAGACTTATACTTTAATAAGAATAGCCAAGTAACTCGAGTATAGTCATTAATAAAAGAAACAAACTACCGTATTCCAGAGACATTGGGAACGGTAGAAGGATCTTAGATATCGGTATGAACAAGATAAAAAAGAATAGAACTCTTTTATTACTAGTTGGAAAGGACACTTGCTTGTATTTGGCAAGTTCACACACTTCACAATGAAAATCTTCAATACTTAAATTTAAAAACAATGTTGGAAATAAAGTCTTAATGACCTTAAACGATGGATGTCCTAAACAACGATGATAAAGAAGGATTTTCTCCTTGTTGGATAAATTGGTCTATGATATAAGAACCTTACTTTTGGCAATGTTCAGCTGTCTTGGCGTCTTAAGGTAGTAGAGGCTGTCCCTTTCTTTTAGTGCATCTAATCATCCTCCTTGAACCCTTGTCTTGAAACACACAGCAATCACTATAAAAAACCACATTGCAGGATAGATCTTGGGTGAGTTTTTTTTGTGGAGACAAGGTTGGTGGATAATTTGGGGATGAGAAGGACATTTTTTTTGGGTCATGGTTGGGTTTATTTGAACATCTCCTACTCCCGCAACAGTTGTTAAAGATCCATTGATTGTGGCTATTTTCTGGTTGCTAGGACATGGGGTATAGGTTGAAAAGTGTTTAGATGATTGGGTCATGTGATTGGTAGCTCTTGAGTCTATGATCCAGGAGTTAATGAAAAGTGTATCTAAAGCATTTAATCCAATGGAAAAAGAAAACTTACCAGAATACACCAAAGAATTAGTACCTAAAGGCTTTCCAAGACAATTGATAAGAGATCGCACCCCTCTCAAGTTCTTCCTAGTTAAGACCAGTTGGTTCTTGTGATGCAACTTCACTTTGTGGTGCGACAGCGATATGTGCTTGTCTAACATGGCTTGGCAACCCATTATTCTTTGTCTAATCTCCTTTTTCACTTCATTCTTGACTTGGGGGCTTTCCATGAAGCTTCCAACACTTCTCTCAGGTGTGTCAAGGTTTTTTTGCAATAGGTACAGAATAACTCATTGCGATTTTGTGAGCTAGATTGATTATTCTTTCTTGCCCGCAAGAGGTGTCCCTTTGTTTGAGTTTGAAGCTAATTTAGCATCACTAGTCACCATAGCTGAACTATTAACACTTTGTGGTTCCAGCATCACAGACCTTTTACTCTCTTCTTCTCGAATTAGTGCTATAACTTCATTGAGACTCGGGAGTTCTTGTTTACCAAGGATCTGGATTCTCACTTGGTCAAATTCGGGATTGAGTCCACAAAATAAATCATAGACTCTATCCTTTTCAATAAATTCTTTTAGAACAGTTGTATCCTTTGAATACTTAGTTTTTATCACACTATAATGGTCGAGTTCTTGCCATAGCGATTTTAATTGGTTGGCATATTCAGTCACTGCTTTCGTTCCTTGTTTTGCAGCCATCATTTTCATCTTGACTTCATATACCTGAGCCACATCTTTAGACTTGGAATAAGTCTCTTGTATAGCGTCCCAAACCTCTCTAGCAATCGTTAGAAATGTACATGTGTTGCTGATTTCCGGAATCATAAAATTCCATAACCACGTCATGATCATGGAATTTCTTCATCCCATGCTTCAAATTGAGGATCCTCCTTCTCTGGCCCTGTACCCGTGCGATGACTAATCTTTCCCTTTCCTTTCAATGTCGCTCAAACAAGCTTAGACCATTTAAGGTAATTTTTTCCATTCAACCTATACGTGGGTTGAAATGCTTTGTAGTTCACTAATCTATTGGAATCAAGGTTCTTCCCCGGATTGGTCAGTATTCCCTGTTATTTCTGACATGTTGTTAGCAATTAAGGCTGATCGAATCCCGGGCTGGACAGTAATCTGTTGGATCTGTTGCGACCAAAAAACTGTAGCGACCAAGTCAATCACGCCAGAAACTTACCATTGCAAAATTCACGGGTCTCTATTGTTCGACTTGGTGGACGATAGTGAGACAGCTAGTATTTGAAGCGGTGGACGAGAGAGAAATAAACGAGGCGGGTATTCTGCCTCTCATGCAGATTCCGGCGACCCACAGCAGATTCCGGCGACTCCGGTGACCAACAGAAACGTTGCTGGAAATTACAGTACCGCTGCTGGAACGACTAGAAGCAAACAAAAACATTTCTGGAACAACAGAAGATGGCCGGAATGACTGTGACCGGTGGCTGTAGGTTGGAGCAAATAGAACGTCTATAGGTTGCCACAAACCCTAAAAGAACTGCTGACGAACAAGAATTGCCAATGACCAAAAACTGCCGCTCATGCCAAAAGTCGTAGGTTGGAGTCCGGCTGCCACTGGCAACCCACTCCCAGCCTCGGTTTAGTGGGATCAATGATCTGGTGATAAATAAATAAAAAGAGAAATTCTGATGATGAAGGCCAAAAATAGATGAGAATTCTGGCGATGAAGGTTAGAAAAAAGATGAAAATTCTGGTGATGAAGGCCAGAAAAAAGAAAAAAAAAAAAGGTTTCGTAAACCCTAAAAAGCTATGTAATATTAAAACCGAACATAGAGAAAATTCTTTGTAATATTCATATTCTCTTATTTTTCAGAGTATTGGTTAGTCTTTATACACAGAAAAACCTAGTAGAAATTAAGAAACTAATTATATCCTAATTATACTAAAAAATATTTTAGCATTTACACATAATTTTCCCGCAGAATTCGATGTGCAAATTCATAAACTATCTCAGTTCTCCTTCACTTTTAGAGAAGAACCATGTATTTGCTTTATTCTCCAGGTTGCTGCTCAACAGGGTGCCTATCTTTCAAAATGCTTTAACCGAAGAAAGCAAAGTGAAGAAAATCCTGAAGGTCCAAGGCGTTTCATAGGTTCAGGACATCATCAGTTTCGTCCATTTCAGTATGTTTTCTGTTGCTACCACTGACAATCGGCTTCAACCTTAAAGTTAACTCTGTCAATTTTTAACATAAAGCTCACACTGTCTATTTATAAGTTTAAACTTTTTAGACCGGTTGGTTTATGAAACTAGAGTCTCAGTTGAAATTCTGGTACTGTCATTTCACCTTCATCTAATAAGATGTCCATTTAACGGCTTTAGCCAGAAGTCTAGGCACATCAATGAGGGGAGTATCAAGTAATAAATGTAAAAATTCACAATGTCTATAACATTAAGCTTTTAGATCAATAGGTAGTCATGTTAAACTTAACAAGCTTTAGTTTTTTTACCTTGTTTTCTTAATGGTTCCATTCTACATGTGGCCATAGGTATAAGCATTTTGGGCAGTTCGCTCCTTTAGGTGGAGAGCAAGCAGCTGCAGAACTTCCTGGAGACTGGGTTTCCATGGGTCATAGCACTCAGTGGCTCTGGTATTCTGTATATGCCAGGTGAATATATTTACACACATGTAAATTTCATTGATGTGACCTCATTCTAACTAACAATCGTTTCTCTGTCCAGCAAGCAAGTAAGCTGGCGGACGAGGATATTGGTTGTGTCTGATTGGACCCGTAGATTTGTATTTGGGAGAGATTCGAGTCGTATTTGAGACTGTAGGTAGGGTATGCCTATTACACCTTCTTTTGAACTCTACCCTCAATCATGAATCACTTGCAGAGGGAGGTGGAACAAGCATATAAATGCCTCACAGCAGCTAGAAGACAGGACCTCACTCTTCTTTGCTGTGCAGCCATTAACTTTGCAGAGCAGAAAGTCATTCTCATCAAGGAAGCAAAGATCTAGGACTGGTGTTGTTTGCTATTCAATCTGGTATTCACTTCAGATGCTCACAAAAATGGTGGACAAATTAAGTTTGATCTCATTTTCAAGGATATATGTACGTAAGCTCTTGGTTCACTTTGAGATGAACATTTCCATTGTCTTATATCCCATCAATTTCTCATCGTTTTACATTTTTATAGCCTTAACTCTCTAAATCACTGAAGGGGGGATAGAAAGAAAATCTTGCAGCATGGAGTATAAAGGGGAGATGATAATATTTGACGGTCGTAAAATTTAAATCAAAGAAGATCTGAATAAGATGCTTTTAATAATTTTTTTTTTTTGCGAAATAAATGGATGTTTGGAAAGGAAATTGTCAGGCGATCTAATATTATGATTTTGCAAATTCAATTCGCAGTTTTCACCAAATAAGAGGTTGCAAATTATTTCCTTTCTATTTTTTTTTTCTGCTTTTTCTCTATCCCAGCTCTTCATTCGATTGCAAAAGAAAAGGGCAGTCAAATCAGTTTCATTCACTGAGAGAACGGTATCCATACGTTTGAAATACACCATCTCGATTAGCGTATGTGTTCGATTTGATTATACATTTTTAAAGACCATACGAACCCATAGTTTGACAAAAAAAATTGCCTGCATAGAGAAGGTGGTTTATTTTAACTAAGATCCCAAATTGAACCGATTTTGATGAATACGATTGCAAGGTTGTTTTTCACATACGTGGGAATGTGAATAATGAATAATGAGTATGATAGTTCTCAGTTGGGGATGCTTTGAATCAACATTATTCCCTTTAAACCTTTTTTTTTTTGGGGTGGGGGGTGGGGGGTGGGCAACTCTCTCTCTCTCTCTTTCTCCTCAATTAAAAATCATTTTTTCAATCAATTTATGGAATGGATAAATATTACAATCTGCTTTCCATCTAACAATGCTGATTTAAAACTTGAAATTGAAAAGATTTAGGTTTAATATTAAGTTCATTATGTGCCCATCTATGATTTGCAATTGATTACTAAAAAAAGTAATTTTAAGATACATGTGTTGCATTGCTCCATCTAATTAGTAGTTTTATATGCTAGCTAATCAATGACACAGAACGATATATTAATCCAAATATGCATGTTATCATAAAGTGTTAGATTTTTCATATTTTCTAGCTTAGAGATTTAATATTCCCTTGTCTCCTATGGAGAAATATTTCAATTAATAAATTAATTATAATAAAACCTCTATCTTAACCTTACGTAATGTATTGCATATTTTTAATTCTATTATGGGTAATAATAAAAATTAAAGGCAACAACTTACCGTATAGGAAGCAATTGTTACCTTTATAGCTTTTTTTTTTCGGCCAGCTCTTTATTGCTATTATGTATTTCGATATACGTGTTGGTGTATTCAAGGATGGTATGGTGTTTTTATTTTTTTTTATTTTTTTGGAACATGTCCCAATCTATTTTAGTTGTAAGCCAAAAAAGGTATAGTAATGAGCAAAACGTCGGTTGTTTCAGAAAGTGGTTCAAGCAATAATAGTGTCATTTATTCCTTTTTTCCTTTTATCATCTGTTGTAATTCTTTTTCAATATTTTATAACTCTGTTATTCACATCAAACTCGAATTTATGACTTCTTAATTTCTTTTATGGTATCTTATTATAATTTGTAAGTATAATATAAATAATCTTTCATTAATTTAGAAAGGAGAGCCATTTATGCCGATGTAAATTATTTAGGATTAAAACTAATATGGATTTGATAGAAATAAAAGAAAACGAATATATTCAAATAAAGTGGAGATAAAAAAAAAAAAAAACTTAGTTGAGACTCCCTTCTATTATTAAGTAATAGAATTTTCCTTGTTACTATTTCATTCCGGTCTAAAATCATTTTGTTCCTATAATGAATGGTAAACCGAACAACATCGTTGTTAAAAAAAAAGAAAGAAAGAAATTGTTCATAACAAAAGAATTTCACAACAATTGTTCAAGCAATTCTCCATTGAATTTCTTGATCTATCGACTCTCGAGAAAACAAAAATGGCGATTTGATTTCGCTCCAGAATTGAATTAGTACTCCACGAGAGATTTAAATTCATCACCATGCAATCCGCCAGTTACATGGTCGAGCAAATTCACCAACATGTGTAAACTCCTAACATAAAGCGTAGCCTTGTCTTGTACTAGCGGACACATATCCATTGTTTGACAAGTTAAAAGTCAAAGAAAAAACTTAAGGAAACATACACACGTTTCCTAGTCTCTCGCTCTCCTTCTACGGGCTCACGTACTCCTCACAACGGGAAACTTCTATTCCTACAAAACCGTCTATATTATATCCTAATATATGTCGCCCCCTTTGGTTTAACTATAAGAGAAGGAAGACGTAGTAGGGGAAAAGAAAAAAAGAGTAGGCTTTCATAATGAGTAAATTTAGGTTCTTTGAGAGGGTTTCGAGAGCATTTCATGATTATTCCACGCTCTCTAAGGTTCTTCTTGTCTCCACTGTCAGGTCCTAATATTTATATTTACATACTCTATGAGGATATTTTGTTCGATTTATTTTCGTGTTTGATGGCTAAACTTTATATTTTTTTTCTCGCTCTCCTTGTTACACTACGTAAGTATGTACGAAGTTTTATGTAATGGAATTGCTAAATGTACGTTTGATTTTTGTATATTTGCACTGAAATCAAAATGTCATCATGTTAGAATTACTTAAATAAAGAGATAGCTAACACAACTGTGATCTAAAATTTTAAGCTAGTAGAGCAAAGTATGCTTAAATGTTTGAGAAATGCATGTTTACGTAACTGCATGCATGAGGTGTTGTTCTCTTCATCAGCTTCTTGCGACACTCCTATTTTTAATGGTGTAGAGATGATGGTTACATGCTAGAGCAAACGTATACCAATCTTTTGTACAATAGATGGAGCAAAAGTTGTACTGTTCTAAGACTACCCATTTTTAGATATTATAATCTGTTTGAATGAACATTAGCATAAATGAATCACAATTGCCCTATATGATAGTTAAACTTTCCAAAAAGATAAAATGTAATCATGATTAAGTAGGCCATACTATTGTACTAACCATATTTTTAAGCAATTTCAGTGAGAGGATCAACTTCATAGTCATATGGTATATATAACTACAGCATTTAGTTTTGTTCTTTTTTCATTTCTTGGCAAATTATGGACAATATTCATTTCAAGTTCAATGCAGTGGTGGAGTTGTATTGGCAGTTCCTGACACTGGTTTTAGTGGAGTCTATGCGGATTCTAAAGTTGAGTGCCCAAAGAAGAAGGTGGTGGTGCTTGGAACTGGATGGGCTGCCACAAGCTTCTTGAAAAATTTGAAGAGTTCTTCATATGAAGTAGAAGTAATCTCACCGCGGAATTATTTTGCATTCACTCCTCTGCTGCCAAGCGTTACAAATGGGACAGTGGAAGCACGCAGCATAGTCGAACCTATCCGTAATATTATTAACAAGGTAAGCTTGACTAAATCCCATATAAATATATATATAGCAGGAATTCTGATATTTTATTAGAGCAATTGGAAATAATCAATAGCGATTTTCTTTGCAAGTTTTCCTAAGGCGTAATTTGCTTGAATGGATATTGAAAGGAGTTCTTGAATTAGCAGTTGTGACTGTTTGTTTTCATATAAATTGGATTACTACGACTGAAATTGCTGAAATGTGATGAGACAGAATGGTCCACATTGTGAATATAGAGAAGCTCATTGCTATAAAATTGATGCACACAAGAAGAGAGTTTACTGTCAAACTACTCAAGTCTCAAATTTGGGTGGAAAAGAAGAATTTACCGTAGATTATGACTATCTGATAATAGCTATGGGAGCTCGTGCAAACACGTTTAATACCCCTGGTGTTGAGGAGAATGCACATTTTCTAAAGGTACATACGATAAGTTTAGTATTGTGCGTATTGCTAATAAATGATGCTTTTTTGAGGTTTACCTGTCTGCTCTATCGCTGGATGATAATACTAATACCTCGCGCAGGAAGTAGAAGATGCTCAGAGGATTCGTCAGTCTGTAATTGACTGCTTTGAGAGAGCAAGCATACCTACTGTTAAGGAAGAAGAGAAGAAGAGAATTTTGCATTTTGTTGTTGTTGGAGGTGGTCCTACAGGTGTGGAGTTTGCTGCTGAACTTTGTGATTTTGCCACGGAAGATCTTGCCAGGCTATATCCTGAAATCAAGAACTATGTGAAAATTACCCTTCTTGAAGCAGGGGATCATATTTTGAACATGTAAGGAAAGTTGCCATATCAGTAAAACAACAGTCATATTCTTTCATGTCAAGACAG
Organism: Laguncularia racemosa; assembly: GCA_037954665.1. Classification (NCBI taxonomy): domain Eukaryota; kingdom Viridiplantae; phylum Streptophyta; class Magnoliopsida; order Myrtales; family Combretaceae; genus Laguncularia; species Laguncularia racemosa. The sequence continues at coordinate 1,508,421 of JBBMOL010000133.1, forward strand.
ACATGTATGCATTTGGATAATCATGGCATGATGTCTTAAAAAGCCTAAGGGGTTCTAGTTAGCATCAAAGTGTGATGCCCGTTGACTAGGCTTGTACATTGAGGAAATATGAGAAACTATGGATTAATCTTATTTGCTTCTTGGGCCAACAAAATTAAAATTAAAAAAAAAAAAGGAATCTCATTTGCTTCTAGTTCAGATCATACGATTCTAAGTTGACCAAATTGAACTCATTGTCCATGCTGTGTAGGCTAATTGTTTCATATTGTGCAGGTTCGACAAAAGAATCACAGCTTTTGCTTTAGAAAAATTTAAAAGAGATGATATCAATGTGAAGACGGGTTCCATGGTGGTCAAAATAAATGAGAAAGAGATAGCAACTAAGGTGAGAGCGACCGGCAAGACAGTATCTTATCCATATGGAATGGTTGTCTGGTCCACTGGTATCGGTACCCGGCCTGTTATAATGGATTTCATGAAGCAAATTGGTCAGGTTCGTTGGCTGGTGTCAATAATATTTTCATTGGGTTTAGACCTCTTAACAATATTTTTCCACTAAAAAGTATCACTTTCCTGGCAGGCCAACAGGCGTGTTTTAGCAACTGATGAATGGCTCAGGGTTGAAGGATGTGATAACATATATGCACTAGGTGATTGTGCAACCATAAATCAACGGAAAGTCATGGTATGAGAAATTTGGCTTGGATTTATGATTCCTTGGAGCAACTAAGACATTATCGTTTGAATCACATAGTTGTGTTTTACCTCCATTTTAATATTTTAGAGATGACTTCACCCTTGTGCCATAGTGATCATTTGATCCTGGAGAATGCTCTAGTCTAAATGCAGTTTCTTGAAAGTGTGAACTAAGAACTATTGATTTAACTCTTAAAACTATTTTCATAAATTCGGAAAAATGTAGAGAGCGATGATAATACCATTTTCTTTTGATTCCCTAGTCATGCTATACAATCTGGAGATTTTTTATGTACACAGTATCTTAGTCAGTATGATAGAATTGCAAAAATGTTTTGAGTCTCCTTCTCGATTGCTGATAGAGCTTTTGGTCCATTTTCAGGAAGATATTGCGGCAATATTTAGCAAGGCAGATAAGTCTAGCTCCGGTAAGCTAAATTTACATGATGCGAAAGAAGTAGTTGCAGATATCTGTGAAAGGTATCCGCAGGTAGAGATACTTTTAAAGAAGAAACGGATGGAAACTTTCCTCGATTTGCTCAAGAGTGCACAAGGGGATGGACAGGTATTGGACATCGAAAAGTTTAAGTCTGCTCTAGCTGAAGCTGATTTACAAATGAAAAATCTTCCTGCAACAGCTCAAGTATGATGCCTACCATTTTTTCCGCATTTTCCTTGTGTTTCCAAGCATTCCTTCTGTAAGAGTTTGATGGCAGTTCAGACTCCCTCTCTTCTTATTGCTTTTTGGATGAACTACAGGTAGCTTCCCAACAAGGAAAATATCTCGCAAAATGTTTTAATCGTATGGAGGAATGCGAAAAGAATCCCGAAGGTCCCTTGAGATTCAGGGGATCTGGTCGCCACCGGTTCCGGCCCTTCAGGTATAAATTCAGTCCTCTCATGATTAATGCTACTACAAGTTCAAGTTTTTTCATGTGTTATAATGCTGCATAAAGGCAATGAAATAGGCTGGGAGCCACTTTTAATGCAAGCGCAGTTCTCGCTTTTCACAGGTATAATCTGTTAGGTGATCCTCAATACCTTAGTCTGCTAGTAATAAGTATGTAAGAAAATTCAAGAATTGAAACCAAATCAAATATAATTCTCAAATTTTACTCGTATTTATGACGTTCTGGTTATTCCTTTCTGTTAATAGTAGTGTTGGTAGTACCTATGAAGTATTCCAAGAAAGGAATAGATAGGCCTTATTGCATATAAAATAGATACAACTTCCAAAGATTATTTGACACACAAGAAAAACTGCACCCACGCGTGTTCCATTTTCCATCGATGGTCCAATTCAATATTTATCTATTTTAAGAAAGATACATGTGTAAGTGTCAAATGTTCAATGAAGCCTCTAAACTTTGATTATATGTAACTAAGCTCATGCACTTTCATACTTGTCCAAACAGCCCCCTGAACCCTTTGATTGTAACCAATTTGAAAAATTTACTAACGATATCTCTAATAAAGCTTCAGTTTTAACAAACATAGATATACATAATTAAAGCTTAGCTAAAACTTCACTATAAGAAATTAAACCTTAAATCTAGATTTTAAGAACATAATCAGCAAGACTTTTCAGTTTATCACAATCGAAAATTTCAGGAGTTACTTGAACAAATGTTAAAATACAGTTTCATTGCACACAAGTCAAGTTTTGAGGTTTAATTGCACAGTAAACTAAGTTAGAGGTGCTTATTTGTGTGGATCTCTTTATTTTTCTACTTAAGTTGGGGAAGATTTTGAAGATTTTACGATGGTATGATTAAATGTCTTGTAATTTCTCAACAAAGGTACAAGCATTTTGGGCAATTTGCTCCCCTGGGAGGTGAACAAACTGCAGCTCAGCTTCCGGGAGATTGGGTCTCAATAGGGCGTAGCACACAGTGGCTTTGGTATTCTATATATGCAAGGTAAGCTGCCTAGTTTCATGCTGATCTCCATCTTTTGATAATGTGCACATCTAAACATCTAACAACTGCAACAATTCACAGCAAATTGGTCAGCTGGCGCACAAGAGTACTGGTGATATCCGACTGGGGAAGGCGATTCATTTTCGGCCGCGATTCGAGTCGGATTTAGGATTTTGAAGAACATCTAAGCATATTGCTTCAATAGACAGATTGCCATTGTAGTCATTGATACAATAGAATACAAGATTTTCATTTTTATGTGTTTGATATCTACACTCTCGGTTTTAAACACATGTTAGAACAGTACGAAGATGCCGTCAAAATGATCCCTTTACATGTATAAATCTGGTTAAAAGCTTTTTAGATTGCCAAGATTTATGACTTCTTTTGACAAAATATGTCAACAAGTTATTCCAAAGTTGTAGCACAGCACTTGAAAATTGAATTGCTTAAACTTAAAGGGAATTTTAAGGACGGTAAACGAGTTTGTAAGAATTAGATCAAAAAACAATTAGGAGTTTTTATTTTGTAAAAAAAAAAAGAAAATGTCTTTCCTCCCCCCCCCCCCCCCCCCCCAAACTTTCAGCTTCTGTCATTTTAATACTCAAATTGCTGTATCAATTAAAAGAAAAGTCTTGCACATGAGTTTTCCCTCTCAAAGCTATCATATACATTTGTTTTACCGATTTCACGCCCACTATATTGTTAAAAAAAAAAAAAATCTATTGTATTACATATAAAATACCTGATTTTGAATGCCTTTACAAATCAATATTGTTTTTATAATCCATTCAATATGTAATTTTTATGCCTAAATCTGTTATATGCCAATTATCTACGGTACTAGGTGATGATTATGCATCATTAACATTTATGTTATGTATTATAAATACATATATATGTCATAGTTATATTAATGTCTCATGTGCTTGAATATAATAATCAAATAATCAATATTTGTGTTACATAATACATATATGTATTATTGTTGGGAAAAGTATGAACTTTTCTTCTCAACTTTTAACGTGTTTCAAGTTTATAATATTTTTTTCTATTAAAATTTTCAATATTTAAAATTTTTTGTATTTGAGCCATTCTTTTTATTCCATTAAAAATATGTATGCGTTGATTTTTGATAAAATTTTAATAATTGATTTAATAAAATAATATTGTTAAATATATTACATTAGAAAATATAATGTAAAAACAATAAAAATTATGAAAAAGTACTTATAAAAAGGAAAATAAAAAAAAATAAACTTGTATAGGAAACGTGTGGTAAATTGATTAACGGAGTTTCATAAATACTATCCTATCACTATATATATATATTTAAATATTTTTTATTTGGACTTGGATTTCTTACTTTACTTTCTTGTAATAATTCTATTTAATTTATTTTTTAAAATATTGTATTATAAAATTAATGTTGAAGTTAATAATCTCAAATACTGTTATAAAATCATAAATTAATATTATAATTTTTAAATATCATAAAAATCATATCTTAAACATATAATTTTAAAATTAAAGATCGCATTATAGTCTTAATTTACGATTTCGTAACTTTTTTTTTAATCGTTCTTTAAAAATAAGTTTGCCGAAGGAGCAAACTCACGGATAACTCCCTTCTCATTCCCTGCTCCTCAGTATTCGTTCCCGAAGTTGATCCATGCAATATAAGCTCCGCTCGTGCTCTCTCTCTGTCTCTAACATCACCTGAATCCCAATTAGTTACACTTACTAACTTGTGTAAAATAATCACCATTTCGATCCATCCACAGATACATACCGTACACCATGGAAGGTGGCGGAAGACAGGTGTTCACGGTCGATCTTTTGGAGAGATTCGCTGCTAAAGGTCGTGGATTGATCACCTGTATGGCCGCTGGCAATGACGTCATCATTTTGGGAACTAGCAAGGGATGGGTCATTCGTCACGATTTCGGCGTTGGCGATTTCTTCGGTACACAGACCTAAACCTGTTTCGAACTTGCTTTTTTAGTTTCGATGCCGTGATTGTCGTGTCGTAGTTCTGCATATTGAATTCTGCTTGCTTATGCGAAAGATTAGGGTTTGAAGTTTCGTTCTGTGGAAGTTGATTCGATTTTACAGTTTTGATCGTTATCGATGAAGGAAGTTTGAAGATTGTAGTGTAATTCAGGGAAATGTAGTTGGTTTTGATCGTTTAGGCAATCATGAAGGCTTGGAAGATTCATTTGTCTACAAGATGATCTTGTTTCTGTTAATCTGCTACCGTCAAATTTAGCTTTGGCTCATTTCTCACCGTTTTGGCTTCTAGGATTTTTCTTCCGTATTATCACCATATCCTGACATTCATTGGAGATACTTTTCTTAGTTTGTTGGCTTTGATTTCAAGTTTTGTCATTGTTGATGTATTAATTTAATGAATTATGGTGTGTTTTACTGGAATTTAGTGCGGTGGATCGATTTTGATGATGTAGTCAGTGGTTAGGGATTGTGCTTCAGATTGTAATAAAATTAATTTCTTTGACGAGATGTTCAATTTGATGTTATTTTGTTGATTTCGGTTTGTTCTTGTCTTATGAATTAGGGTGATTCAAATTACTTCAAGTTTGACTGGATAAACTGAAATTGAGCACATGGTTTGGTTCTAGTGTTGGCAAATTTTGTCATCCATTTGGTCTTTGGAGTTCAAAATCAGCATAGAATTTGATTAACTTATAGTTTGACATCGAAATACATATGGATTACTCATGTGCATTAGTTTGAGTTGAACTTAATTTATGATTTGAATAAGTTTTAAGTTTGGTTGAACTGACATTGAGAATTTGCTTCAAGTGCTGGATTTTTATCATTGCCTTTGGTATTTGGAGTTGAAATTGCTTGTAATTTGAGTAATTCATAGTTTCAGACTACAGTTGTATTACTTTTGTTCACAAGATATACTTAAACGTCATTCATAACGAAATATTAATTGAAGCCAAGTTCGGTAGACCAGAAATCAAGTCTAAGTCAAATTCAAGACCTAGCAAAAGTCTTTGGGGCCCCTAGTTGTATATGTCCAAACCTTAAAATGAAGCTTTCCTAGCACACTTAAAAGATTCATGCAATTGACTAACAAATGAATTTTCTACTCTAAGTTCTGGAGAACTTTCTGAAATTGTAGAGTTTGATCTGACTGTTGGTCGCACTGGAGAGCAATCCATCCACCAGGTATTTGTTGATCCTGGAGGCAGCCATTGTATAGCCACAGTAGTTGGTAATGGGGGTTCAGAAACCTATTATCTTCATGCGAAGTGGAGCAAGCCCCGTGTGTTAAGCAAATTAAGGGGACTCATAGTGAATGCAGTTGCTTGGAATAAACAACAGATTACAGAAGGTAAGTCATTGTTGTCATAGCTGTACAATTATCAATGCTTGAATGGAAGCTTGTCTATATTCTTATTTTTGTTACATCTTGTATCTGCAAGGGCAGCTTCTACCAAGGAAGTTATTCTTGGTACAGACAATGGACAACTTCATGAGATGGCTGTGGATGAAAAAGACAAGAGGGAAAAGTATATAAAATTTCTCTTTGAATTAGCTGAACTTCCAGAGGCTTTTACTGGATTGCAGGTACATTAACACATTTTTTTTCCCCTTCTGGGAAATGGATTTTTCCTTTTCTTTTCCTTTATTTTTTTGTTTTTTCCATGGACTATAAAATTGCTCTTATTATCTGCAGAGCTACTAAAGCCAAGCCAAAACTAAAACTATGGCTTTTAGTTAGTGAGGATCAATTTGAAGCTCAATAATAAAAGCACCTTTGGATTTTGATCTCTAAACAGAAATTCTTTAGATAAATATATCTAATGGAATCATATGGAACTGTGGAAGATTATGATGAGATTTCAACTCGGGCAGTATTAGGGAGAGTGGCCAAATAAACAAAATTAATAAATGAAGGACACTGGCATAATGTAGTCATCAAGTGGCAGGTTACCTGTTTGTAAATGGGCAAACTTCAGAGTAATGTATGGTTGAAACCACCTTGATGCCCTCATGTTATCAATTTGTTATAAGTAAATTAAAAAAAGTATCTCAATAGCACGTGTTTTTCTTTTGGATAGTTATGTATTTATATCTATTCATGGTAGTTGACAACGTTATGTGCTGGCTGTCAGCCTGACACAACCTTCTTCCTTTACCCGGGCTTTCATTGGCTAGTGACTTAGGCAGCGTTAACATGAACAAGGATCATACCAATTTATTACACAATTATCAGGAAAAAAAAAAAACTAGAGTTTTATGATAGAGGATCATATATTAGACACCACCTAATGGGAATAATGCTTGAGTGTTGTTGTTATTGTGCTTATACATATTGATAAAAAGCTAGAGGTTTCAAGTTACGGAAAAGAAAACATTGGCACCAGTAGATTGAGTGTCCTTTCCCTCTGTATGTCTAAGGCCTTGTCATGAGCTGGGTACATGTATCATCCTAAAATTTGTAGTATGACCACTAAAGGTTACTGATTAATGAAGCAGAAAATTTTTGTTAAGATGAATTATTCTTTTGTTGCTATAAATTATTTTTTATGCATGCTTTCTTATGCTATGTTTAGATGGAAACAGCTACGGTGAGCACGGGCACTAGATATTACTTGATGGCAGTTACTCCCACACGACTTTATTCTTTCACTGGTATTGGATCACTAGAAGTAAGTATTAGCTCTCAGCTACACAGCAATTTTTTCTTTTTTAGGTTCTTCGTAGTGTTCAAATGCAATTATTATCTACTGTAGCTTGATACTTTCCTCTGTTGTTTTGACTGCACTAGTTATTTACTAGATTATCTTTGTCATTTGTATATCGAGGTAAAGTGGACCACAGAGTTGAGAAGCCCTATTACTATTGGTTTCCTCTATGAAGTTTGACCATTGGCTTTCCTTAGAGGAATTGCATACATCTGATCAATTTCATCCATTCAAGTGCATCTTTTCCTTCCAGCAAATTATATTTTTAGTTGGGAAGTGGTCCCTTGGAAAACTACAGTCTCCATGCTGCTTGACGTGTGGTGCCTTCTGGTTTGTCTCTGCCTTGTAGGGACCAGACTGGGACTATAGTCAGCTAGTGGCCCTGTCCCAAGGATAAGTAGCCAGGACGGTTGCTGTACATATCTGCCCTAAAAAAGAGAGAAAGACTTTCCCTGTGTGTGAAAAATTTGATTCTAACCCAGTACGAAATGATTGCTTGGGCATGACTAGGATTTAACAAAATCCAGTCCATTACAGCTTTGCTGACATATATGCTTACAGACAACTACATCAATTCTGCTATTTACACTAGTAATTCTATCACATTGTGTAAAACTGAGGCTTGTGGTCTTTATGCATGTTTTAGGCTGTCTTTTCCAGATACGTGGATCGTGCAGTGCATTTTATGGAACTTCCTGGTGAAATTCCAAACAGGTATTTTTTCTTCCTTTTTGTCTTTGTATTGTGTCTGCGATCAGCTACGGAAGAGCTCAAAGTCAATTTTTTTTCAGCTGATGTTATTGTATTGTTTCCCTGCATCCCCCCTCCCTCTCCTTTTCCCTCTTTCCCCCTTTCATCTTTCCTTCCTTCATTCAGGTAAGACCTACAAGAGCAGGAGTAATACATTGCAAAATGCTCTTCTTGCCAACAATATTCGTCTCTTCTCCTCCTACTCAAACCTTGTAATGCATGTGGCTGTACACGAACATGTACCTTTTTGTGCGTTTTTATATATTGATAGAAAAGTAGTGATACTTTGTTAAACTGTGGGAACAATGGTTCTTATAGGATGCTTCCAACTGTCTCTTTTGACAAGCAGTGCATACACTGTCCTTTTGATTTTGCTGTGAATTTATTTTAAATTTTTGAATTTAAGTTTTGTGAGTTCTTTTTTTTTTTTTAACCTCTTAATTATGTTTCTTTTTGACCTTGCTCTCTCTCAGTGAATTGCATTTCTACATAAAGCAGAGGAGGGCCATTCATTTTGCTTGGCTTTCTGGAGCTGGGATATATCATGGTGGACTAAATTTTGGAGCAACACATAGGTAAACTTTAACCTTTGTGCTTTTTATGTCAAAAAATAATCCACTATACTACTTGTTTTGACTTAGTGAGTAAATGTATCAAACATTGACTCCAGTTTTCTTAATAGAACCATCAACTCTGGTTTTAAATATCTAAGACTAAAGATTATATTTCATGCAAATTGTCAAAGTATTACCTTTCCAGTAATTTTGGGTTTTCTTCATGTAGTTTTCCTGATGGAGATGAAAACTTTGTGGAAAACAAAGCACTTTTAGGATATTCAAAATTTTGTGAAGGTTCAGACGCTCTTAAACCTAGTTCTTTAGCAGTGTCTGAATTCCACTTCCTGCTTCTTATTGGAAACAAAGTCAAGGTGTGTTTTAGCTTCGCATTAGTCTCTTGCTTCTCTTTCTCTCTTGGTCTTCTTGGTGATTCAATTGCATTTGCTTCCCTTTCTTTCCTTTAACTAGAAGTGTCTGCTTGAGATAAAATTCTAAATTAGGCCACAGCCAACAAGTCATTGTTTAATCATGTTCATATATATAGCTCTATATGAAGCTTGATCAAGATGGGCTGGTTACTTAAACTAGGCAAACTTAAGCAAGACTTTCCTAGAAAACTAAAAAAGTTGATGTACTTGCAAGTAGAGATTAAGTTGTTGCTCAACAGCCATGCCAATCTTTTTATATTGGACTTGAGGGTGAGCAATAAAGGTAATGTAGTGGTTGAGTTCCATGAACACTTATGGCAATTTGTATGAGGACCTGATTTACAAGTCAGTAAGTACTTTTCTTGCTCTACCTATATAAAACAAGCTAACCATGCTAGTGTGTAAGTCTTGTATGATGGCTTATGTGCCTAGAGGCAGCCAGTCTAATTACAACATACCCCTCTATTAACCAAAAAGGGAAAAGAAAAGAATAAGCTGTTGAAAGGAAGAAACACCAAGAGGTATGACGCTGATTGATTACTTGAAATCAGCTCTTTCCTGAGTCATTTAAGTGTTCAAAATGTTTTATACACCTTGAGTTCCTTTGATCTAAGGCAATTAGGTTTTCTTGTTCCTTCCCTTAGCTGAAATGATTGATAGACACCAATTAGGAATGGGATACCCTGGACTGCTAAATGACAGCTTAAGAATCTGTCACGAAACTACACAGCTAACAAAGCAAATCAATATCCCATATTGGAAAAATAGTGATGGATTCTAGAGAAAGAAAATCCACCTTCCCCTCTCTAGAGTTCTCCCCTGATAGACGAATCCTCTTAGGCAAATCTTAAACTCTTCTTTACCTTGTTCTTTAATTAGTTCACCTTACTAGTTTCTGTTTCTTTTAGTTTGTCTGGAGTTTTTCATCAAGTTTTTAGAGTTTTTGTTGAGCTCCTTCATTCTACCACGGTCCTTAAGACATTTCTTCCAAGACCAAAACAAGCACCCACCTTCTACATCAAAACCCAGGAAGCATATGGCATCTTCAAACTCTGTTCACAATTTCTCATGTGCTTCCTTTGAAAAATCTCTCTCTAGCCCCCTTCCATCGCCAAAACCAAACACAATGCTACCTCCTGTTTCTATTAAGGACTTTTGTCTAAAACCAGAGAGAGAATGTTGTGACCTCTCTTTCCCTTGGTCAAAAAGGTTAGCCTAGAAAAAAGTGAGCTCCCTGTCAAGTACTTGGGAATGTTGGGTTTTCCTCAAAGCAAGCTCCTTGTAAAGTACTTGGGTGTTCCCTTATCTCATTCAAAGCCTTTAAAGCACACTTGCCAAAGCCTTGTGGATAAATATTCTTCACACATCAGCCGTTGGATGAGTAAAGCTCTTTCCTATGTTGGAAGAGTCCAATTAATAAAGAGTCTTCTCTTCTCTCTTCAAGAGCATCGAGGATAACTTTTTTCATTTTTTCTAATTTGATTTACACTAAACCATATATTTATTTAATGTAAATTATCGACTAAGATTAGGAAAATTTCGATTCATTTTATCTAATTTGGTGTAAAAAGAGTTGCCACCCAATTGAGACCGGGAAAAGTGTTAAATTAGAATTAATTGAATAGATTAGTCTTGATTTAGCTAATAGTTTATGTAAAATTTTTAAATAAAAATAAGTGATTTTGGAATTTAGGGGTTAACCTATTAAAATCTTACGGTTGCTACTTTAACCTTCTAAGTTTAAATTTATTTTCCAAACAAAAAAGGAAAGAGAAAAAAACATATTAAATTAAAATGGACCTAATTATTATTTACAATTGAGGTTACCCTATAGGTATTTATGTACCCGCTATTCGAGATTAGTCCAATTGTAATTTGCATTATATTTTCCTAGTAAGTTTTAGAATCTAATCCTTGTTATTGTTATTATTATTTTTTTTAACCAAAAGATTTTATTTTTTATTTTTTAAAATTTTATTAATCTTTTATTATTTCATTTTCACTTTTCTTAAGAAAACACTACAATAAAACACTAAGATAAGATTAATTGAATTTTATATATCATCCATCTCCTATATTTATTGTTTATCACTATTCTTAATAATAATCTTTTCTCTTTTATAAATAAAACAACACAAAATAAGAGAATTAAAATAAGTAAATGAATAAATAAACTGTAAAGGAAGAATCGAGATGCGTGCGGGTTTGGATCAGGTCTCTCAATGGTCGGGTCACACAGTGGAGGAGCAGTGGAAGAAGTGATCGTGTAGCCGCTTGGAGTGGTTGACAATAGTCAAGGGTGTGTTGGCGATAGGTTTTTAGGGGTGAAGCAATTGGAGGTGATAGCCTGACAGCAAGAACGGTGGAATGTGGTGTTTCAGAATTTGGTTGCTTCAATTAGAGCTCATCGTGGTGGTCTTAGGCCAAAGGAGAGTACTTTCTGGGGTTTATGAGGATAAGAAAGCTAATGGTAGTGGTGTTTTCTTCCACAATGTCTCAAAATGCAGATTTTCTAGAGAGAGAAGGATGGGTCGGCTAAAGTGGATAGAGAGAGAAAGCTTGAATTAGAAAAGATTAGAGAGGTTTTGAGTGATGCTTCCCTCTTCCAATGCATTGCTCAGGGTCCCTTTTATACTGCTCAAGATCAGATTAACCATGGAAGGTCAATTTTTGTAATGAAGTCGAAATCTCAACTTAATAGGTTTTGAATAATTACAATTTTGATATCCCATGGAATTTGCTTGAAATCATAGTAAATCAATGGCCGAATTTGATTCATTGTGCTTCGATATTACTTAAAACAGTGATTGGAAGCTTTGATTTACTTTAAACATGCTTAAATCAAGTGAATTTACTTCACGTAGAAATGATTTTTTTCCTATCTTTGGACCCGCTTTTGACCACGTAAATGGATGAACCAAAGATGTGTTAGTGGGTTCTATTCGAAGTAAGACACGCTCTCTATGATTGCACCATTGATTTGGTGAAATCGTGTTAAAAGATGGGCTAAAAAATGCTCAAAAGTGAGCTGACCACATTAGGAAGATGTGAAGAGCATGCGGAAGAAGATGATGAACAGTGCCATGGTCAGCCAATGTGTTGTCTTAAAACAAAAGTGCAGAACCTGCACTGAGTAGGAATCGACCTTCAGTCCTCCGCATGGCATGCAGGCATCTCAACCAACTAAAAGATGGCTCTTTCTCGTCATTGTATGCACATTAATTTTTAATACATTAAAAAAAATGGCTTGCCAAAATTAAACCATATTTAATTGGTTGCAGGTGCAAATTGTTTTTTTATTTTTATTTTTCCTTTTTTATAATAAAGAAAAGAAAACTAAAATTAAATGGGACAAAAATGGGGTGTCTACAAAGAGTATTCGTTTTCAATCTTTGTATTGCCTAAAATTCGTTTCTATCTTTGTATTACCTAAAAGTATCCTTGAGATCATCATTATGAAATTTAAATGGCCTTTATGGAATGGCAATGATGAAAGTAGGGCAAAAGATAAAATGGCATGGGAAATTGTTTGTTAAGCCCTTGAAGTAAGAGTTGGGGGGGGGGGGGGGGCGCTAGGGATTATTGATATCAACTTGGAATGAGGTTGCTCAACTAAAATACATTTGGCATCTTTGTATTGACATTGAAGACTCATTGTGGCTTAGGTGGGTACAATATGAAGTTCTTAAAGGTAGGAGTTTTTGTTGTGTCAATATTCGTTGGAGTGCGTCTTTGTTGTGGTTCAAACTCCAGTTAGCAAGGTCACTAGTGTGAAGCCTATTCAAATGGGAAGTTGGGGATGGGAACAATATATATCTTTGGTACGATGAGTGGCACCCTAACAACTCCCTTTGTGATTGGTTGGATGAATGAGTCATCTATAGCATGTTATGGCCTAAAGAAGCTCACCTTTGCTTGGTTATTGGCCAACAGTTGAAATGGCCTTATGGGCATGTTTGGGATTTTTTCTAGGCTGATTTGGGGAGTAATTCTGTTCCAAGAACCAACCAGAGGAATAAATTTGTATAGATTAGTAAGCTGTCAAAAGAACTATCTTTAAAGGAAGCTTACTCAGCTATTGGAGTCCCTAGCTCTAAAATTCCTTGGCATGGGCTGGTGTGGCCCAAAGTGAATCTACCATGGAATGCATTTATTGTCTGGTTAGTTGCTCAATAGAGGCTCTATGCTCTTGATAAATTGGTTTATTGGGTTATAACAGATCAAAATAGATGCTACTTGTGTAACTCAGAGGAGGAATCCCACACATCTCCTTTTCAAGTGTCCCTTTGGGGTTGGAATCTGGGTGAAAATTCAAGAGGATATCTAAGGCTCTAATTGTGTTCCATATGGAGATAACTCTATTATGGAATTGTTCAGCTTCCATGGTGCACATCTTAGGCCAGCATGGAAGAAGGCTACTTGGAAGAAATGAAATGAAAGAAGGCTTGGTCTTAGTGTTCTTCCTCTCCTTTTACTGCTAGGCGAATTCTCTCTTGTTTTTAGGTAGTTGGTGGAGTACTTGAATTCTTGTAATGCCAGGACATTGATCTTTGTACCCTTTTATTTCATGGTGCACTGATTGATTTCTTAGATCTCCTAGTGCATTTCTATCATTTCTTTATATAGTGGGTTATACCCATCTTTTGTATTTTCTTCATCAATATAAAATAGGTAAAATCTGACTTTACACCAACTAAAAATTATTGGTGGATGAGTATATTGGGTTAATTCAGTGCAATAAATCACACACAGGCTTCATGCATTGTGATTCAATTGTTGATTGTATTTATATATTTATCATGAGGAAAGGTAAAGAAAGTTTCATGAGCACTATTGAAATATAAATATTTAACTACACGCTTATTTATAATCTTAATCTTTAGAAGAGCTTTTGGTGTTCTGGTCAAAATTTTACATGGCATCCATAGCAGGGGGTCTTGAGTATGTCCTACCTGGTCATTACCTGTGATGGGACTTAGTTAATGTTGAATATTGACATAATACAAAATTCTAATTATACTTACAGCTGAGTGTTATGTGGGTCGGTCAAAATTTTAAAAGTAGATGCTTCATGTAATCTTGTGTAGGCTCCATCCTCGTGGACATTCACTGCTTTTCTATCAATGGGGTTTCATGCATTGCCATTGCAACTATACTAACAATTGTATGCTGTATTCATAGTCATTATCTACTCTCAAGCTTTGACATTGGAACTTCTTGTGAACTTTTGTCATGCTCATAGGTTATAAACAGGATTAGTGAGCAAATCATTGAGGAGCTTCAATTTGATCAGTCATCAGAGTCAGTTTCAAGAGGTATCATTGGATTATGTAGTGATGCCTCTGCTGGGCTGTTTTATGCATATGACCAAAATTCTATTTTCCAGGTTTGTTTTTTATTTTGAGTGTTAAATACACACGCGCATGCACACACACACATGAAAAAAAAAAAAAAAGAGATAAGAATTGCACAAGATATTTTATTGTTAAAATCAGGAACTTTTTTCAGGTTTCTGTTAATGATGAGGGCCGAGATATGTGGAAGGTGTATCTTGACATGAAGGATTATGCTGCTGCCCTGGCAAATTGTCGTGACCAACTCCAGAGGGATCAAGTGTATCTTGTTCAGGTCATGCCTCCTTCAGTCATGTCTTCTGATGATGAACTTTTCTTGTTTATGGGTCAGCTACTTCATGATCTTTGCTGTATACAGTTGCCAGATATGTTCATAGTAAGTAAAAGAAAATAACCTAAACTGTTGTTCTGCAGGCTGAAGCAGCATTTACTTCCAGGGAATTTCTTAGGGCTGCATCGTTCTATGCTAAAGTAAATTCTCAAATTACTTTGTTAATGCCCAATGATTCTCTGCTGTATCTATTTTTCTTAAGTAATTAATATTGACACTCACAGACATTTAAATATTCTTTTTAACACAGACATCTGTTCATTATATTGTAGTAAAATGGGACAATCTTGGCCTCCTAAAATTCAAAATTGCTTAAACAGTCTTTTGCTAGTCCTCTCATTATTTAGATTGCTTCAGACTTGCAGTTATTGTCTCTTTCATTCCTATATGCTGTTTTTTGTAATAGTAATTGCAAGCATCCTGGCATAAATGAATTTCCTTGTAAAATATCAGTCTATGCCACTTATATGGAATTATGAATTTGATGATTTTATAATAAAGAAACCTTTCTCAAGATGTAAATGATAGTGGGGGAAACTCGCTAATCAATTGCATGAACTGGATCTATGTTAATTGCAAGTTTGCACATAGTTTAGATACTGATAAATGTGTAATATGGCAGATAAATTACGTACTATCATTTGAGGAGATTACACTGAAGTTTATCAGCGTGGGAGAGCAGGTGATTGATCATTGAATCTGCACCAGTTCATGCAATCTTATAAACAAATTAAATCTCTGTACTTTTGCAAGTTCTGCTAATTTCAAATGCTACTGCTATATTCTTGGTCACAGGATGCTTTGAGAACTTTCTTGCTGAGGAAGCTTGATAACCTTGCCAAGGATGATAAATGCCAGATTACGATGATTTCCACTTGGATTACTGAACTGTACTTGGACAAGGTTTTGTTTCTTCAGCCTTGATTTTTATAGTAGTTTGGATCGAACATTGTTAGATCTGTTTTGAGGAGGTTGTTTGTCTACATTTTCAATTACTAGTTCCATATTTCCTTTGTTCTGTTTCTGTTCTATGTTCATATGAATGTGGAAGGGAAGGAAAAGAATAAAACATATATATATATATATATATATATATATATATATATACAACTTAGTGGAGGGAAAATCTCCTGTCTCCATTTGTAAACTGTCTTCTTCCTAGGTCTATCTTGCTAGTTCCTATTTTAGTAAATATACAGCTAGTCCCTATTATAGTATATCACACGGTTGAAATGCCACTTCTTGTGGGGGGAACAAGTACTCTTTAAGCTTGGCATATTTATATTTTGTTGCTTATTTGCATGATAAGCTTTTGTGAGAACCAGGAATAAGCTATTCATGTAAAATTTGGGAGCAAAAGCAGTAAAGAATCCATTTGGGGTATTCCTTTTTGGAATTGCCATAATAATATCATCCGGCTAAGTCTTGGATTCTATATATGTGTCTAAATCAATTTTTTGATTCAGAATATCATCAATTAAAGGAATATAAACATACAAATACTAATGATGGGTGTGATTTTCTCAGTTAAACCGATTACTCTTGGAAGATGACACTGCTTTGGAGAATCGTAATTCGGAATATCATCAAATAATTAAAGAATTCTGTGCTTTCCTAAGCGACTGCAAGGATGTATTGGATGAGGCAACTACTATGAAGCTTTTAGAAAGGTCAGTTGGTTATGGCTTCTTATTTTGGTTAGAAACTTCTTTTTATATTCAAGGTTTTAAGTTTTTGTCAAATGAAATTTACAATCCTGTTTACAAGATTTGAATCATTCCA
The DNA here is from genome assembly GCA_037954665.1 of Laguncularia racemosa. Lineage (NCBI taxonomy): Eukaryota > Viridiplantae > Streptophyta > Magnoliopsida > Myrtales > Combretaceae > Laguncularia > Laguncularia racemosa. Next base: position 1,524,959 of record JBBMOL010000133.1, read on the forward strand.
ACTATTTATATTGAATCTGATTGCAATGATTGTGTCCTTTACATATATAACCCTCCATTGTAATTGAGTGAGAATGGCTGAAAGAAATTTGGAGACCCTATAAGAGAACAAAATTTCTTGTTTAGTAAGTTGGGACAACCCTTTAGAAAGGACTATAATTTACAGACTGTAATATCATTCAACAGTTAGCCCTACACAAAAACTGGTATTTCCCTTGTTGAATTTCCTCCATCCCTTTGTATTATGTATATTCAGTCTCTTTTTCTATTGATCATAAAAATCATTATTTCAAAGCAGAAGAAATTTCTCGTGTCTTAGCATCTTTATCCCTCTTCTGATGAGTATAATTAAAATATACATTTACTCTATTTTGTTGCAATAGTTATGGTAGAGTTGAAGAACTAGTGTACTTTGCCAGCCTGAAGCAGCAGTATGAAATTGTCGTTCATCATTATATTCAGGTGCTGAACACTTTCCTCTTGTTATAACAAATGGAATATTGTTATTCCTTGGCTCATATTCATCTTTGATTTTTTTTTAATTATTATTATTCTATATAAGATCAATAAGTATTCATTGAGAAATTGGAATTTACATAGGATTATAGCCCACTGTACAATACGAAAACATGGACTATAAGAAACAAAACATCTGGTTTTAGTATTTGCACCCAAGACAAAATGTAAATACGAAACTAGGATACCAATGAGGCCCTAATCTCTGCATAAAAGATACATCCTCAAAGCACAAAATTACAATTGCAAAACATAAGTCTAGAAGTCTTGTGGTACGCAAAACTTTCCAAACTATATCTGGCATGCTTACTGGTGAGCCAAGTTAATAGCCAATATTAATAATAATTTAAAGTCATTATCCTATAACTTAGATCTATATTCAACAGCCTGTAATTTAGCGTAGCATTATGCCATTAATACTCTCCTGCAAGCTGGAACATAGATGTCCATCTTGTGAATCTTGTCATTTAATTGCATAAAATCATCCTTCTTAGTGAACATAACTACAATCTGATCTTTCTAAGGTACAAATGGAGTACAAATCTTTAGACTGGTGACAACATACCTTGCAAAGTGTCAATCTACTACAATGTATTTTGTTTGTTCATGGAAGACAGGATTGCTTGCAATATGAATCATGGCTTTATTATCATAATGCATTGGAATGTGATCATTATATGTAATACCAAAGTCTTCTAGAAGTGCTTTCCTCCAAATTAGTTCGCATGTTGTATAATCTATAGCATGTTACTCAGCTTCAGCACTAGATTTGGAAACAATTGTCTGCTTCTTGCTCTTCCATAGTTGGCAGCTGAAAAACCGACTAAATCTATGTATTTGTACTTTCTATACCACAATCCTTTTCCTGTAGAATTTTCAACATATCTCAAAATATTGCAAGCAGCTTCCTATTTCTTTGGGTTTTCCATGAATTGACTGATTAATCTTACAGCATGCACAAAATCTGGTCTAGTCATTGTAATATAAATAAGTTTCCTATCAAGTTGTCTATGCTGTGTACTATCCTCAAAGTCTTCATCCTCTTTCCACAAGTTTAGGTTAGGTTCCATAGGATCATCTGCTGGCTTTGCCTCTAATAAGCCTCTTTCTTATAAAAGATCCATAGCTTACTTTCTTTGAGATAATACTACACCATGTTTACCACGAACAACTTTAATACCAAGAAAATACCTCAGTTGATCAAAGTCTTTAGTGATAAATTGTTATGGCAAGTATTCTTGATTTTTTCAATGCCATTCTCATCACAACCTGATAGCAAAATATCATCAACATATACAATATGAATCACAATGTCAGATGATGTATGTCTTACAGAGAGAATGATTGGTTTGGCTTGTCTAAATCCTGTAGCAAAAACTGCTTTGGCTAAATTTATCAAACTAAACTCTAGGTTTTTGATTCAAACCATAGATAGCCTTTTTTTTTATATACACACCAGATGTCTCTCCCCCAAAGCAACAAACCTTGGTGATTGCCTCTAGAGAATCCTCCTCAGCGAATTCTCCATAAGAAAGGCATTCTTTGCATCTAGTTGATATAACAACCAATTCTAATTGACTGCAATAGATATGAGAATATAAAGAACTAAGCTGAGCAATAGAACAGAAAATCTCGAAAAAGTCAATACCGGGTGTTTGAGTATATCCTTTCGCAATCAGTTGGGCCTTATAGTTTTCAATAGATACATCAAGTTGATACTTAATAGTGAAAACCCATCTTTGATTAATGAAATTTATTGTTTATTAAAAAAAAAAAAAGAATAATGACCACAAAGGTGAGCAATTGGGGCTTGAGATGAGGCTTCTTTGATACCATGTAACGAGAATATGAAGGTTTTCCTTGTATATTTAGTTACAACTGGAAAAGGTAAACTACTATATGGGATATAATAATAATATTCAAGTTTATAGCACATAATAATAATAGTAATAATTTGTAAGTCAATAGCCATAATTTAGCCGATAATAAATAGCTGATAATTTAGCTTAAAATTATGCCATTAACACAACCATTAGCCCTGCAAATGCTTCATTTCTTTCAGACTAATAATCTTTTCCTATACTGTCTTTTGGAAGGCATGTTGGTCATGTGTCAGTTTCTTACATTAATGGTGATGGCTGGATCTTTTTTCTTTCATTTCAATTAGTTGCTATTTACATGCATGCACAGATAGATTGAAAAACCATAGATGAAGGTCACATTTTTTAGACCAATTAGCTAATTGGGGAATCTGGAAAAAATTTCTATGGAGGAGATATACTGTTTTTGTTATTCCAGTAATGTCATGTATTATGACTTTTCTTTTCTATGGATTTTCTGTCTGATAAATTGTGTAATTATATTATTTTGACACTTGAGAGTTGCATTTTGTCTTGCTAAAGCAAGGAGAAGCAAAGAAAACTCTGGAAGTGCTTCAGAGACCTTCTGTTTCAATAGATCTTCAGGTAAAGATCATGCTGTTGGCTCTGCATTTTGATCTTTTTCGTTCTTACATTAGCTGTTCTGAACACGTGAGCCTTCTTATTCTAATAATTTTGATGTTTCTTATATCCTATGTTAAAGTGAATAATAAATTACTCAATTTGCAGTACAAATTTGCTCCAGAGCTCATTATGCTTGATGCCTATGAAACTGTGGAGTCATGGATGACTAATAAACAGTTAAATCCGAGAAAACTGATTCCTGCCATGATGCGATACACAAATGAACCTCATGCGAAGTAAGCCCCAAGAGAAGTAATTCTTACCTGCAGATATGTCTCTAGCATTTGTGTATTCCTTATCTTGGAAATCTGTGATCCTGCATATACTACGGAAATGCATTAAGGTTTAGTTTTGCTGAGATAAGATTGTAGATTCGACAGCTTTAACTGCATACCTTCTATCTCTGATTTGCACCTCCAGTAGAAATCATTTTCCATTCTGGCATTGGCATTAACAAATAGTATGGTGTTGCTTCCAAAGCATCTGCACTTGCTGTCTAATTTAGTTACCGAAGTGCCTAGAGTTTGGGAAATCAGTGGGCTTTTTCTTTACAAACTATATCTATGTGGAGAATTTCAACAGTCTTTCTGTTCTTGGTAATCTGAAGAGTTTTCGTACTATTTCAAAATGTCACCTGGAATTGCGCAAATCACTCCACTTGTTTAAAAACACCTTCTGATTGTGAATGCTAAAAAGAAAAGGTTCAAATTGTTGCAATTTTCTTTCTATTTTGGTTTAAGGCATTTCATGAAGGAGGGGGAGTGGGGGAAGGGAAACTATTTCCTCCTTTGAAAATGACCAAGTGACTTATGGTAAAAAGGCTGATATAATTTTTTATATTGGAAAGTTTCAGCTAACTTTAATCTTGACAGAGAAATGTTCCTTTCCACAATCTCCAATTCATGATTTTTCTTTATAATACTCTAACCTTGGATAGTATGTGGTAGTTTCACATATGTATACTAAAGTCCAGTCTTGTGAAAACCTTTTTATGTCTTCTGGTATCTATTGAAAAAATTTAACAGAGCAACAATACGTGACCAACAAGGTTGTTTGCCTTTTCTTTTCCTTTCAAAAGATATAGGGAATGAATGCTTAAGGTGTATAAGTTTGCACATAATTTCTCTGAAATAAAATACTGGGAATCAATATCAATCTTGGTTTGTAGCTAATAAGGATAGATAGTGAAAGCATAGTATGCACTTCTTGGTGTTCATATGGAAGAACTATTGTTTGGTGTGATTGTGGGTGGCCTATGAGGATTTCACTATAATGCACATACTAGCATGTGATGTAGTCATAACTTGCTATTCTCTAACATCATATGCACATTCTTACTCGCAACAGCATCTATGTGATTGGTGGTTGTGCTAGAATGCGTCTTCACCTTATTGAGAAAGAAAATGAAGGATCTGCAACTATTATAAGTTCCTTATCCCACATATATATGATGTTCTATAAACTTTCTGCCCAGTAATTACCAAAAGAAACTCTCTGTTTGTTGAATTTGAGTTTATATGTATGCATGCAGAAACGAAACCCATGAAGTTATTAAATATTTGGAGTTTTGTGTTCATCGATTGCACAATGAAGATCCTGGCATTCACAACCTGCTACTGTCTTTGTATGCCAAGCAGGTCAGTTTTGAATGTTTGCTCGAGTTGCTATTGGGTTGACCAGACCTTTACAATGGGAAATAAACCATTTTATTGGCTTTGAACTTTAACTTTTAATAATATCTTTGCATGATTGAGCCTTGCTGATGTGGTATCAGCTCCGCTCCTTTTCAGTTGATTTCCTGCTTGTTTTTCTTTCGCATGCATACTAAAAGTATCAATCATTTGAAAGAATCCAAAGATGGTTTTATAGTCCTATGAGAGATTTTTGTTTTTACTACTATGTATATGTATTCTGATCTTCATTTGGAGGAGCTTCAGAAGTATGTCAGTGCCTTGTCATGACTAGAGCTGTACATGAGGAGGTCAAGATTTTCAAATAAATAAGGCCAGTTGGTCTTCCATACTTTTGAGGACCAATGTGGCCCGGATCTTGGTTTGGTTCAATTAGGTCTCTTGACTTTGCGAATGAACTAAAGGAGTCTTTAAATGTTGCAAATGGGCCAAATAAATCTAACTCATCTGGTCATAAAAACGCAAACAATTTTGGATACCCACGGTATGTCAATCAACGTACTGTCTGTTATTTTACTCCTCTCGGGAAGGAGCCTGATGTCCAACAATAACTTGACAGAGTAATGTAGTTGCCCACATCTATATTAATTTTGTGTTTTTTGGTGGCTTAACAGACTTATTTGGTCTGTTGGCAAAGTTATTTTGTTTTGTTTTGTTTTGTTTTTTCAATTTTTTTATAATCTGTTGGCGAAGTTTAGAGGACCTAATTGGACCAAACCAAAGTTTAGGGACCAGATTGGTTCAATGTGAAATCTTAGCCAATAGATAAACCAATGCACTGAACTGTTATGTAAGATGAAGTAGGTTGTATATTGTTGAGTTACAAGTGAAATTAGGAACTTTACCCAAAAGAATGTACGTTGGATGTTACTTGTTTAGACTAAACAGTGTTGGGAGCTTTGAGATCCTGTATTGGGGAATAGTGGTATATGGTCATCTATGAATTCATTCATTCACTTGTCCATGTAACATTTCGTTTAAAGCTAGGTTCCAAGCCTCAAGTGAAAACTTGCAATCTGCTACTCTATCTTGCTAGCCCATTATGTCAATTAGACTATTGTGATGATAACTTGACTTAGGTACCTACAATAGATTGATGGATGAATTTTGAGTTAATCTTCTCTAAAGATTCAATTTCTTTTGTTTGCATGTGTGGAAATCAGGAAAATGATAGTTCGCTTCTGCGCTTCTTAGAATGCAAGTTCGGGAAAGGACGAGAAAATGGTCCCGACTTCTTCTATGATCCCAAGTATGCTTTGCGCCTTTGCCTCAAAGAAAAGCGCATGCGTGCCTGTGTCCATATATACAGCATGATGTCTATGCATGAGGAAGCTGTTGCTTTAGCTTTGCAGGTTACAGGCTATTGCTAATCCTTTTTCTCATCTGCTTTCCAGTTATTTATTTTGGTTAGTCTTATTATTTATTTATTTATTATTATTTTTTTTGTGCTTTCTTGAATGTCCAGTCATGTTATAGTGGCTGAGAAGAAATCAGCCATTGCAACTTCAGCTCTAGAGCTTCACAACTCACACTGGGTCCTTTTCTGTTAAATTTTATGAAGTTTTAGTGCAAGTGTTGGTTTGTATATATATATTTGTGTGTGTGTGTGTATGTGTGCGTGCGTGCGTGTGTGCATGCATTGCATGTTACACACCTAACTTTGTACTCTCTAGGAAAACGACTAATCAAGTCTATTACTTAGTTATGGCTTGTTTGTTTGCAATCTTTGAAATTTCTGCACATTAAATTTTCTTTTATTTTCATGTTACTCTTGAGTGCTGTAGCGTTCAGCTGATAAACATGGACGTGGAGTCCATGAGATCTTTCCTTTCATTTTAAAGTTTCCTTGTGAATTATTCCATTTCCCCCAATGCAAATCGACTTTTGCCTTTTTCCCATTGGTTTTTGGCCTAACTCATGTAATTAAGATGCTGTTTGCTAGTCTTCTGCTTCTAATTAAATTGAAGTGGTCTCTTAGCAGAATCTACATATTCATGGGCTTAGCTTCTAAACTTTCAGTTCTCATACAGTTTAAGATGAAGTTAACGATCATTCCTAGCTACTAGAACTAGAGGAAGGGCTATTATTCCTCAAAAGCTTTGTCCTCCTTCCCCATACCAGAAAAGGAACACTCCCCCCCCCCCCCCCCCCTAAACATCCTTGGGGGCAGTGTTACCTACTGACTAAATTAATCAATAGCATAAGTGCTTTACTTTTGATTGATCTTCTGTTGGCCTTTACATGAACTGATATACTGGCATACTCTTTGAACTCTGTATCCTAACTCATGCAAAACTATCTTGAGATGACAAAGTGAAAAGTTTAATTGCATTGACATGCAAATTCTGTTTTGTGATCTAGGTGGATCCTGAGCTTGCTATGGCTGAAGCTGACAAGGTTGAAGATGACAATGACCTGAGAAAAAAGCTTTGGCTCATGGTTGCCAAGCATGTTGTTGAACAAGAGAAAGGGGCCAAAAGGGAGAATATTCGGAGAGCTATAGCTTTTCTTAAAGAAACTGATGGCCTCCTAAAGATTGAGGATATATTGCCATTCTTTCCAGACTTTGCTCTTATTGATGACTTCAAGGTAGGAAAGTGTCAAAAATAGGGTTCAAATCTTATTTTATTTTTGATTATTTCACTAGGAATTTATATAACATAGAATAGTTACAATATTAATTAGGAAACTTTCCTAAACTATATTTGTACAATATCTAAAAATAAATACATATAATCTCTAAAAATTAAATACATATATTTTTTCTACACTCCTTCTCAAGCTGGTGAATTGGAACTTTCCATTCCTAGCTTGGACACAATCCTCTCAAACGTTGAACTATTCAACCCTTTGGTGAGAATGTTTGCAAGTTGTTTGTGTGTTGATACATATGGAGTGCATATTAGGCCACTGTCCAATTTTTGCTTGATGAAATGCATGTCAATCTCAATGTGCTTAATTCGATCATGTTGAACTGGGTTGTGAGCTATGCTTATTGTTGACTTATTGTCATAATAGAGCTTCATTGGCTTAACCTAGTTAATCTTTAAGTCTTCAAGGATGATTTTCAACTATAGTTGTTCACATATGTCTTGTGCCATTGTACGAAATTCTGCCTTAGCGTTAGATGTGCGACCACACTTTGTTTCTTGCTTTTCCATGTCACTAGATTTCCTCCAATAAAAGTGCAATATCCTGTTGTTGATCGCCTATCAACAATAGATCCTGCATAGTTTGCATTAGTGTAGGCTTCAAGAGTAATGTCATTATCTCTTTCAAACAAAATCCCCTTTCCTGGTGTTCCTTTGAGGTACTGTAGAATCCTATATGCAGCTTGTAAATGAGTCTTTCTTGGGCTATGCATGAATTGGCTTATCAAGCTTATTGCATAAGGTATATCATGTCTAGTATGAGACAAGTAAATGAGTTGTCCGACAAGACGCTAATACATTCTCTGTTCACTATGGCATCTTCTTCTGCATTCCCTAGTTTATAATTCGGGTCTATAGGGGTACTTGCTGGTTTATATGCAACTTGACCTATCTCTTTAAACAAATCGGTCACATACTTTTGTTGGAATATAAAAATCCCCCTTTTTGAATGGACAACTTCAATTCCTAGGAAATACTTCAATCTCCCCAACGTCTTGATCTCGAATTCTTTAGCTAAGCGTTGACTCAAAACTTCTTGTTCTCTTTCATCATTTCTAGTCAAAATCATGTCATCCACATACACTAGTAAGGCTATCATCCCTCCTGAAGCTGAGTGTTTGATGAATGAAGTATGGTCTCCTTGACTTTGTTTGTATCCTAAAGCCAACATAATTCTAGAAAATCTGCCAAAGCATGCCCGAGGAGATTGTTTTAGACCATATAAAGTTTTATTCAACTATACACTGTGTTAGTACTCATATTTTTCTCGTACCCAGGTGGGACATCTATATAAATCTCATCCTCTAGTTCTCCATGCAGGAATGCATTTTTCACATCAAACTGTTGTAACTACCACCCAAGGTTAGTAGCTAGGGACAAAATGACTCTTACTGTGTTCATCTTTGCAACTGGCGCAAATGTTTCCAAATAGTCAATTTTATAAGTTTGTGTGTATCCTTTAGCTACTAACCTTACTTTATATCTCTCAATCAACCCATCAGCCTTGTATTTTACTGTATAGACCCATTTGAAACCTATAGGCCTCTTTCCCGTTGGCAATTTGACCAGTTCCCAAGTCCTATTTTTCTCTAGAGCCTCCATTTCAATATCCATGGCTTGCTTCCATTTTTCATTAGATAATGCTTCAGATAGGGTAGTAGAAAGGATGACGGTGTTAAGGTTGACAAGAAAGGTTCTGTAGTTAGGGGAGAATTTTTAGAAAGAAAGGTAGTGTGATAAGAGGTATAGTGGTCTTTTTGTGCATTCTCTCTTTTCTTTCCTAAGGGTAATTGGAAGGTTCTGATCATCATCATTATTTTGTAGTTCCGTTTCACTTTGCAAAGCTGGACAATTGGAAATTGTTACCTCATTTAAAGGACTCGAGTCAGATTCTTAAACTTGCACAAATTCTGGAATGTGAATGTCCCTTTTTTGTTTTGAGTATACCAAGTTCTTACCAAATCGCACGTATTCAAAAACAGATTTTTAAGGGTTAGAAACATATGGGCTAGTAGTTGGAGACTCAACTGATGTGGACTCAACAAGTGTGGGCTGAGGGGATTGAGTTGGCAGAGAAAGATCGCTCAACTTAAGAAGAAAACTCTCAAAACTCACCTTATCTTCCCTAAAGCTCTCCCCCTGAAGATAAGGTTAAGTGAAATATGTTTCTCTCAGCCACCCCATTTTGTTGTGGTGTTTTGACATATGAAGATTCATGAATTATTCCTTCCTTTTGACAATAAGGAATGATGATTTGATTGAAATAATCTCGAGTATTATCAGATCTTAATCTTTTAATACTCACACCAAACTGAATTTTTATCATTGAAAAGAAATTAAGGAATACAGAGTTGACATCAAATTTATGCTTGAGCAAGAAAACCCAGGTGACTCGAGTAGTCATGAATGAAAGTTACAAACTATTGTACTCCAGAAACATTAGAAATAGTGGAGGGATCCCAAATATTTGTATGAATAAGATAAAAATGAAAAGTACTTCTTTTATTACTTATTGGAAAAGGTACATGCTTGTGTTTAGCAAGCTCACACACCTCACAATGAAGACTCTCAACATCAAGTTTAGAAAATAATGAAAGAAATAAAACTTTAACAATCCTAAAAGATGGATGACTTAAACGGCAATGATAAAGGAAGGCTCTTTCTTTATTGGATAAGATGAATTTAGATATGAAAGAATGAGATATTCTGTTCTTGAAATCGCTCGCTTTAATTGACTAGGCAATAAAGACCATCCCGTTCTTTAGCAAGTCTAATCATCCTCCTCGAATCCTTTTCTTGAAATTTACAATAATTATTGTAAAATATCACTTTGCAAGACAAATTTTGTGTAAGTTTCTGTATAGAAATAAGATAGGTGGATAATTTGGTAACATGTAGGACATTTTTTAAGGTTATGGATGGGTTGATTCAGACATCTCCTATAGTAGTTGCAGTTGCTAGGGTTCCATCTGTAGTGGCAATTTTCTTATTACTTGGACATGGAGTGTATGTGGAAAAATATTTGGAAGAGTGGGTCATGTGGTCGGTGGCTCCTGAATCCATGATCCAAGAGTGTTTTAAGGGTGTTTCTGAGACATTAAATCCAAATGAAAGAAGCTTCTTACCTGAATGTGCCAAAGAACAAATATCTGAAGGTTTCTCCATGTTACTAAGGAAGGATCTCACCCTCTCAATCCTCCTGTCGATTCTCTTCCTTTGTTGCATTAACTGCAAAGTGAGCCTGTCCTGGGCCATGAGATGGACTACTTTTCTACCCCCACTCACGACTTGAAGGATTTCCTTAGTGTGATGTGGCTTTTTACAATAAGTGCACCATAATTCTTCTCGATTCAAGTTCTTGAATTGAACATTTTTTACAGCTTCAAAACTAGTACTTTTTTCTGCTCCTCCTGAATTAGTTTTGGCATTTTTAGCTATCATGCTCGAGCCATCTGTGGGAGATGACTCAAGCATTAGAATCCTCCTACTTTCCTTACCCTTAATAATGGCTATTACCTCACCAAAGCATGTAACCTCCTATTTTTCAAGAATTTGAATTCTGACTTGATCAAATTCAAGATTCAAACCAATAAGGAAATCATAAACTCTATCTTGTTCGATAAAATTCTTGAGAATTTCAGCATCTTCTAAATACCTAGTCTGAATCACCCTATAGTGATCAAGTTATTGCTATAGGGATTTTACTTGATTAGCATACTTTGTCACTGTTTTGTTTCCTTGTTTTGCAGCCATAGTCTTAACCTTCACCTCATATACTTGAGCTGCATCTTTAGCCTTTGAATGTGTTTGTTGGATTGCATCCCAAATATCCTTGGCTGTAGCCATAAAAACCACTGTATCACTTATCTCAGGGATCATAGAGCTCCATAATCATGCCATGATCATAGAATCCTCCTCATCCCATTTCTCAAACAATCGGTCTCCTAGTTGTGGTTCAGTTTTAGTGAGATGACTTATTTTCTTGTTTCCTTTCAGGATGGTTTGAATTAATTGAGACCATTTTAAATAGTTCTTCCGATCCAACCTATACGCTACTTGAATGTGCTGTAGTTCTCTAGGTTGTTGAAAACAATTTCCCTCCTCCATAGTTCGAGTAACGTGATCGGATTGTGCTATAATTTTAGACATCACGACCAGATCAACACACCAAGCACACCAAGCCAAACACACCAAAACTTCTCGTGCAATCAAGCAACACACAGAGTCAAAGCTGCCCTACGTTGCAAAATTCACAGGTCTCTATTGTTTAACATGCTGGATGAGAGTAAAGCAACTTGTATTCGACGTGGTGGATAAGAAAAACGAGCATCCTGCCTCTCACACGGATTCCGGTGACCCTGGCAACGTTGCTGGAACAACAGAAGATGGAACATGGATTCCGGTGACCCTAGTGAGTTTGGCGACTAACAGAAACGTCATTGGAATACAAAACACAATGTCGGCGAAGATGGATCATGGATTTCGGTGACCTTAGCGACTCTAGCGACCAACAGAAAAGTCGCTGGAACACGGAACACAACGTCGATGACTTAATAAAAAAAAATTGACATGCCACGGTGGTTCTTACAATTTGTGGGTCGACGGGTTCGGTTCCTACCAAGTGTTGATGAGAATGGGAAAAAATCCAACGACTCACCGCAGATAAGAGTTGATCGGGGTTAAAAAACAACTTAGAGTGAGTCAACAATAAATAAAAAGGAATTTCGGTGATGAAGGCCGAAGAAATTAGGGTTTCGGTGATGAAGGCCGAAAAATTCCGATTTTGTACTCCCTAAAGCTCTGATACCATGTCAAAAATAGGGTTCAAATCTTATCTTATTATTTGATTATTCCACTAGGAATTTATATAACATAGAATAGTTACAATATTAATTAGGAAACTTTCCTAAAAATAATTTTCTAAATTATATCTGTACAATATTTAAAAATAAATACATATATTTTTTCTACAGAAAGTACTGTGCCAAATGACATAAAATCTCCTTAGATCCATGAATCTTCTCTTGACATTGCTATGAGTCTTCAATAAACTCTCGTAAAGATTTTTCTTCCAAGATTGGTGGAAGATTTGACAACTGCTCTTGATTCTGTATACTCCCCTTCCTGCATTTTTGGCGGATTAACCACTACAGTCCTTCATCACAAGTAGCTCATATAACAAATAAATACTCTCCATATAGCCTGCGTAGATGGTCTAATTTCATTGATTGGTGTAGATGAGCAACCAACATCTATTTAAATTATCTTTATTAGATACTGAACTTTTTTACTGTTTGAAAATTTGGTGTACATGACAAATGCACACTAGTATAGGCGACACCTTTAGCCAATTGGTATTGATTCCAGTTGGGATAGATCCATGCAGCTTTTTTTTTTCCCCTCATTAAAGAAGAGGAGGTACAAAGGAAACACACAGGATACCTACAGAATCAACATAAACATTAAAAAACAAAAGGATGCCTTGGTTGATAAAATGGCCATAAAGCTCAAAAGTGTTTCCTGAAAAAGTCAAAAGAATATTTACAAACAATTACAAAAGACACAAAAGAATTGATCTCCAAATAGCTTCAGCTGTATGAGCTTGCTCCCCAGCTTGACATCCATTTCTTTCCTTCCACAAGCAGTAACACACAGCCACTATGGCTTTCCTTTACCTCCCATTAAATCTTCTTCCAACAGAAGGCAGCAATGCTGATAAAAAAGACAGGCCTGAAGGCTTCTGAGTTGTCCAGACGTTGATGCCTCAACTCCACTCCGTACTTCCATAGAGAATTCACACCACAATAAAAAGATGATCGTGAGTTTCCTCCTCCTTGCACAGATAACAGCAATTTGAATTAATCAACCCCCAAAAAATCAACTTATCCATGATATATAGTCTCTCATGTGCAATTAACCATAGAATGAAAGCATGCCTAGGCATTGAAGATTTGTTCCAAAGTAAGGCAGACCAATCGACTTTAGAAGATGTATCTCTTGGTGGATCATATGCCGCTTTGATAGATAGGCCTTAAGTTGAGTTTTTCCTCCATACAATCTTGTCAGGACCAGCCTGATTTGGCCTCAAATTACCAAGGCTTGATCTGATTTGACTCCATATTGTTCCATTTGGCCATTCCCAGTTTGCACCATTGATAAAAGAGCATAAATGGGTTTCTTTGGCCATCCAAGCTCTAAAGAAGCTTTCTCTCCTAGCCAATCCACTAGAGGACCCCTTGGGTGCCAAGGGTCATACCAAAAAGATATGGCATTTCCATTACCTACCTCCCATTTCATAAGTTGAAGTGCAAGTTCCCTAGCTTGTAAAATCTTCCTCCAAGCCCAAGAAGCATCGCTTGGAACTTTGACTGGCCAAAAATTTCGCCCTCTTAGAATTTCCAATTTAACCCTCACTCTTTGGTTTACAAACATCACTCCAACACACCTTAGCGTTGGCTCTCTCTCCATCATTTCCATTGCGAAGAAACCGTTTAAACTTGGATTCAAGCATAGAAAGACATGCAGTTTGTTGTTCCTGACATGAACATCTTCAAATTTATTTGGAAAAAAATCAAATTACATATAGAAAGCTTACCTTGGAAAGATAATCGATGCAGCTCGATGGAAAATGTTCCATTCTATTTAGTGGTTTTGGAACAATTTGTCTTCTTCTGTTACTTTATGAGCTTAACTAATACACTGAGGAAAGGCTTCTCCATACTTGAGTGAGTACTATTCTATGCAGAGATCGATCTAGAATGGAACTTAAGAAGAATGCCATACTCTGTTTTGTTTGCTAAGGTTCTATGTAACAGATCAGGTCAAGGAGTTTTGAATTTTGCATTTGCTTGTGCTGAAATATTGTACTGAGTGGGGAAGCTTGATTGAAGGATGTAAATAGTTTTAGGTACACTAACTGACCTTCATGTACATAAAATGAAATCAGCCAATTTGTTAATATTTGTGATGAGGAGATTTTCAAGAACTTATGGAAATAACTGTTTCCAAATATATACTGAATAGATGGCTTAGATATTTGTCGGCTAAGAAGATTGAACTTGGGAAGTTGAAAAGGGAAAAGTCTTTTGTAATGTTGGTGGATGATAATGTAGTCCATTCTATCAAGTAGTTTTTTCTGATAAGTAATTATATTAATATAAAAGAGAAAAATATACAATTGCTAGTCACAGGAAAGGGGTACAGGAAAATTCAGTTCTAGAACTAGAATTTTATAAAAACACTGTATGGAAACTTGTGTAAACCAAATCATGGTACAAGAAGCTTAGAGTAAGCTAAAATTTGTCTAGCTAGAGACAACTTTGAAGGCACAGGAGATCCAAGACGCATAGAGTTCTTTGTTCTCCAAATGCAATATACCGTTGCTGCAAAGGCAACTTTCCATGAAGAGACCAAACGATTGTTAGAAGAGGCTGTATTCATCAAAGGATACAACTTGCTAAGATAAGAAGGATGATGGGCACTTTAGTTCCACAAAAACTTTTGCCCACGGCTGTGTAGAGAATGGGCAATCAAATAATAGGTGATCGTGGTACTTTTGTTTCTCTCATTTTTCCACTTTTCCTGTCTAAAAAGAAACCTTTTCTTCCATTTTGGCTGACTATTTTTGCTGCTTTTTCTTGAATGGAAAAAATAATAGATATGGTAATTTCTATCAAATTTGAACAAACTACCAACTTGTGTAAAAGACATAAGTTTGTAGATCACTCATGGGGTTTATATTATAATTTCCATCTTTTTCCTTGACTTTGAGCTTACTGAATATTGTGAATATCAGATGCCTATAATCCCTCTGTTTCTTGGATATGTACTAATCTTTATACATAACGTCATTTCGATTTCTGTGACATAATAATGCAGGAGGCAATCTGCTCAGCCTTAGAAGATTACAACAAGCAAATTGAACTACTGAAACAAGAAATGAATGATGCAACACATGGTGCAGATAACATAAGAAATGATATTAGTGCACTTGCTCAGAGATATGCTGTCATTGAGCGTGATGAGGAATGTGGGGTATGGATCATTCATATAATTGTGTTCACTTGTCTTAAATAGCATTGTGAACAAGCCACAATTTGATTAGCTTTTGGTGGTATAAGTTCATGAATGCAGATGATGTGTTATGTAGGTGGAGGAACTTTAGAGAACTAAGAAGCTATAATGATTGCACTTAAGAAAAGAATTCCTATAGAAATGTTCTAGTTAAAGTCAATACGATGAGCTAGATAGTCAGTAGAAACATATGAAATTGCAGCCATTGATTTTGATTTTTCCCTTGACTTGATATCCAGCTGAAAATGTCATCCGTATGTAGTAAAATGGAGGTATTTTGCTTTGATTAGAGGAGACGAACTGCAGTAGGTGAATTTAGAAGAGGAGCATGGATTACATTGTCAAGATTTTCAAGAGAAAATGAAGGGTAGACTTGTCTTGTAACGTTAGCTTGCAGTCAATCTTATCTAGTGCTTTTTTATTAGTTAGATTTTCCTCCCCTCTTTCTTTGCCTCCTTTCTTTAGCTCAGATATACCCTCACTTTGGCCATTTTTTTATTTAGTTAATGACATACGTACATATCTGAAAAAATGCTCAGGTTTGTCACCGTAAGATCCTGACAGTGAGTGGTGATTATCGGATGACTCAAGGTTATTTATCCAGTGGGCCAATGGCCCCATTTTATGTCTTTCCATGTGGGCACTCCTTTCATGCAGAATGCCTCATAGCTCATGTTACCCGCTGCACGACTGAAGCTCAAGTAAGTTGATATGATGTTTTAATACGATGAATCGGTACTCTTTAATTTCCACCTCCTTTTTTTTCCAAGCGTTCACATGATATAGTGAATCCACCTAGCTATCGAAGTGTTCCAACCATTCAGGTTTTTGTGAGACAGATTCTAACTTGGCTTGTACTTGTTCTATGTTTCTGGCCCAAAATCCAAGCATGCGTTATATTCATGAACACATGCTTGGATTTTCCAACAAAGCATGTACCTGTTCTATATAAACTCATGTCTTTTTCCTTCTGATTATGTGTTTCTCAATGGGCCTTGGTCATGGGTTTTGCATTTCATGTCTATGCTAATTGACGATGTATTGTTTGCATTTTGGGACTATTTCCTGGTAAAACCTTTCTTACTTTTATGTGTTTCTCGTTTTGGCATTCCTTTCAGGCGGAATATATTTTGGATTTGCAAAAGCAGCTTACATTATTGGGTGGAGAAACTAGGAGGGACCAAAATGGTGGTATTAATGAGGAACCCATAACCAGCGTGACTACAACTGATAAGGTATCCAATTATCTCGAGTACTGTTTTTCATTTGTGCATTCACAAGTTCACTGACGTGGAAGAACTCCGTATCATTTTTTGCTTGCACCTTTTCTGGTAGAAGTTTATTCTTATCAGTTAGCTTTGCTCCCGATACTTTCCCTAGCATGCATAGGTTCTATGATATGTTCATTCATCAAGACTATTTGTGGATATATAGGGATTTATTGACATTTTAGGACTTGTTTGGTTTATATATTTTTATCTATTTGGTATTTGTTTCGTGTCTATTCAATTATAGATGTTTTTCTCGAAACAGATTAAGAAAAAATTAAAAAGATAATTATACATATTAGGTCCAGATTAGACACAGATCATATATATGGATCATATTCAGATTAGATAAATATAGATGTTTTTCTTGAAACAGATCAAGAAAAAAAATTAAAAAGATAATTATACATATTAGGTACAGATTAGACACAGATCATATATATGGATCATATTCAGATTAGATATATATAGAAAATAGATAATTTAATAGGTCCTTAATTGCTTTTTAATGTCTTCAATTGACGACACATGTTCACTTGACATTTTTACTTGAGATTTAGGTATGGATTCCTTCTGTTTATTTTTTTAAGTGAAACATTTTGATGGTGGATTCAAGCCTTGTGTTCACTATGTCACAGCTACGATCACGGTTGGACGATGCCATAGCAAGTGAATGCCCTTTTTGTGGCGAGTTGATGATCCGTGAAATTGCTTTGCCATTTATTCTTCCAGAGGAAGCACAACAGGTTACTTCGTGGGAAATAAAGCCTAGTCTTGCTAACCAACGAAGCATCTCTTTACCTATCTGAGATTTTGGCTTTTTTCTGCCTTGGCATCATGTTTCTATAGCTTACAAGGAGCTGTATCTTCGGTGTGTTTAATATGGACTTCCGATGTTGTCCTTTTTTCTTGTAATTGAGTTCCAAGGCTATTATCCTTTGTTTATCTGAGTTATTGAAACTTCTAATTTCTTTTATGGGATTTTCTTCCCGCAATGAGGCACACATTTTTGTCATTGTACATGTGCTGGCTTTTATGCCTTTCTTCAATTGGAAATTTATAGAATCCCTGCATTTGTCGTCTCTTCAATCTTGATATCGGAAAATGGCCCAAAAATTGAAAGTGCCGAGCAGCTGATTTTTTAATCATAATCATTATTTGTGCTGGCTTTTATGCCTTTCTTCAGTTGGAAAAACATGCAACCCCTGCATTCGTCACCTCTTTTATCTCGATATCGGAAAATGTATATCCTTGAAACTCCTACAATGTCCCTTTTCCTTTTGAAATTTCTAGAAAAAGGAATTTACCTCCGTTGGTTGATGAATGTTTTCGGGAACACGGGTAGTTTACATTAATCAAGGTGTAAGTCGGTCATTCTTACTAGATCAAGGAAAAATTTGCAGGTTATGGAAGTGGTGGCCCAAATTAAAATGGGTACAATGTAGTCTTTCTAGAAAGAATATTGTGTGTTTGATGCTATTTGTCCCTCTTCTATATAAATTAGTGCTAATAATCCAAACTTAAGACCTTTATGCATTCCATATATTATATATTGGTCAACGATTTTTCTTGATTTGTAGACAACGAGGTTATTAGAGCTAAAATATAATGCATTGCTTTTTTGATTGAGGGAGACCATATTTGTGAGTCTATGACCGTTTGGCTTATTATAATAATGACCTGTAAGTCTATTTCCTTGTATGTTAAATAATTGAACTTTGATTACAAGTTTTGTTTCTACTGAATTGTCGTTAGACGTAGGTATTTAATTATACAACAATTGATTCTTGGTAACTACCTCTTTTTATTACAGTGGCTCACCAAAGTTTATTAAGGAGAAAGTGATAGTGGCTTGTAAGGTCATGCTAAGAACTTTTAAGCCGTTTAGGTGAAAGTGCTAATTTATCACTTGTTGGCTAAGCTATAAAGTATGGTTGGGGTAATATAATCGACCCCTATTTGTAGATGTAAGGTTTATAAACAAACAATGCAGAAGCTAGTGGCTTATGCCAACTTGATCCAAAGAGGCGGTTTGAAGAGGGTGGGAGTATTGTAGGGGCAATGCTTGGGCGAATGCGACCGCATCAGACTTTTAAGATGATAAGGCCTTCAGGGGAGATGTAGATAGGAATAAATTGCGTTTTGAAATGAGAAAGGACTACACTTGATTGTCAGGTGATGCATCGAGGGCGTTATGTGCTTTGTGGGGTTGGATGGGAAATGATACGTTAATTTATTTGGCTTAACTATTGATTGTCAGGCATTTGCACATTGATTCTATTTATAGGTACCGATAGGGTGCACGCAATAGTAAGGCTAATAGGAATAATTTAGTGGACTTTTATATTGGATATGAAAATTATCTCGATAATCTTTTTTAAAAGCATAATTAGTTGGGTAGATATTTATTATGAAGTAATGAAATATTTTAATTTGAAAGTGAATTGAATAGCTTATATCAAGAAAAATAAATAGGTAATTAGTCATGGTCAACCTATCTAAAATGGCCTATTCAAGTACATGCCTAATGAGGTGCGAAACTTAAAGGATTATGGACAATTTAATAGGAATCAACTATAATTTAATTGTGGGTAAATTCTAAATTCTATTCCATATTGCTCATGTCATCTATGACATCTAACCTATTAGTACTACGTTACATTCCTATTTTTTTATTTTTCACTTTATATATATGTTCATGACCAAGGTCTAGTCCATTTTTTGAAATCTTTTAAAAGTGATTGAATACCACAAACCTTAATTGGTAAGGATAGTTGAAGTAGGGTAGGTGGATCTAAATCTTAGCTATTACATCAAATGAACCTCAGTTGTCTATCAAGAGAAGCCTCTTATATATAGAAGGGCTTTCCCTTTATTTATAAAATATCTAATACACTTGAGAATTATTCATACTCTTTCAAAACTTCTCTCTTTAGCGTGCATGAATTCTTGAGAGTTTGTTAGAAAGTTTGATTTAGAATTATTGGTGTTGAGAGCATTTCACACATAACAAGAAGTATCAAAGTGAGCTTTCGATCACAGTTGAAGGAAAAGGTTGTTTTTGATATTGTTGCTGAACATGATAGGTTCCCTATAACTCCTTTCATAGCTAATGAATAAGCAATTCAAGGAAAGCTTTATGGGAGTAGAGCATTATTAGGAGCTAACCAAGATCAATATGTTGGATTGCATTTAAGCTATGGATGTTAGGAAAGCTTGAGGAGGACCTCCTAAAGGAGATGCTAACAACCTTAAACCAATTTAGTGGTGATATGTAAAAGCAAGATATTGCCTTAGACGAGATGGTTATTTTGTTGGAGTTAGAGGACTTAAAGGCTTGGGTTTAACAATGTATGGAGATTGGATATGGGCTGACTTAGGTTAAGGCAATGGAAAAAATATATATGTAAAGGCCCAAGAAATTTTATAGGTCTAAGAATGCTAGGGACTTATATAGCTTCCTCTAGAGCATGGAGTAATAATTTGCTGCGGTAGGGGTACTAGATGATGAATTGAGGTTGAAGATAACTTCTATGTCCTTGGATGATGTGACCATACTACAATGGAGAAGACAATTTGATGGAGTTAAGTAGGGAGCTAGAATAATTAGAATGTGAGAAGAGTTTAAAGATTAAATAGGAGCTCATTTTTACTTGAGGAATGTGAAGAGGAAGGCTCAAATTAAGCTAAGGTGGTCGGAGTTTAGGGTATCAATCAAGGACTATATTTTCATTTTGTGACGGGTTACAAGAATAAGCTTAGGTAAAGTTAGAGAGGCAAAAAGTCTAGACCTTAACCTAAATTATGGCTATAGCTGAAGGCCTAACGGAGTTCAGGTTAACTAAACCTTTCAATATGAAGGAAAAAGGGGGAGGCCATGCAATGGTGGGAGAGCTTATGATGAAATACATCCAAGCCTAGACAGAAACGAGAAAATCAACTTTTAGATGGCTAAAACTCCCATGATTGAGGAGGAGCAATCTAAGGAGAAACTTTCCAACTTTCTATCTATTAGAGGCCATAAATCTAGAGATTACCTAGTGTGGAAGGGTTGATGACCATAGTAGCAAGGAGGAAGAAGATCAAGCCTAGCAAGGGTCTACGCTTAAGGTTTTAAAGCTATTGGACTCAATGCATGACAAGCCTACGAATAAGTCGAAAGCTCTTATGTGTGTGGAGGTATTTGTGGTGGGATAAATGATGAATTCCTTAGTGGATAGAAGAGTCTTAGACTTGTTCATCTCTAAGGAGAAACAGAGAAGTTAGGACCAAAGGAAGATAAAGGCAAAAGCAAGTTGAAGACAATAAACATGGAGGAAGTTTTCATTATCAAGGTAGCTTAGAGTGTTGAGTTCAAGGTGGGTTAATAGATTAAAAGAGTGAAATTTGAAGCAATTCTTTTAAATTATTATGAGTTAGCCATTGGCACTTCTATGACCATTTGAAAGCCTAAATTGTCTTAGTTACAAATTGCATAATAATAATGGAGGAGAATCAGCAATGTGTGGTTTTGGTTAGTTGTAATCTTAGTTAGGCTCCTATTTTTTTTAGTCCTTGTGCAAGTTACTATAGGATTGTTATTGGAGAAACCCATAGCTTAAACCTTGAAGGGAGTAGTTTAGAAGGCATAGGTGTTACCCAAGTTGAAGTTGAAGGCTCAAGTAGTGGCACCTAAGGAGTTTTCCAAACCCAAGTCACTTAGAGGTGGCCTAGAAGGAAGAATAGTCTAAATTAGAAGCAAATACTTTATACTAAGAGGAGAAGGACCTAAAACATGGCAAAGTACTAGAGGAGATCATGTAGGTTTGATTCAAGATGCTTAGGTTAAATTGGTGTTGGAGTAAGAAGGCTAAATCATTTGATAGAGGTTTAGCTACTATATAGAAAATAATGGAAGTTACACATCTTGAACCATGAGAACCTTCAAAAGAAGATTTTGGAGAGATACCATAATTTGAAGGAGCCAAATTATTAGGGAGTTTAGTGTATCAATTTTCCAAAGCCATTGATGGTTTAGGTAGGGGAGAGTGTTAACAAGCTTTTTCTTCAAACCAATTTTTCTATTTTTTTTTTCACTTTGTGTGTAGAAGTCTATAGAATGTAAAGCCCACGACTAAGGCTTACTCCATTTCCTAAAATCTTCTAGGAGTGTATGGATGCAATGAATTTTAGTTGCGAGGGTGGGTTGTGGGTAGTTAGAGTATAGTATTTAGGATTTGATCTCAACCATTAGATCAAATAAGTCTTAGTCATCCATTGATGGTGGCCTTATATATAAGGAGGTTTTCCCTTTTATAACTGTTATAATTGTAAGCTAATTTGTATGTTTTCATGAGTTTACAATCTTATGATGCATTTCTAAGTTGAAACAAATGTAAAATCATCTAGGTATAATTTTTCAATAAAATTATGAGTTTAGGGTATGATTTTATGAGCTTATGATTCTATCAGTTATATGCAATTCTATTAATTTTATGCACTCCAATTATAGGTAGAACAATAAGTTTGACTACCATATTCCTTACATTTGTAAAGCATCCAATACACTTAAAAATTATTTATAATCTTACAAAGCTTTTCTCTTTAACTTCTCTCTCTAGTGTTTGTAAGTTCTTAAGTGTTTGGTAGAAGGCTGACTTAGCCCTTCGATAGTGTCTTGAAGAGTCTAAGTGTCACACATGTTAGTGTTGAGGGCATTCTACATGCAACATGTGCATTTGTGTCAACTCTAAAAAAAGGGTAAAAAATGATGCATGCTAAACACTTTGTAGAGACTCAAGTGTCAATCACCTTAGTGGTAGAGTTTTAATTTTTAAGGTCTTTTTAGACATATTCTCATCGATTATCATCATTTAGATCTATATACAAAAGCAAAGAGGGTCCACAGCTCCTTATCTCTCCATTGTTGATTTGTTAAATCTTATCCATTGATTAGTTAGTCTCTCTACCTTGGTTTTTCACCAATGCCTAACTTCTTTGAAAGTGGGTAATTTGTACTTAGTAGTTAGCCTTCTCTTTTTGTATGCTTTTGATTTCTCTAGTTCTAATTTTCTTTCACATTTTTTAGTTTTCAAATGACATTAGGATATTATGACATCCTTTTTTTCCCCTCTCCAATTTACATAATTTTAATTTAATATTCTTTATGATATGGATAATGAAGAATTTAATATTGGCATTTAGGTACAACATCTACAAGCCATTTAATTAGTCACAAGTATGCCTTCCTCATGAAATATAGATTTTATCTTAAAGTATTTCAAGTAATTTTTTTTTTAATATCTTGGGAGGGTTTAGAGAGATTTAGCTTTATGAGCTAAATAGGGATCTTTAAACTAGTTCACTCACTTTTGACCTCTTTTAGGCAGGCTTATGCACCAAATTAGGATGTGTACAGGCCATGGCCCAATAACAAATTTATCCAGATAACTCTTGATTGAGTAGGCTATAGCTTATTCGTCAATCAACATGGTGAATTGACGGATGTCATCCAACCCAAAAGTTTACAAATACTCAATAGTACTTCCATATTGCATAAAAATTTTGAGATTAGAGATATAATATTCTATTGTAAGAGCTCCACTTTTAAAAATCAAATGGCTATTTAGATGAAGAACAAGCTATGTTGCTCAAGGCACTAATCTCTCTTATCTATTACTTATATATTCAAGACTCTGCGATTGTTTATTCCTCTTTCCTGCAATTCTATTTAAGTTGTCTTTCCACAAGATCCACTCATCCATAATTATTATACAATCGTCCAAGAATTTATATAATTTTTCAAACTTTAGCAACAATTATCATAGGTAACTATATTTGTAAACAAAATTCTTAATTTAAGTAGAGATATGCTTTAAGTTTTGATAAATAAGGTATAGAATAAAACATACCTAGTTGCATAATTTAAATTTAAGATAATATGAAAGTTAGAATCTTTACTTATCCAAAAAGAAGGGATGGAGTATATAATATGACTTATGCAACTTCAGAGATAGAAAAAATAGAGAGATAAAATGAGAAAGTGCTGTTTTTCTTTTTCATCTAGGGATAAGAAAATGGGGTTCAAGGAAGTAGGTTAGAGAAAGAGAGTTAAATGATAAAGAGAAAAGTTGTTTCTCTTGAAGATATGATTTTATATAAAGGATTTTTAGGATTTTTTTTTAAGAGCCATATTTCAATTTTTCTTTTTTAAAAAAGCAATAATTTATACTTTCTCAATTTTATCCATAACATTCAAATAATTACCAAAATCCAAACCATCTTTTCTTTATATCTATAATTAAAAGGTTTAAAAGTTGAATTATTTCCACCAACTCGTTGAAAAGTGTGGATGTTGTCATTGAAAATGGTTTTTTTTTTCTTTTTCTTTTTTTATGTATGAAGTTCTTTTGTTGCTTTTATAGTTCAATTTGCTTTTGATTATAAATTCTAACCATATAAAGGAGGGTTAATTATAATATAGGTTTAATGTTATATTTGATACCTGAAATTTATCTATTTTTATAATTAATTATGTAAAGTTTAAAAGTGTTAATTTACTACTTATATAGTTTTTAAGATCATTTATAATACTTGAATGAGTAGTTAATTATAAAAATGAGTAAAATTTTGATAGTTGATTGTAATAAGTGATAAAGTTTAGATAGTTAATTATAAAAATAAATAACGTTTAGATAGTAAATTGGCACTTTAAAACTTCAGGTAATTAATTACAAAAATAAGTAAAGTTGAAGTATTAAATATGACATTTACTCTACTCATTTTTGCAATTAATTACTCGAAGTTTTAAAGTGTCAATTTATTACTTGAATTTTACCTATTTTTATAATTAATTACCCGAAATCAACTATTTGAACTTTACTCATTTTTACAACTAACTACTATATCTAGATACTATAAATGATCTTGAAAAGTTTATGAGTAGTAAATTAATATTTTTAAATTTTAGATAATTAGTTATAAAAATAGATAAAGTTTAGATACCAAATATGATATTAATATTATATATATATTATTGATTTACTTTTTTTTTTTACTTTGAGTATTTTATGGTTTTTTTTTTTAAATTATATAACCTAAGCTTTGCACATTGTTTATACGTTTTCTTTTATGCTCTTTTTTTAAAAATAAAAATAGAAACAATGGTGATCAAGTTTAGATTATATAATTACAAAAAAATAACGATATAAATATGTAAAATGAAAAAGCCTGAAAATTTAGGTTATATGTTTGAAAAGGAAAAATAATTCAGGCATACAATGTGAAAAGATATGAAATCTTGTTTTGTGTTACTAAAAACAGAAATCATAAATACAAAGTGAGAAAAATGTAAAACTCGCTTTTTTCTTTCTTTCTTTTTTTGGCAATTAATTGATGAAAAAGTAGTGTATTATATTTGAATTGAATATTTTAGGTAACACTTTTAAATATCTTACTTTTTAGAAAAAAATTATGCAAATATTGCATCCGAAATAATTATTCCTAAAATAGGTTTCGAAGGCCCGAATGTGGTTTGCAACTTCAATAAAAAAAATAAATTTAATACTGCTTGAAGACATGAACGAGGTCCATGCCTTCAGTACAATTATAGTGAGGGATATTTTTTTTCGACCATGATGGAATTTTGCAAACCTAGATTGCATACCTATAAAATTATTATAATGTAACACTGTAAACCTATAAAATTGTTGCTACAAATCTATAAAAATGATATAGTAAATTTACATAGTATCATAGCATGTGGTTTCTAATGTACAGAAAAAAATTTGCACCAACAGTTTCTACTATAAATATTAATCGTTAGTTCATATGTTCATTTTTACATCTTTCAATTTCATCTGCAAATTTCACTCTATCATATTGTTTGAAATTTTTTATTTTCTTAATTTTTATTTCACGCAGGTTTTAGCTTGAAGTATGTATGTGAAATATCTTCATCAAAACATGATATCAGTATGTTTTTATGAGGAAAATTTATTTTTTTTGCTATTATATTCTCTGTATGAATACATAAAAAAGAGTGCAATTATGTATACTTCACAATTTTCATTGAAGTAGTAGTAGTTGTTAATTAGTTGTTAATATGTCATTAATTAATATTAGCAAATGAATTAATAAAAAATTAGTATTTTTTATATGAAATTTCTGAATTTTTATTTGTAAAAATTATTGTAAAAATAATCATTAATGATGAAGTAATTAGTCCTTAATTAGTCATTATTTAATGATTAGAAAAATAATTAGGAAAAACCTTTGCTAAGATTATAATGAATTATCTTTATGTGTTATTATAATATATTTTTGTAAAAGTAGTTGTTAATTAACTATTAATTAGTAGTAATTAGTCGTTCATATATGTGTAATTAATTGTTAGAAAAATAATTAGTGAAAAATTTTGTGTTAATTGCAAATGTAAAGTATTTGTATTTTTTTGTACAATTAGTTATAAAATTAAATAGTTATTAATGATCCATTAATTAAAGGTTATTAGTCATTAATGTCATTTATTAGTTGTTATAAAATAATTAGTGAAAAATTTTGTGTTGGTTGCAAATGTAAAATATTTTTATGTTCTTATACAATTAGTTATAAAATTAAGTAGTTATTAATGATTAGTTAATTAAAGGTGATTAGTTGTTATAAAAATAATTAGTGAAAAATTTTGTGTTGGTTGCAAATGTGAAATATTTGTATGTTTTTTATACAATTAGTTATAAAATAAAGTAGTTATTAATGATCTATTAATTAAAGGTGATTAGTTGTTAATATATCATTAATTATTTGTTATAAAATTAAATAGTAAAAAAATTTGCATTGGTTGCAAATGTTAAATATTTGTATGTTTTTGTACAATTAGTTATAAAATTAAGTAGTTATTAATGATCCGTTAATTAAAGGTGATTAGTTGTTAATATATCATTAATTAGTTGTTATAAAATTAATTAGTTAAAATTTTTGTATTGGTTGCAAATATAAAATAATTGTATGTTTTTGTACAATTAGTTATAAAATTAAGTAGTTATTAATGATCCATTAATTAAAGGTAATTAGTCATTAATTAGTTATAAAATTAATTAGTAAAATTTTTTGTATTAGTTGCAAATGTAATATGTTTGTGTTTTTGTAAAAGTAGTTGTAAAATTACGTTATTGTTAATTAACCATTACTTAATAGTAATTACTAGTCTTAGTCATTCATGTGTCATTAATTAATCATCATAAAATTAATTACTAAAAAAATTTGGTGTTGATTGTATTGTAATATCCGTGCATAATAGATGGAGCTTGGACCCTTTGATCCTTTAGTCTTAGCGTAGTAGGAGGGACATCGATCATAGGCTGTTTGGGACAAAGAGTTAAACCACCTTTCACTTGTTAATTAATTTTTGTTGTATTAGGAATAGTTAAACATTTAACATGTTATCATTATAGGATCGAGCAACCTTACTGTTTGACAGTGCGATCTATCACTTTAGCCCGACGAGCACACCATCCCTCTCGATCCTCGAGTAGAGCCATACTTGCATTTAGCAGGATTCGAAGGTGTGAGTTGCCTACCGTATATACCATTGGATTGGCACATGATTACAACATTGGTGGAGCAATGGCAACTAGAGATGCACACATTCCACATGCTAATAAGGGAGTTTACTATCACCTTACAGGACGTAGAGATCCAGTTAGGACTCCCCATTAATGGTCAGATAGTTACAGGGAGTAGTTGCCTGGATTGGGGTGCGATATGTGAAGAATTGTTGGGGGTGAAGCCGGGGCTTAGCTATAAGGGGGCCGCATTAATATGACATGGATTCGTGATATGTTCTGAATGCTCCCACTTGACACCAATGCTAAGCAAATCCATCGATATATGCATGCGTACATAATGTAGTTGTTGGGGGGATTTATCTTTGCTGGTAAATCCAGTGCCTTCGTTCATGTGATGTGGTTACCTCTTTGGGAGCATTTTGAGATTGTTGGGACGTATAGCTAAGGTTCACATGTTTGGTGTGGTTATATCGCTAACTTTATATCTTGTCATCACCATCGGCACATGAGATTGGAGGGACTGTCATTCTACCATAGATGTGCGCTTGGGATAGATTTCCCTACATAACACCCCTTAGTTGACACAAACTATTTATTGAAGCTGATTGTTCATTAGTAGCACATTAGAACACGAGGAGGGACACTTAGTATCACCTGACCCACATTGTTGACGCATATCGGGATGTGTTGGACTGACAGAACATGTCACAGGTATTTCAGTAACCATTTTTTTATTTTCCTTGTAATTCATCATGTTTATCATTTATAATGAATATAATTTCATATCCTTCAGGTGGATTGGGAGCCGTACGATATGAATGTAATTAATCTCTAACCTAATTTCTACAAAGGTGGCATGCATATTTAGACGGCTTGAGTGCCATTAATATGTTTCCACATTGTTGAGTGACATTTCCCAAATCGAGTGGCTAGACAATTTAGTGGGCTTTAATATATCTCATAGCCGGTTAACAAGTAGTTGGAGCTCCATCAAATTGACTTGTGGGGGGGATTGATGTTGATTTGTTGGTCTATCATGCAATGTATATATACATGTGGGAAGAGCGGGTTAATCGAGTGGTTCACATGGAGGGCCCTAGTGGTGTGCATGACAATTACATGTAGTGGTATGGTTTGATCAACTGACGATATATAGGTCGCACGATGGCTGTTCTTGGTTTTTTTGGTAAGTACAATTTACATAAAAATTCCATAAGTGAATAATTGCGTGATCATTTCTTATTTAAGTTATGTTTTGTTCATACTTGTAGGGTAACACATTACGATAAATCTACGTATCGTTAGATCTGGTGAAGGCCATGAGAATAGCTACTTAAGGTCTTCATTTCATACATCGTTATGCGGGGCGGGGTGGGGCTAACACTATACTTGTAGTTGCAACAGTAGAATACCCAAGAGGTAGAGGTGAAGCCACAATTGGTTCCTGTGCGGCGAAGGATGGTGGGACGACAACAACGACCTCGAAACTAGGGTAAGGCATAGCAAAATCCAATACAGGACTAATATATGCCTATTGATTCCGATATAACGTATGCTAGCTTAAGGCCGATTTTTAGCTAATACTCCATAAAGTGGTCTTATCACAATATCGTCGGTTCCACAAAAGAAATGCTTTGGAAAACAACCTATGTACCAGGGTGAATCATCAATGCAGCCTATAGAGTGGAATCTCGTGCCTTAGCGAGCATTCGACGATACTCCCCTGCAACAACCAACACAGTAGTCTAAAGCTCCACTAGCTCCACGTCCAAGGCCAATCAATGCCTTTGCTAGGCTAGTTAGACAATTCACTACGGGAAGGAGATAGGATGGGATAGGAACCGATAATTTCTTATTCATTTCATATGTATATGTTCCATTGAAACAATAACGTTAGCATTTGCCTGTTACACATGCAATGTATACATATATAATTTCACAACATCGAATATATGAAAACAAATTAACAAATGTCTAAAGAAATTAATATTTAATATAATTTCTCAATAAATTACAAAATTGTAAATATATATGCAAAAGATCAAGCATTCCCCTTTTAGTACGTCAAAAAAAAGTCGATAAAGTGGTTAAGGATTCACCTAAGTGACAAAAGGGAAAAAGGTAATGTTAGTATCACAAATGCAATGTCAAACATGATGAAATGTGTATTGGTATCAATCATTTACCATTATCTCAACCCCCACTTTGGTTGGATCGACTTCGATATTGCGGCATATTCTGTATAAGAATTTGTTGTAGTTCACATTTTTCTTCATTTTCAATTTCTTTACCGGATCCCTATCATATTCCGGCCCTCAGTTATCGGTCACAATATTTCTAAACGCATAGATCATCAATTTTACATAATCAACCATTATTTTCCTATCTAGAGTACATATAAATTATGAGCTTTTTAAAAAATATGACAATTTCTAATAATAATATTGTAAAAATTTGCACAAAAAAAATTTCTGTATCATTTTTCATTTTCATTTTTTCCCATTATTTCCAAACAAAAATTTGCGAATTTAATTAACAATGTAAAAATTATTTTGCATACCATACCAAATATTACAAATTTCCATCACAATATTTTTTTATAACATAACTAATATTTTAAATTTAATATTTAAAAATAATATCTAATGCATACTAACACAAAAATTAATATTACATATTACGTAATCATGATCTACATAAATTATATCTAACACACTACAAACTAAAAATAAGAGGTAACATTTTCAATAGAATATAACATTATAACAACATTTTTAATAGAATATAACATTACAATAATATTTTTTCTCAAATAATAACATCAAACACAGTAAAAAAAAACTTTAATGTTTTCTAAGAAAACATGCCACAATCGATAAATTATTGAGGAAATACTTAGATCTTGTTGTATTTGTACAAATCCCTCATTTCTCTACAAAAACACTTCCTCTTCTTCTTCTTGTGAACGAGAGGAAAAACAACACAGATTTAGTTAGAAGATATGAAAAATAATAGTAAATGTCTTCTATTTATGTATTCATATTTTTTTCTGTATTGTTGTTTCGTGAGTTGTTTTTTACATTCACGGGCGATGTTAAAGTAAAAAAAAAAAAAAAAAAGGGTTGGTGGGATTACCTTATGTGGCAAAATTGAAGGCACGAACCCGGTTTGTGCCTTCAGTTTTAAATTTTTTCTTCTCCTAAAGTCGCAAACCATGTCTGTAACTTCGAAACTTATTTTAGAAATAATTATTCTGAATATTATATTTGGGTAATTTTTTTTAAATCACTATTTAAGAACGGAACCTGAGTATTTTGATATATTTATATTTGTTTGCGGTCATCATCCTAATATTACACACGTGTGTGTGTGCACGCACGTGTGTGTTGGGGAAAGAGAGAGATTTCTGTGTAGAAGCTGTTGAATTTGAGAATATACGGATTCTTGTCTTCATTGATGATAACGTTGAACAAACTTGATATGAAATAGAAACATCTTTTTGCTTCAACCGCACCGCAGGTCCTACTTGGTTCTACCTGGTACAAAATTAAGAAAAATCTCTATGCTTTTCTACTCTCTCATTAACTGCAACGATTACCCTAAAATGATCGTAGTATACAGGATTCGCTATTCACCTCAAACATCCACTCTTTATTCAGAATCTCTTGAGTTACATCTCCTCTATGTGCATTGACTCCTGCCAAAAATTTCCGTGCATAGAGATTGTAATATACAAGATAAGGCGATGACGGCGTAATAGTAATCCAGCCGGCAATGGTTAAGATCTCGAGCTGCCAACCCAAGGAATGTTCCCATTTCTCGCTTTTAACTTGTGGATGATGCTGACAAGAGAAGATGTCAGGTAATTTGCGAAAGAGAATGAGAAAATTTATTGCCTCTCCAATGGTTCTCAAGTTCTCTTTACATGTGAAGTCAGCAGTTCCATCACGGCAATAGCTGCGAAAGCTTCAATGAGTCCTGAAAATGCATATTGTGGCAACAGCCATGCAACACTCATTGGTGCAACCATAGGTTTGTGCTTTAAAGCCGTTTCGCACCGTTTCCCCTCGACTATTGCAGCAGTTGACATGCACAGAATCGCCATTATAATGCCAATGTACATCCTTTGTTGCATAGTGAGTTTCTTCCGGTTCTTGCTCTGGAATTTCCTAGAAGCATACGGTATGACGCATCTTATATGAATATCCATAATGTGAGAACAATCATAGAGTTGAGTAATAACCAACTGGGGGAATTTGAAGATTTGGTCCAATTAGTACTTGATGAATTCCATTCCCATTCTGTTGATCAAATGCCAGGAAGCACAAAATTCTTGATAGCCAGGTTGGTGCAATGGCAACAAGGCATTTTGTCTGCTCTACTTGTTACACACTACATAACCTCCAGCGGTCCTTAGCCCTGCCTTGACTATCTTGTTCACTTTGGTCTACCACTATAGCCGCCTTGTCAAGGAACATGAACCTCGGAGTATGTGCAAGCTTTCTTACCTCGGAATTGTATTCTTCCGTAGGAATTTCATATAATGCCCTGTTGTTGTAATGTTGAATAGTTAAATGGCGTTTCCACAAAGGCACGACAATCACTGTAACGCTTTGAAATGAAGAAGCATTATTGCTTGTCACATGTCCTTACCAGACAATGACATGTTAAGACTCTTTAACCTTACTTTGATACTACTCAAACCTATAAGCTATATTACTTGACATTCATCTATTAAACAATTCTCATACTTTCAACATAATACAGATATATCTCAATTCACCTTTCAAAATTTTAGCAAACCTTAACAATTCATCCATGATTAAAATTTAAATTTAAAGTAGCAGAATATCTATAATACTTTAGTCTATTATCCTCTAGAGAATCCACTATTGATTACATATAAATAGCACAATCCTTCTAAATTCTAATTACTATAATAATAATAAAAGTCTTCTTCTTCCCTCTCTTGTACATTCACTCACAGGTCATCTTCCTGGTTAACACATCTCTTTGTGCTTGCATCTAAAAAAGATAATACTCGAATGGTAAGTTAATGCCCAATACGCATAACAAGAAGCACATATACATGAACAAACAAGAACTAAGTTCACATACAGATATATAGAACTTAAACATCAATCAACAGGTTCATGATACACTTAAGTCTACAAAGCATTAATGGGGTACTCATGACTTGGTTAAACACACTTAAACACTTGATCCTTAAACTAGTATTAGGAACTGCTACTACGGCCCCTAACACCCATGAATTCTTAAACCTTAAATTGGTGATGAAAACTATCACTATGGGCCTTACACCCATAAATCCTTAAACCTTAAACTAACCTAGATCATTTCTAAGCACGAATTTACTAGGGACAACGTTATACAAGGATCATTGGGGTGTTTCCTAGGGATCTGCCACTATAGGCCCTTAGGCCGGCCCAAGCACATATAACAAACACATAAATACTCAACCATTTCATTCAACTTAATCAAATTCAATGCATACTAACTTAACAAGCACAAGAAATAATTAAAGTTACATGTACCTAGGATCTAAAACCTAAGCACAACTGGTCTTGAATCTAAAGTGTTTTGTAGTTTGCCAAAGCAATAACGGCTTCCTCCTAATACTATCTTAAGAATAATCTAAGTTTTCTTAATTCTCTTCTCTATTCTGTTGTACGATTCCTTCTCTTTCGCCAATGGAGTTTCTAGGTTTTCACTAGGTGTTTTAGTTGCGTGGGAATCCATTTGAATGTAAATTAAAGTGATACACAAATTATAATTAAGTACATGGTCATGCTTTATGCTGTGTACATTTTTGTAAATTTTTCATGTTTTGGCATGCCTTAGGTACACAATTGTGTAGGGGGGCCATGTACCTTTATGTAAAATTTCCATCTTTAAAATGCCTTATTACATGGTCGTGTAGATGGCCATGTACCACACTACGTATGTTTTCATATTTAATATGCCTTAGTATACGGGTGTGTACATTTGCTATGTACCCATTGTACACACACGCACTTATGCACATGCAAGTACATGGGCATGTACCTAATTGTGTTCCATGTTTTTCTTCACGGACCTTAATTCCTCTTTACCAATTCGTTCCAATTCTTAAATCTTTTGATCATAGGTTTAATTAAAGCCTAAAAGTTGAAATTCCTAATTGAATTACATGGGTTTCTGAACTTACTTTTCAAATTCTATGAATCGAATCCTTGATCACTTGATCTTCTTACTCGTTCAATCCATTTCTTGATCTGAATTCTACAGAACAATGTGATGGAAATCGGTTAAATCCTTAATTCGGTAATCTTAATTAAAAATTCCATCATTACAACCCTTACCTGGTGAAATCGGACTTGACCTTTGTGAAATCCTTCTAATTGTCCTTAGGGTTCTCTAGAGAGTGTTTAATTTCCTTGTCTTATCATTGTGCAAACGGCAAAAGGAGAGTGCTAGGTCACATGGAGTATTTATACTCTGTCTACAAAATGGCCCATTTACCCCATATTATATTAAAATTCCACTTCTGACCTTAGTTCCATTTTATAATATATCATTAAATAAAATAATTGGTATGAGTATTTACATTCTCCCTTTCTTATATAAACTTTTGTCCTCAAAAGTTACTTGATTCTAGAAGAGTTTTGGATATTTCTTCCTCATCTCCTCTTCTAACTCTCACGTCGCTTCCCATTCGGTTCGATTTGTCCATTCTACCTTACTATAGGGAATCATTCTCCATTTTAGCATTTGTTCCTTGGTGTCCACAAATCTGACTGGTCTTTTAATAGAGGACAAGTTTGGCTGCATATTCAATAGCTTTAAAGCCACTATTTGATCTGGGTTAGGTATATACTTCCTTAACATTGATACATGGAATACATTGTATACCCTAGCTAAACTTAGTGGGAGAGCCAACCTATAAGCTACAGTACCTACTCTTTTTAAGATTTCAAATGGGCCTACATACCTTAGGTTTAGCTTCCCTTTCAAATCGAACGTGATCACCCCTTTGGTTGGAGATACTCTTAATAGAACCTTGTCTCCTACTTGGAATTCCAAGGGGCACCTTTTTTTATCTATGTAGCTCTTTTGTCGAGACTGAGCTGTCTATATCCTTTGCCTTATCAATTTTACCTTGTTTACTGCCTCTTGGATTAATTCTGGTCCCATTATTTGCCTTTCTCTCACTTCATCCCAGTGTAATAGGGATTTACATCTTCTTTCATAAAGAACCTCACAAGTAGCCATCTAGATGGTTGCTTGATAGCTATTATTATAGGTAAATTTAATAAGATGTATATGCTCATTCCAATTACCACAAAAATCTAGTGCATAGGCTCTAAGCAAATCCTCTAGAATCTGTATAGTCCTCTCATACTATCTATTCATCTAAGGATGGAATGCAGTGCTGAACTGCAGTTTGGTACCCAAAGCTTTATGTAAGCTATTCGGAATCTATTTATAAATCTTGTGTCTCTATAAGAAGTTATGGTTACTAGCACTCCATGTAATCTGATTATTTCTTGAATATATATATATATATATATATGAGCTAGTTTCTCCAGTTTATATCCCACTCCGATATGTAGAAAATGAGCAGACTTGGTTAATTGGTTCACTATTACCCAAATTGCATCTTGCTTCTCTCTAGTATTCAAAAGGGTTGTAACAAAGTCCATTATCATCTTGTTACCATTTTCATTTTAGTACTGAAAGAGGCTGTAATTCTCCACTTAGCCTCTAATGCTTAATTCTGATTTGTTGGTAAGTGAGGTATTTAGCTACGTACTTAACTATTTCTTTCTTCATATTCTTTCACCTGTAGTGACTCTTCAAGTTTTTGTACGTTTTGGTGCTTCTAGGGCAAATTGTGTAGGTTGAATAGTGTGCCTCTTTTATTACCTCCCTCTTCAATTCCATATCCCTTAGCACACATAACCTGGTTCCATATCTGAAGATGCCCTTTGTGTCTACGTTGAATTTAGGAGCCTTGCCCTATTCCATTCCATTCTTGATCTCTTGTATATCTTTATCCTCTACCTGATCCATCTTAATTCTGTTTAATAGGGTTGGTTATATGCATAAAGAGGCCATTTTTGCTCCCACTTCTTGAGTTAATACTTTCAACTCCAGTTTACGTATGTCATCCAACAACTTTTGTTGTGAGGTGATGAGAGTGGCTATATTACCCTGTTTCTTTCTATCGAGGGCATTTTCCACTACATTAGCTTTTCTTAGATGGTATTAGATTTCTAGGTCATAGTCCTTTATCAACTCCAACTATCTCCTTTGCCTCATGTTTAGCTCTTTTCATGTGAATATGTACTTTAGACTCTATGATTAGTGAAGATCTTGCATCTCTCTCCATACTGGTAGTGCCTCCATAATTTTAAGGCCAATACCATTGCCTTTGACTCCAAGTCATGAGTTAGGCAATTTTTCTCATAGGGCTTTAGTTGGTGGGATGCATATGCTATCACTTATCCATCTTGTATCAACACATATCCTAAGCCTTGGGTTGAGGCATCACTATATACGTGAACTCTTTCCCACTCTTGGGTGTAAAAACCCTAATTTTGCCCTTAATCATTAATAATGATTAATTTATTTTTTTAATTTTTTTAATTTTTCTTCTAATTTAGCAAAAATTGGAAAAAATATTCAAAAAATAAAATAAATAGGAAAAATATATCAATTTTGGAAAAAAAAATAGAAATAATAAGAAAAGGAGTTAAATAATTTTTATAAATTTTTAAAATTTCAAAATAATAAAAATTGCAACGCATATATACAAATTGTGTTTAATAAAAAAACGAGAAAGTGGGCTAGCCCAGTTGGTCTGAACCATGGATTCGTGTGCGTGCAGGGGTTGCGAGGTCAAGGGATCGAATCGTAGGGGAGGCAAATATGTGTTTTGCAATTTTTTTTTCTCTCCCCAAGACGTGTCAGTAGCTGGTTGGATGATGCAAACGCAAGTGCCGGGCGCGTGTTCGTCTCCTACCTCTGTTTGAGATTGTCGTCGGCAATGGAAAAATCGAATCCGGCCATTTTGATGCGATTTTTTTTTGCACAAATCCACTAAATCTTTAATCAAAATAAGATAAACACAATTCAATTGGAATCAAATTGCAACAAAATCAAAGATTTACACGAATCAAGAGCAAATTGGAGATGGGTTTCAACCGCAAATCCGATTCGTGCCTATCGGAGGAAATCCGAGCTTATCCGGCTCGATTTTTAGTGCCTATAAATAGAGCATGAGGGGAGGAAGCTAAAGCACGGATCAAAAGAGAGAAAGGAGAGAAAATAAGAGAGATCGAAGCTTCACCAGATTTCGTCCAAGCCGTGACCGCCAATCGAGCATCAAACCACCACCAGGAGGCATTTATGAAGAAATCCACCACCACCAATAGCTTCCCTACCTCCTAAAAGCTAAGAAACCACCTTCAAACGCTCGAAAAAACCATTGGAGCACCACCGTGAAAGGACCTTCGACTGCTACCCGGTTTGAACCAATTTAGCCCGATCCGACCTGACCCGCGAACCGTGCTTGTACCTAGGTAAGTCGGATTTTTTTGTTTTTTTGTTTTATTTTATTTATTTATAATTCAAAAATGAAAAAATAAAATAAAAATAATATTAGGAAAAATGGTAGAATTTAGATTAGTTTTTTTTTTTTATGTTTAGTTTAGAATAAATAAAATAATGAAAATTATAAAATAATAAAAATTTCTAAAAATATTAAAAAATAAAATAAAAATAAAGAAAAAAATAAAAATAAAAAAATGAAAAATAGATAGATAATAAATAATAAAATGAGAAAAAAAATAAAAAAGTAAAAAAAAAATTAAAATAATAAAAATAAAAAATAATAGAAAGTATGATTAAATAGAGGAAACTTCCTAATAAAAAAACAATGAGTCGTTTTTATCACCTAGAAAATTTTTCTTAAATAAATCCAAAATTGGTTTTCCTTAAATTAAAATTTTTAGAAAATAAAGATAAAGCTTAGGTTTAGATTTTTCTCAAAAGTCTTAAAAATGATGAAAACGTAAATTTGAGGTATTTTCATAATTAAAATTAATCAACCCACTAAAGCTTTTAACAAAAAGTGAACTACGACTTGTTTGATCCTGAATAGCAGGTACGTAGGCACTCTTATGGGGCAACTCTAAAAAGAACAAAAAATCATTTTCCAAGTTGTCACAATTTTTTTTACATGTATCCAAAATAATAAAAATAGTAAAAATAAAAATAAAAATAAAAATAACAAAAATAAAGGAAAAGACATTAAAATATGGATCGGATTTCAGAAGCATAATGTGGTAACTTTAAGGTTTTAATAGGTTAGTCTCCGAGTCTAGAAACTCTGGTTTTCCTTTCCTCTTTTACAAAAATGAAAAGAGGAGATCTCGCTGACTAGTTGTCCAAATTAGGATTAATCCGCTTAGTTAGTTCTAATTCAGTAATCCTTCCCAACGTCGGTTGGGTGGCGACTCCAAATGAAATAAAGTTCCTAATTCAAGTTGATGATTTATATTAGATGAGTATAGGGTCTAGTATAGATCGGATTAGGAATATAAAATAAAAAATAAAAATTAGACTCGACAGGATGGCGACTCCACTAGGGAACCTCTAGTAGGCTAGCCACCTGAATCTTCTGAAATCACCATTTCCAAAATGTCTCTTGATTGTTATAGTACTAATGCTAACCTTTCAGGGATTTAATGAAATTTAGGGTTTTTGTATTTTTACTAGTGTTAAGTTTGCATGCATGTAATCGTGTGAGTTGATACGGTCAAACCTAGGTCGTCTTAGGATCCTAGGACGGGGGGCTATTGTGTAGGTATCGAGCGAAGTGATATGATCACCGTTCGGGACTGATTAGGCTACCCCACTCATTGCTTTGATATGGCTTGAGATCCATTTCTTCGAGAATGTGGGAGGCCATAGAGCTTGGGGACTTGTTAGACCCCACTTATTTGCGTACATGAAGGCATAGGCCGACAATTGATTAATGATATAATTCTTTTGTTCCTTTTCTAGGAGTTTAGATACATTTACCTGTAATAGCATCATTTGTACTTTGTAAAATTCTGTGTAATTGGAAAATTCCTATTGTAATAAATAGCTAGTCCCACAGTCGACCGCCCCCTTTGCAAGGAAATTCGGGTTTACAAACCTCTAGATCCAAAATTGGTACTGGACCATTGGTTTACTCTGTACGACCATGAAGAATAGGCCTTCATCCAGCAAAAGATAGGGCCCATCCTTTCACTAATGAAGATGGAAATGAACTTACCTCTGATTTGAGCTATCCTCCATCTATAGGAATTGAACCCGCGACTTTCTTTATTGGACCACATGAGATCACTCCCACTCTAGAAGAATACACCCAACTTCTGCAAGCCCCATCACTAACCAGTGAGGTATATGTGCCGGATCTTAAGGCTGGGTGGGCCGGTATTTTCAGCAGACTTCTAGGTATTCGCAAGACAGCAGTCAAGCCAGGCTTTGGCAAACTACAACGGGTATTGCATACAAATGGACGAGTTAGAAGCTTAGTTCGTAGCCCGGAATGATGATGGGAATAGGAAGGATATATTATGCGGGGATCCTAAGAGCTACAAATAGAGAAAGATGTACGCTTTCATCCTAACAGCCTTTGCCACCATACTTTTCCCTACCGAAATCTTTTATATCCATTACAGAGTCGCCGAGCTGGTGGCCCAATTCATGGAAGGGAAATCTTATATCCCAGCTCTACTAGTTGAATAGATTCAAAACCTGAATTTTGTCAAGAAGAAAGGCCACATGATCCTTTGCTTAAACATCAACCTCATTTGGTTTGTGAGCCATCTCAAATGTTTCGGGTTGAACATGGTTCAGAAATCTTTAGCCTAGCAAGTAAACCTTGTAGATTCCTACATAGAGAGGATAAAGTTACCCGACGACCTTACCAGCCACAGTTGGGTAAAAGTACTCAAGAGCTTCAGTGCCAACGGCATCCTCTAGACTGCTAGATGGAGTCGCTGCAATAAAGTCATCATAACCTGCAAAAATCTTCAGGCTGTTCCTTTAATTGGTATCAGTAGGTGCATAGGATTTCATCCAAACTCGGTGATTCATCAGTTCGGTACCATCCAAGATATAGTTTACAGGCCATCGCTGGAAGGGATCACATTTGAACACCAGGATCTAAGCTTGCTAGTAATTGAGAAGTTTGCTAAACTAGCAGAGGATAAAGTTGTATGGGAAGCCCAAATCGAGAGTCCCAACATGGACCTCGGAGACCTAGATGGAGAAGTGGGTAAACATCGAGCCACCAGGGATTTTGTGATCCACCAGCTATATCAAATAGGAGAAAGGGCATATCAAGTCCTAAATGTCACCCAACCCGAGCTAGACAAGGTAGGTCCAGAATTGAGAACCTACTTGGAACAAGTCAGGGCCCGGATAGAAGCTGCAGATTACAAAAAGGATGTCTGGAAGGGCAGATTTAAAGAGTCTAATAAAAGAAACAAGGCCTTGGAAGCTCAGTTGGAGAAGACCCAAGCTAGAATTAAAGAGTTGGAAGCTATCATCAGCGGAAAACCGATGCCTACGCAGCAGAAGAAGAGGAGGACTAGGAACTAGATTAGCATTATACTTTTACTTTTTTGTGTTTCAAGTATTGAACTTCGAGTTTCCAATATTAATAAAAATAAAGTTTCAGTATTATATCATTAATCAATTGTTGGCCTCTTTATTTCTAGCATCTATGTGATACATGTATCATGTTTATATACATGCATTAAACTAAGAAAAATGCGCGCCAGGTATCAAAGATAGCTCCCAAACAACTGAACCCTCCAAGGAGCCTAATCCACACCTGCTCGAAGGCCAAAATGGCAAACAGTGGTAATAATAGCGATAACCGCAACAACACCAGTGCCGATACTACCTTGGACCCTAGGGTCGTATCCTTGGAACAAACGGTCTAGCAATTAGTTGCACAAGTCTACCTCCTGACTAAAAGTATTGGCCTCCTTCGCAACGCCCAACTAACTCAAGAAGAACATTCAGGGGCTAGAAAAGGGAAGGCAGTAGAGGGTCAACCTTCAGAGTATGGGGAGATCAATTCCCACCTTAACTTAGCATTCGAGTATGAACCCAGAGTCAACCTCAGCCTAACCTTGGATGATATAAAGAGAGAAATGGAAGATAAACAAAAGGAGATGGAAAGAAAACTGTTCCAACAACGAGCTGACAAGATGAAGACACTAGAAGGGCCTGACGGTTTTGAGCAGGCAGGAATCACCAGCCTACCGGCATATGGGGAAGAGGTGTACCTAGAGAAGTTCAAGACCCTAGAGTTTGAAAAATATGACGGCACTGGATGCCCCAAGATGCATACAAGGCAGTATGTACGGAAGATGAGCAAATATGCCCAGTATGACTAACTCATGATCCAGACCTTCCAAGACAGTCTCAGAGGCCCTGCCCTCGTCTGGTATGCACACTTGGACTTTAGCCAAGTCAACAGCTGGGAAAGACTCACTTGGGCATTCTACGACCAGTACAAATTCAACATCGAAGTCGCCCCTTAGGTAATGGATTTAGGAAGTCTCCGAAAGAAACACACTGAGTCTTTCAAGGAGTATGCCCAAAGCTAGAGAGCTCAGTCTGCTAGGGTGACAACCTCGATCTCTAAAAAAGAGTTGACATTCATCTTCGTCAACACTCTAGAGAAGACTTACTTCTCACATCTAGTAGGCTAGACATCATCCAATTTTGCAGAAGTAGTGGCAGCAGGGTGCCGAATCGAGAATGCCATCACATCGGGGAGACTCCAGACAGTTGACCCTCCCAGAATCATATCATCTCGGAGGCTCGTAGGGGGTAACAAAGCTAAGGAATCTACCGTCAGCACGGTTAACTCCAACAAAGTAGACAAGGTTGGGTCCCACGTGACATTTCAAACCACGAATGCTCCAATCCAACAATCACTAATGAATCACACTCAGGCTCCTAGAATCACAAGACAATTCACTTCGATATCGATTCCGCTTAGCCAGGTTTTTGCTCGGCTACGAGCCGATAATTTGATCAGCTTTGAGATCCCAAGTGATCGATACAAGCCAAGGAATTTTGACCCAAGCCTTAAGTGTGATTACCATATGGGCCAAGAAGGGCATTCCACAGATAGATGCTGGAGGCTCCGAAATAAGATTCAAGATCTAATTGATGCCAGAATAGTGCAGTTAGACTTTGTTAACGCACCAGCACCCAATGTCAACACTAATCCGCTGCCTAACCATAAGCCCACCATCAATATGATCACATTCGAAGAACCGGGCTCCAAATCAAAAGAACCCCCAAAATAGGAAAAAGCAAAAGCGCAGCAAGAAAGTCACTCCCACCAAGTCTCAAATAAAACCCTTAACTCATAGATCAAGAGGAGATGGTTAGCTAGAGACCCAACAGTTGGTACCTTAGGCGAATCACATGGGAGATTTGAGTATCTAATAAATTACTCTTTCACCCCAACTGAGTATGGGCCAATTAGTGGATGGGGGCCCGAGTTTGAAGAAGAAGACAATCCACCAAAGGAAAAAGAGGATTCCGTAAACATGATTAAATCGGACCAAAAACTGATAGTCATAAAGTGCTACAAAGGACAACCTACTGAGGTGCAAATCCCAAAAAAGAGATGTATTCAATATCCCAATACCCTCAGAGAGGTATAAGGCGGTGCCTTTTAACTATCAGACCTTTGAGTAGGAGAGACCTCCCATCATAGGAGGAATCACCCGCTCTGGGAGAATTTATGACCCTAAATACAAGATCTCAACCGAAGAGCCCAACACTGAGGTAGAGAAAGAGGAAGAAGAGGGGCTCTCTACATTTACGAAAATGATCAAAACAAGCGAATACAAGATTATGGAACAACTTAACAAGGTTCCAGCCTAGATATCACTTATGGGCCTCCTCACAATGTTTGAGCCTCATAGGAAAGCATTCTTCAAAGTACTCAAACAGATCAAGGTACCCGAGGGCATTGCAACAAAGAAATTGAACCATGTGACAGATTCAATCTTCACTATGGATCAAATATCTTTCTCTCCCGAAGAGTTGGGAGAAGATGGAGACCAACACACAAAACCACTGTTCATAGTGGTGAAATGCAATGACACAATTGTCTCTAGAGTACTTATTGACAATGGATTTTCTCTCAACGTATGCCCTTTAGCCACCCTTGACCTGCTAGGGGTCAATGTAAGCGACAGTAAGCCAAGCTCGATAGTGGTTAGGGCCTTTGACGGGTCCAAGAGAGAAACAGTGGGGGGAAATTAGCTTGCCAGTGGAGATTGGTCCACAGATGTTCCACATTTCCTTCCAAGTCCTCGACATTCCAAGGTCTTTTAATCTACTATTGTGAAGGCCGTAGATACATACCGCTGGAGCCATACCCATAAGTCTACATTAGAAGGTCAAGTTCATAGCGAATGGGCAGATCATCACTATGCTGGGAGAGCAAGATTATGCCATCTATAAAGAGACCGCTATACCCTACATCGGGGAAGACGGTTCCGAAGACTTTGGTATCCAAATATTCAATGAGGTAAGTGTGGTAACCAGTAAGGAGGGCTATTGGTTCAAGGAAGGATAGCAAGGGATGTTTGGGCTAGGGTACATTCCTACATCCAAAGAAGAGGCATAAGCAAGAGGTATTAGAGGCAGAAAGAAAGAGAAGCCAAGTGATACCCAGATGCATTTTCCACCCCTCCAATAATCATTCAGGCGAGTAACTACCGTCTGAGAGCCAAGGATAAGCGAAGCTGACGTCAGCAATGAAGGCTCAGCCTTTCTCACATCTAGCCAACATCCAGCTCTTAATAATTGGTTATGTTATCTTATTAATAGCACTAGGTCAACTTAAGGATAGGAACAATTATTAAACAAATTTCCATTGTGATTATTTTTCAGATTCAATAAATTACGACTTATTCCTTTTGCTCATATATACATGCTTTCGCTCCACTTTACCCACAGATTCCCTATTGTCGAACGTTAGGGACATTTCACGTAGGTAAGTAATGAAAACACTGATATCGTTTCCAACATTGCTAGTTCAGCCATTGGAGGCGATGTCCTTAACCATGAAATGATACAAGAAAATTGGCAAAAGCATGAACAAAGTAAAATCTCAATCGATGAGCCGATAGAGATAGTAAATCTCGAAAACACTGAGGAACCAAAAAACCTCAAGATTGGGGTAGTACTAATATCACCAGAAGGAACATAATTCCCCTCAGCGGCGAGACTCACATTTCCATATACTAATAATATCGCAAAATATGAGGCATGCATCCTTGGTCTCAAAATGGCTTGCCACATGGAGATCCGTAAATTAGAAGTATACTGAGATTCTTCACTCATCATATTACAAACAAGAGGGGAATACAAAACTAAAGACCCAAAATTGGTACTATACCATCAACATTTGACAGAGCTAATCGACGAATTTGAAGTAGTCACCTTCACATACATCCCCACTTAAGGAGCTCCATTCATTGTCTGCACCATGGCCATTCTCCATGTGGGGAATTGACATAATTGGGCCAATCA
Organism: Laguncularia racemosa; assembly: GCA_037954665.1. NCBI lineage: Eukaryota > Viridiplantae > Streptophyta > Magnoliopsida > Myrtales > Combretaceae > Laguncularia > Laguncularia racemosa. The sequence goes on from JBBMOL010000133.1 coordinate 1,568,840, forward strand.
CTCCAAAGGCATCCAATGGTCATAGATTCATACTGGTAGCCATTGATTACTTCACTAAATGGGTGGAAGCTTCATCATATGCCAGAGTCACAAAAGGGGTAATAGTCCAATTCCTGAAGAGAGATATGATGGCCCGATATGGAGTTTCTGACTCAATTATCACTGACAATGGTACCAACCTCAACAACAAGTCGATGACAGATTTGTGTCAATAGTTCCGTGTAAACCATAGAAATTTAACTCCCTACCTACCTCAAATGAATGGGGCAGTGGAAGCAGCTAACAAGAACATCAAAAGAATTATCGAGAAAATGATGATCACTTACAAAGATTGGCATGAGATGCTACCATTTGTCCTCATGGCTTATAGAACCTCAATTCGAACATCTACTGGAGTTGCCCCTTATTCTCTAGTATACGGTACTGAGGCAGTCCTACCAGTTGAAGTTGAAATACCATCCTTCAGGATCTTATCAGAAGCGCAGTTAAATGAGTCAGACTAGTTAAAGAAGAGGCTTGATCAGTTGAATTTGATTGACGAAAAAAGACTCGCTGCATAATGTCATGGTCAATGCTATCAACAAAGAATGGCTCGAGCATTGAATAAGAAAATGAAACCTCGATGTTTCAAAGAAGGAGATTTGGTACTAAAGAAGGTTCTCTCGAATGCTCAGGATTCGAGAGGGAAGTTCACCCTAAACTATGAGGGTCTATATGTTGTAAAAAAGGTATTGTCAGGAGGAGCTTTAATATTAACTTAGATGGATGGTCTAGAATTGAGAGACCCCATTAATATGGATGCTGTCAAGATGTACTATCCATAGGTAAGAAAATTGAGATTTTGCCAATGTTTATGAATGCCAATATTCAGTACAAATTTTGCTGAGTTTAGTTTTCGTTCCTTTTACAAGCAAAGTTAATGTCTCTAAATGATCGATTATCTTGATCAATTGTCATTAAACAAACCTTTGTATACACACTACCCATCACCTAACAATGAACAATGAATATTGAAATGATTATAAATCTCAACAGATTTTGTAATATAATTCTACCTATTGTTGAGCATTAAACTTGTTGCATTAATAAGATAACACTATAATCACAAGAGCCATGTTCACAAGAAGGAAAATAAATCAAGACCCTTAGCCTTATTTGAAGCAAGAGCAAGCAAAAAAGGAGCCAACTAGCACGAAGGTTCGGTTGTTTGGTTGTTATCTATGATAAACCGGTAAGCATTTCGGAGTAAATAACCATCATTCATTATGAATCACATATTCTAAGATAAGCAATCTAAAAGACATCTCTTATCAATCATTTGACCCATTTGCTAGAAGTGTTTTCAAAAGTGTTAGGTAAGTCAACTCACAATAGGGCACTTTCCTGGATATACTCTTCTAAAGTCAGCCCACTATGGGGCGCTTTTCTAGATACAATAACCTAAAGTCAGCCTACAATGGGGCACTTTCCTAGATACTCTCTTAGGGTTAGCCTATAGGGGCACCTTTTGACATATCTATTCTTCAGGGTTGCAAGTCCAAGGAGACGCTTCCCGTTATCGATTAGTCGACCCACAATGGGGAACTTTCTTAGATATACTCTCTTAGGGTTAGCTTATAGGGGCACCTTTCGAGATATCTATTCTTCAAGGTTGCAAGTCTAAGAAGACGCTTCTCGCTATCAGTTAGTTAGCCTACAATGGGGCACTTTCCTAGATATACTCTCTTAAGGTTAGCCCATAGGGGCACCTTTCGAGATATCTATTCTTCAAGGTTGCAAGTCCAAGGAGACGCTTCCTGCTATCGATTAGTTGGCCCATGATGGGGCACTTTCCTAGATATACTCTCTTAGGGTTAGCCTATAGGGGCACCTTCCGAGATATCTATTCTTCAGGGTTGCAAGTCCAAGGAGACGCTTCCTGCTATTGGTTAGTCTGCCCACAATGGGGCACTTTCTTAGATATACTCTCTTAGGGTTAGCCTATAGGGGTACCTTTCGAGATACCTATTCTTCAGGGTTGCAAGTCCAAGGAGACGCTTCTCGCTATGGGTTAGTCAACCCACAATGGGGCACTTTCCTAGATATCCTCTCTTAGGGTTAACCCATAGGGGCACCTTTTGAGATATCTATTCTTGAGGGTTGCAAGTCTAAGGAGACGCTTCCCGCTATCAGTTAATTAGCTCACAATGGGGCACTTTCTTAAGATATCCTCTCTTATGGTTATAAGTCCAAAGAGACGTTTCCTGATATTATTGATTAGTTAGCTCATAGAGCACTTTTCTAGATAATTTATCGATTAGTTAGCTTATAGGAGCACTTTTCTAGATAACTGATTAATCATCTCATAAGAGCACTTTTCTAATTTATCGATTAGCCAGCTCATCGGAGCACTTTTCTAAAATAATCTAACGATTAGTTAGCTCATAGGGGCACTTTTCTAGATTATCCCCTTTAAAGTTGTTAGTCCTATAAGACACTTCCTGATATTGACGAGTCAGCTCATGAGAGCACTCCTCCAAAACACTACTTCTCCAACAGTTGCTGGTCTAGTCAGATGCTTCTGTTGGCAGGTGGCCAGCTCATAAGAGTGTTTCCTTAGATAATCTCCTCTTTATGGTCGCCAGTCCTGTAGGACGCTTCCTATTACTAGTTATTCCACTCACAATAATACACTCCTACATAATCCTTGAGATGTTTCTTAACGTCGATTAGTTAGCCCATAGAGCACTTTTCTAGATGATACATTACTTCAGGTTGTTAGGTTGTTTAAGATCATTCCTCAAGCAATACTAATCATCACAAAGCACTCATGGGATTATTAGCTTATGGAGTATTTTCCTATTAAGACCAAGTTCTAAATAACCAGCCAATTAAGGCGTTATCCATTTAATCTGTAGGCAAAAATGGCGTCTTTTTTGTCTTTATAGTTAAGTTTTTCAAATTTTATCACAAAGAGGGGCAACTGTAAATACCCCATATTTGCTCCTAATCATTAATAATGATTAATTTACATTTTTTTTCATTTTTAAAATTTTTCTTCTAATTTAGCAAAAATAGGGAAAAGTATTCAAAAAATAAAATAAATAGGGAAAATATATCAATTTTGGAAAATAATAGTAGAAATAATAAGAAAAGGAGTTAAATAATTTTTACAAATTTTTAGAATTTCAAAATAATATAAAAATAATAAAAATTGCAACGCATATATACAAACTGCGTTTAATAAAAAAAAAAGAGAAAGTAGGCTAGCCCAATTGGTCTGAACCATAGACTCATGTACGTGCGGGGGGTGCGAGGTTAGGGGATCAAATCGCAGGGGAGGTAAATCCGTGTTTTGCAAATTTTTTTCTCCCTAAGACACGTGTCAGCAGTTGATTGGACGACACAAATGCACGTATAGGATGTGTGTTCGTCTCCTACCTCTATCCGAGATCGTTGTCGGCAGTGGAAAAATCGAATTCGATCGTTTTGATGCGATTTTTTTTGCACAAATCCACTAAATCTTTAATCAAAATAAGATAAATATCATCAAATTGGAATCAAATTGCAATAAAATCAAAGATTTATGTGGATCAAGAGCAAATCAGAGATGGGTTTCAACTGCAAATCCAATTTGTGCCTATCAGAGAAAATTCGAGCTTATCCAACTCGATTTCTGGTGCCTATAAATAGAGCACGAGGGGAGGAAGCTAAAGCACAGATCATAAGAGAGAAATGAGAGAAAATAAGAGAGATTGAAGCTTCGTCGAAGTTCGTCCAAGCCGCGACCGCTGATCAAGCATCAAACTATCACCAGGAGGCGTTTTTGACGAAATCCACTGTCACTAGTAGTTTCCTTACCCCCTAAAAGCTAAGAAATTGCCTTCAAACACTCGAAAAAATCACTGGAGCACCACTGTCGAAGGACCTCCGACCGTTACCCGGTTCGAACTGATTCAACTCGATTGACCCGACCCGCGAACTGCGTCTGTACCTAGGTAAGTCGGATTTTTCCCTTTTTTTTTTAAATTTTATTTATTGTATTTTATTTTATTTATTTATTTGTTTATTTATAATTCAAAAATGAAAAAAAAATAAGAATAAAAATAATATTAGGAAAAATGGTAGAATTTAGATTAGTTTTTTTTTTTTATGTTTAGTTTAGAATAAATAAAATAATGAAAATTATAAAAATTATAAAATATTAAAATTTTGAAAAATATTAAAAAATAAAATAAAAATAAATAAAATAGAAAAAATAGGTAGATAATAAACAATAAAATGATAAATAATAATAATAAATAAATAAATAAAATAAAAAATAATAAAAAGTAGGATTAAATAGAGGAAACTTCCTATTAAAAAAATAATGAGTAATTTTTATCACTTAGAAAAATTTTCTTAAATAAATCCAAAATTGGTTTTCCTTAAATTAAAATTTTTAGAAAATAAAGTCAAAGCTTAGGTTTAGATTTTTTCCAAAAGTCTTAAAAATGATAAAAACGTAAATCCGAGGTATTTTCACAATTAAAATTAATCAGCCCACTAAAGCTTTTTACAAAAAGCGAACTACGGCTTGTTTGATATTGAATAGTAGGTATGTAAGCACCCTTATGAGGCAACTTTAAAAAGAACAAAAAATCATTTTCCAAGTTGTCACAATTTGTTTTACATGTATCCAAAATTTTAAAAATAGTATAAATATAAATATAAATAAAAATAACAAAAATAAAGGAAAAGACATTAGAATATGGTTTAGATTGCAGAAGAATAAGGTGGTAACTTTAAGGTTTTAATAGGTTAGCCCTTGAGTTTAGAAACTCTGGTTTTCCTTTCCTTTTTTACAAAAATGAAAAGATGAGATCTTGCTGACTAGTTGTTCAAATTAGGATTAATCCGCTCAGTTAGTTCTAATTCAGTAATCTTTCCCAACATCGGTTGGGTGGCGACTCCAAATGAAATAAAGTTCCTAATTTAAGTCGAGGATTTATATTAGATAAGCATAGTATCTAGTATAGATCGGACTAGGAATATAAAATAAAAAATAAAAATTAGCCTCGACATTGGGTAATGCTAAAACTGGTGTTGACACAAGCTTCTCTTTGAGTGTTTGAAAATTGGCTTCACATCTGCCATCCCATTCAATTCATAATGCCCATATCTAGTCTCGAAAGTCGTCTTTTGTATGTCTTCTACTTTAGTTCTCAGCTAGTCGTATCTCGATCTGAGATTTACTTTAGAAAACACCTGAGCTCCCTAAAGTTAGTTAAATAGATGATCTATCTTGGGAAGAGGATACTTGTTTTTGATAGTAACCCAATTAAACTCTTTGTAATCTATGTAGAGCCTTGTGCTTCCATTCTTTTTCTTAACAAAAAGAATTAGTGCACCCTAAGGAGATACATTGGGTCTTATGAAACCCTTATCCTGTAGCTCCTATAATTGCTTCCTCGACTCTTCTAATTCCACTAGTGCTATCTTATATACTAGTTTTGATATTGGTACTATACCCTATACTAAATCAATGCCGAATTCTATCTCCTTAGCTGGGGGTAAATCAGGAAGGTCCTCTAGGAATGTGTTTGGAAACTCTCTCATTATAGGCACCACTTCCAGTTTGGTTTCTTCGCTAGCTTCAATAGTTATAGCTACTAGCAAGTTCTTTCCCTACAACTCATAAGTGGGTAACTCGGTTGGCCTCTAAGCTTCTAACTTATATTCAAAATAGTCTTACCCGAATATATTAAACTGTACCACTATGTTTTGATAGTCAACGGTAGCATGGTATTCTAATAACTAATTGACTCCGCGTATGATATCAAACTTCGCCATTAACAATACTAAGAGATTTGTTAGCATCACCCCATCCTGTATCTCTACTCATACTCTTTAGCATATTCTATTTATCTTCCCTCCAACTTCTAAAGGAGTACTAACAGTTAGACTATCATCTATATGTTCAACATCCAACATACATTCACACATAAAGTTCTTAGACACACAAGGTATAGAGGCACTGGTATTGAATAGTACATAAGCATTACTTGAGTGTACTTGAAGCATACCTACAATGGTGTCCATATTAGGAATGTCTTAGTGCTGCTCCTGGTGGATAGCAAACACTCTAGTGGGAACCCATTGTTTAGGCTCCCTTACTTGTCGTCTACTAGCCTATCCCCTTACTGGAGATCTAGCTACTTGTTGAGTTGGGGTTGCCTAATTTTTTACTCGCCCATGAGGATAGTTAACTGCCTTATACCCCTTTCCTTGCATACATGATAGAGAATATTAGGGAGACTAACCTCTCATTGTAGTGCTTGCTAATGTGTTTTGTCTTTCCATAGGAGAAGTATGCACCGTTTGACCATTTACATTCTCTCAACTCATGAGGGCCATAGCACTTAGTGCATTTGATATTAGAGCTTGTTGTAGGAAGTGCTAAAAGTACTGGTTTGATTTGTAGAGGAGGAGTTGTAGCACTCTGTGTCTTGTTTTGATACATGTGGGGTCTCTTGCCTTTATCTTGCCCTATTCCACTTGAGACAAGTCTCTTTTCCAAAGCTATTGTTGCTTTACGGCTCTATTCTTCAATTCTTTTTTTGTTCTGTTCTAGATATTTGGCCTTATCAACCATTTTTGTATAAGTATTCAGTTGAAAAGCCTTAACCTTATGTTAGAGATCTAACTGCAAGCCTCTAAAAAATCTTTGGGTCCGAGGCCTATCATTAGCATGAACATTCTTGAGCAAGAATCGGATTAAGTGGTTTAACTCTGCCTCATACCCTTCTACTTTTCTATTCCTTTGCTCACAGTTGTAGTATTCATTGTCCATCCTATATTTGGAGCTGCTAGGGAAGTATCTTTGATAGAACAACTCCCTGAGCACTACCTAGTTCATATACTCTCTTACTAGTCTAAGAATGGACGCCCACCATTTTGTAGCAGTTCCCTTCAGCATGAATATGACATAATTGACCTTTTTGTCTTTAGGTATTTGAAAGACAAAAAATGTCTTCTCTATCTCTTGTACCTAATCCTCAACCTCAATTGGGTCATCCAATCTCAACTTAAATTCTTTTACTACTCTGATGAACCTATTAAAGCTGATGGGTTCATTGGCATTTCTGCACTATAGAACATTAGGGGCTTGATGTTGTTGTTTTAATAGCCCCACTAAACAATTCACAGTTTGTAGTAGTTGGATGGTCTCTTTAGCCATCTAACCTCTTCTTCCTTATGGCTGTTGTCCTTGAATGTTCTCCTCATTTGGGTTGCCATATCCAACACCCCTTCTTATGCCTGATTCGGTAATTCTTCTTGGAGATATTCTGTTTGAGAAGAGACAATTGGATAGACTTGAGAGTTAGTATTGGTCAATGTTAATGTCAAGGTGTGTCGATATATACATATATATGGATAACCTAACAATTAAAAAATGTAATTAAAATAATAATACCATAAAATAAATTACTAAATAAAATAAAAATCCTATGACTATGCCCACTCTCTTCATGTTTTAGCATCCTATAGATCAAATGTTTAATTTCTCTAAAGATTAGATTTTATTTTTTTTATTGTTTGAGACTTATACCTATTGATCATCACTTAGTTTTTAAGGACCATCAATGTGTGCTATATAGATGAAAACCTAAGCTCATAAGGATCTTCAACCTATGCTCTATAGATCAAAACCTAAACCCCTAAGAATCATAAACCTATGCTCTGATAGCATATTAGCTGTAAATCCTTGAAACTAAGGAGCGTTACTGCTCGCCACATGTCCTTACTAGATAAAGACACGTTAAGTCTCTTAACCTTACTTTGATATCATTCAAACCTATAATTTGTATTACTTGACATTTATCCCTTAAACAATTCCATACTTCCAACATAATACAGATACATCCTAATTCACCTTTCAAAATTTTAGAAAACCTTAAGAATCATCCATGATTAAGATCTAAAGCAGCGAAATGTCTATAATGCTCTAGTCTATTATCTTCCAGAGAAACCACTATTGATTACCTATAAATAGCACAATTTATTCTAAATTCTAATCACCATAATAATAATGAATGTCTTCTTCTTCCCTCTCTTGTACACTCACTCTTAGGTTATTTTCTTGGTTAATATATTCCTCTATGCCTACATCTAAAAAAAAAAAAAAATCCTCAAAGGGTGAGCTAATGCCCAGTACGTATAACAATAAGCACATACGCATGAACAAGTAGGAATTAAATTCACATACACTTATGTAGAACTTAAACATCAATCAAAAGGTTCATGATACACTCAAGTACACAAAGCATCAATGGGGTACTCATGATCCCATCAAACACACTTAAACACTTGATCCTTAAACTAGTGTTGGGAATTGCCACTACGGGCCTTAACACTCATGAGTCCTTAAAACATTTTCAAACTTTACATGGTATGGGAACTATCACTATGGACCCTAATAGTCATGAATCTTTAAATCTTATATTGGTAATGGGAACTACCACTACGAGCCCTACAACTATAAATCATTAAACCTTAAACCTTAAACATTAAACCAACTCAAATCATTTTTAAGCATGACTTTACTAGGGACAACATTGCATAAGGATCGTTGGGGTGCTCCCCAAGGATTTGCCATTGTGGGTTCCTAGGTCAAGCTAAGCACATACAACAAATACTTAAAAACTTAACCGTTCCATTTAACTTAATCAAATTCAATGCATACTAACTTAACAAGTATAAGAAACAATTAAAGTTACACGTATCTGGAATTGGAGTCCTAAGCACAACTAGTCTTGAATCTAAAGTGTTCTGGAGTCTGTTAAAGCAACAATGATTTCCTCTCAGTACTACCCCAAGAATAATCTAAGTTTTCTTAATTCTCTTCTCTATTTTGTTGTATGATTCCTTCTCTTATGCTAATGGAGTTTCTAGGTTTTCACTAAGTGTACATAGTTTTGTTTTAGGCCATGTAGCTTTCTGTAAATTTTCATGTTTTGGCACACCTTAGGTATACGGTTGTGTACATTTCTGTAAAATTTCCATCTTCAACATGCCCTGGTATATGGTTGTGTACCATATTGTGTGTGTGTGTTTTTTTTTTTTTATATTTAACACACCCTAGTACACGAACGTATACTTCAGCTGTATACCCATTGTATATGCATGCATTCTTGGGAGTGTACTTAATCATGTTCTATGTTCTTCACGAACCCTAATTCCTCTTTACCAATTCGTTGCAATTCTTAAATCTTTTGATCCTAGGTTTAATTGAATCCTAAAAGTTGAAATTCCTAATGGAATTACATGGGATTGTGAACTTAATTTTCTAATTCCATGAATTGAACCTTTAATTGCTTGATCTTCTTATTTGTTTAGTCCTTTCCTTGATCCGAATTCTGTTGAACAATGTGATGAAAATTGGTTAAATCCTCAATTTGATAGTCTTAATTAAAAATTCCATCATTACAACCCTTACTTGGTCATATCAGACTTCATCTTTGTGAAATCTTTGTAATTCTCCTTAAGGTTCTTCAAGGGTATTTAGTCTCCTTTTCTTGTCTTGTCACTATGCAAATGACAAAAGAAGGAGCAATAGGTCATATGGAGTATTTATACTTTGCCCACAAAATGATCTATTTACCTTCATATTATATTAAAATTCCACATTCAACCTTAGTTCCATTTTATAATATATATGTTAAATAAAATAACTGGTCATGGGTATTTACAATCACTTTAACTAGTTCTGCATAAACGCTTCCTTGGGGCCTTATGCGGATGTTAGTGTGGCGCCAAAGCAAGAATATGAAAATGGAGAATGCCAAGCAACCAGCCGGGATGGCAAGACCTATGACCCAACTTATCTTGGTCTGGATATAGACAACAACCGTGAGAGCTATTATCAATGTAGCTGTGAAGGACACATACCACCAATTGTAGAAGCTTTGCAAGTTTTTCTGCACTTTCCTGCCATTGAGGAACTGGTCTACCCCGAAAGCGACACAACACGATCGGACCGCCCTTTCTCCTATCGCCACAAACCCAACACCCGCGAGCAGGAAGGCAAGGTGGGCACCACTTGGATGTTCACAATCCGAGTTATTTTGCCGACATGATCGCCAAGATTCGTTAAACGAACTTATTTGGATTAATATGGATGCCTTCGTTAATAAATGTCCAATCTATATTTATCAGCTAACGACAATCTGATGGAAAATTCTGTTGTGTTTTCTTTCTTTCGTTCCCCCCCCCCCCCCCGTCAATGTTTGGTTTCAATGCCACCGTTAACAGGCATGTATTGATTATTATTACGATTATATATTATAGCTTAATCATTAAAGCATTATTTACTTTTACTGTGAGGGAAAATTTTAATCATTGCATTAACAGAAAATTTTAATTAATGCATTAACAGAGCACCAACCATCCAATGAGCATTAAATTAATCATATAACTGGATATTATTAACGCATTATCTATCTACTATACTAAGTCAATATTCAACTTACGGTTCAGTATGGTCCAAATTAATTTTAATTCTATTAATCCGCTATTAGTACAAAGAGCTTCACATATTTCATCAAAATTAGGGCTACCTAATATTACATGTCTCGGCCAATAGGAGATACATGATCACCGATTTTTATTTTCACTATATTCACTTTAATTTAATCATCAATTGCATGTATAATGCCATTTCAATTATCGTTGGTCCAACTTAAGCTAGAGTTTGTACGTGTGTCAACCTAGACATGTGTTTGCTCTACCAATTTTATTTTTAGTAACAACTTCAACATAATTTATCATAGAAGAATCTCCTACATTCAATTTACCTCAAAAGTTTAAATAGATTTGCAATTTAGGACCTCATGTCCTTCGGCTAAAGCATGCACATACATCCATAAATTTCATTTCTTTCCTACTTATAATTGTAGGGGTGTGAAGGTCACATGCGTGCTATGTGGGAACGCACTATATGTGGCCTAATAAGAGAAGTGATACGTATGAGGATGATCAAAGGTGAATAAGATGGGAAGGAGGAGTAGGTGATCTCGAATATGGCTTAACACTTTGGTGACAGATGGATGTTCTTGAGTATATTAAGGTTTTGATCTTCTTGAGGAAAATTCGATAGAGTGACGACGTTTTTCCCAATAAAGTCCCCTTTGAATGAGAATGCTTTGGGTATTTATAGGGTCTGGCAATAAATTTTGTCTGTTGGATGGTAATGACAATCAGCAATTCTAAATGAATGAGTCCCTTATGTGGGTTTTTCATGGATTTAGACCCATTAGAAGCTTTTAGTGTGTGTGAGCCTTATTGAGAAATGTGGGATCAGATTGACCAATCTAATGGGCTCTACCCCAAGCCCATCATGCCAAATCTCTCCTAATCATCCCAAACAATGGGCTTGATTTCCTAAGCTTTATTATTTTAGCTCAAAGAGTTAAATCCATTAAAATATAAGGCTAAAAGCCTACGAATCGATTTTAGCCTTTTACATTTTTTCCCATGATCAAAGTCTTTTGAATGAAATTGAAGGGGTTTGGGCATTAGATAAACTTTTTTAATGGTTAGGAAATTGATTGATGCATGTGCACTTGTGGAATAGTTGCCTTGTTGCCATTTACGTGTTTGCATGATTTATATCACAAGAGTCTGATGCCAATGTTGCATATAATTTAGATTCTTCACTCAGTGCACAAGCTTGCAGCACTGCTTAATTGTATGTCGCCTTTAGCCAATCGAAAATAGATATTACCTATGTGACATTAAGTAGTGTCTGCGGTACGAATTTGATAGCTTGAGGTTTATTAACCATTTTTCCTTTCGTAAGAAGAGGTAGGTGAGGGCAGATCTTGTTGTGGAGCAAATATTCATCATTGTACTAGCGAAATCAATGCTTCTTCTTCTTACCAATGAATCAGAGTAAACAAAATTGCCTTCATCGTATTTTTCATGAAATTCACTTCCTTGTATGTTTCATATTTCTACTTATAATGATCCTATTGCCCCCTAGGCTATTGATTGACATTTGTTGCATGAGCTTGGTTTTTTTGGACTTTTCAATTATATCTCTCTTCTTAGAATAGATGTCTTATGCACCATTAATGAATATTTGGAGCTTCTTGAGAATGACACAACTCAATCATGCGCTTGATATATGGGTATATCCCATATATAAACATGATGGTAAATGTGACATATGTTGCTGTAAAATAACATATAATTGCTTGAGATAGAAAAACAATATCACTTGAGAGGAATGGAGTGCAAAATTGCTCAATTACAACATTAAATCTACTTTACATAGGCTCTTATATTCTTGATAACCGGAAATTAAATTCTCCAAACTAGCAAATAAAAAAAAAAATTTATCAGCCCAATAGGCCACAAAAACACGTGCATTTGACTTGTTCTGACCCACAAAAACATGTGATAGAAGCTTTACTTTTGTTTCCATTGGCTTCCGATTTCTGACATTATCTTAAGTGGGTCGGAATTCCTCATCAATTAGGTGAATAACGGCTTGCTTTCCATATATGTTCGTTGGCTTGTTCTTTTTTTATTTTTTTTATTGCTTTACAAATTTTGTTGTCGTTCTGTTATGGCTTTTGGGTCTACTTGTGCTTGCTTGCTATTGATTAGCCATTCTTTTCATTTGTTGCTCATTCATATATAAGTTGTTACTTCTCTGTATAATTGCTTTGTTAGTCTTTGGAGGTGCCGAATTATGTTATCCATGTCTATCACTTCTCTCTCAAGTCTAATGAAAGAGAGCCCAACCCAACACAAGCACTAAAGGTGTTCTGCAGTATGAACCCATCAAATTCTAGATAATTTTGACATCTCAGGGATGATTCTCCTCTTTCCAAAATCAAGAAGATACTTTGAGACACCGTCTTCTAAGCGTTTTCTGCGCACTATGACTCTCTTAAATGCCCCCACTGACTTCCTAAGTTCCCTGTCCAACCGACAGAGGTAGTTGGTGTTCTCAATGTTGTCCCATTTAACATTTGAATCTAATTCTTTGATCTGAAGCGCAAGCTGTTCAGAAGTTGTTGATAGCTCAACTCCAGCTTTCCAGGCAACACGTTTTTCTCTCCTTGCCAAATTAGAACCATCAGGATATAGCACACCTGGTACTTTCATACCATCGCCTTGTCTGGCTGCCACAGGCCTACAGAAGTGGGCAAATTAGCATCATTTGCCTCAACACTAATGGAATCAAGAAGGGAAGAACTGGTTCTTGATGTAAAGATCGGAAGCCTGTCCTTTTGTTCGACACCTTGAAGCTTTTTATAAAGAGGCTTTCAACTGTTCACTTGTCGAGAACATCTCAAGGTAAATACTTGTAATAACTATTTAAAGAGCTTCCTTAGAATGATCATCCATACCACGAGAGGCCTCCTTACTGGAAATCGTAATGAAGCGGGGGTGTTCATCTTAAACCGTTGCAGATGAATGAATACCATCCATGGCAAATGGCCTCGGCTTTGACGACAGGTGCATCCATCATCGCTTTAATGGTTGAGATTCTTCTTCTACTATAGTCAAAGGACTTTGAAATAACAACAGGTTCCACTAGCTGGTGTGGCTTTAACACCAGTATATGGAGTTGAAGCTAGGTATAGTCTTAATAGAAATTAAAGAGCTAAATGTTGGCAAATTCAAAATCAAAAGGATCAGCTCGCAGCTGACATGAACGACCACAAGCCCAAGCATGAAGGAAGACATATCCACTCGAATGTGACTTCGCTGAATCACCTGCTAGCAAATCATCTGCCTCAACAGCGTATCTTTGGAGCATACAAGGTTTCCTTGTCAAACTAATGGCGTCATCCTCTAAAATTTTGGCATAGTGCTCCGAAGCAGGGGGTTACATACTTAGATAGTTATTTTTGAAAAAAATTATGTAAATATTATACCTATAAAAATTATTACTAAAATAGGTTTTGAAGACCTGGATCACGTATGCAACTTTAGGGATACTGAAAAATTATATGCTAAAGGTGCAGATTTGGTATGTACCTTTAATACATTTTTTTTTTACTTGTAACCCTATGGAATGTTATTATGCAAAACTATAAAGTTTATAACACTGCAAATTTATAAAGAAACTGCAAACTTATAAAAGGTTTGCAAACCTATAAAAGTAATACAGTAAATTTACACAGTATCATAATTTGTGATTTGTAATATATAAGAAAAAATTTGCGCTGACTAGTTCTAATATAAATATGAATCATCAGTTTATATGTTCACATTTCTATCTTTTAATTTCCTCTGCAAATTTCACTATATATCGTTATTTGCAAATTTTTATTTTCATAATTTGTGTTTTACGCAAGTTTTACTTTATTGAAATAAGTGTGTGGAAATATCTTCATCAAGATCATGGTATGTTTTCTTAAGAAAAAATTTATTTTTGTTCTTGTTATACTACTTCGGATAAATGCAAAAAAAAAAAAAAGACATGTAAATATATATACTGCATAAATTTTATTGAAATAGCAGTTATTGTTAATTAATTATTAATTAGTAATTAATTAATTAATTGTTAATAAATGATTAATTAACATTAGTAAATGAATTATGTATATATGTTATTATAATGTATTTTTGTAAATGTAGTCGTTAAATTAATTTATTGTTAATTAACTATTAATTGATAGTGATTAGTCCTTAATATATCGTTAATTAATTGTTATAAAATTAATTAGTAATTTTTTTTTTGCTGCAAATGTAAAATATTTGTATGGTTTAATAGAATTAGTCATAAAAGTAAATAGTTGTTAATTATCCTTTAATTAAAGGTGATTAGTCGTTAATATGTCCTTAATTTATTGGGATAAAATTAATTAGTAAAAAATTTTGTATTTGTTGCAAATGAAAAATATTTGTATGGTTTTGTAGAATTAGTCATAAAAGTAAGCAGTTGTTAATTATCCATTAATTAAAGGTGATTAGTTGTTAATACGTTGTTAATTAATTAAAAAAAATTAATCAATGAAAAATTTTGTATTTATTGCAAAGTGAAAATATTTGTATGGTTTTGTAGAATGAGTTATAAAATTAATTAGTTATTAATTATTTGTTAATCAAATGGGCTTAGTTGTTAATATATTGTTAATTAATGGTTATAAAATTAATTAGTGAAAAATTTTGTATTGATTGCAAATGTAAAATATTTGTATGGTTTTTTAGAATTAGTCATAAAAGTAAGTAGTTATTAATTATCTCTTAATTAAAGGTGATTAATTGTTAATATGTAGTTAATTATTGGCATAAAATTAATTAGCGAAAAATTTTGTATTCATTGCAAATGAAAAATATTTTTATGGTTTTGTAGAATTAGTTATAAAAGTAAGTACTTATTAATTATCTGTTAATTAAAGGTGAATAGTCATTTATATGTCGATAATTAATTGTTATAAAATTAATTAGTGAAAAATTTTGTATTGGTTGCAAATGTAAAATATTTGTATGGTTTTGTAGAATTAGTCATAAAAGTAAGTAGTTGTTAATTATCCGTTAATTAAAAGTGATTAGTCGTTAATATGTCGTTAATTATTGGTATAAAATTAATTAGTGAAAAATTTCGTATTTGTTGCAAATGAAAAATATTTCTATGGTTTTGTAAAAGTAGTCATAAAAGTAAGTAGTTGTTAATTATCCATTAATTAAAGATGATTAGTCGTTAATTAATTGGTATAAAATTAATTAGTGAAAAATTTTGTATTCGTTGCAAATGAAAAATATTTTTATGGTTTTGCATAATAGATAGAGCTTGAACCTTTCAATCCTTCACTCTTGACATAGTAAGCGAGTCATCAATGATAGGCTGTTTAGGACGGAGAGGTAATCGACATTTCACTTATCAATTAGTTTATGTTGTATTTGAAATAAGAAAACATTTCACATGTTATTAGCATAGGATCAAGCAACCCTCCTTGTTGAACGGCGTGAGTTGTTACTCCGTTGTAACGAGTGTACAATCCCATTAGATGCTCGAATGGAACCATACTTGTAGCTGACTGGATTCCAAGGTGTGATTCGCTTACCGTTCATACCCCTTGATTGGCATATGATTATAGCATTGATGGAGCGATGGCGTCTAGAGATGCACATATTCCACACGTTGATGAGGGAGTTTACAATTACACTACAGGATGTGGAGATCCAGTTAGGACTCCCTGTGAATGGACATACAGTTATAGGGAGTAATTACCTAGATTGGGGAGTAATATGCGAAGAATTGCTAGGGGCAAGATCGGGGTCTAGTCGTAGGAGGGGCCGCATTAGTATGACATGGCTTTGTGATATGTTCTGGTTAATCCCACTAGATGCTGATGTTGAGCAAATATATCGAGCTACTGGTGTGTACATACTATAGCTCTTAGGGGGATTTATCTTTACCGATAAATCTAGCGCCATTGTTTACGTGATGTGGTTACCTTTGCTAGAACATTTCGACATTGCTGGGACATATAGCTGGTGATGGGAATCAACTCTATGGTTCTAATAGTAAGGAAAACAAATTGGATACATGAGCCCAGATATCCACATGTTGTCATATTTATGTAATAAAACTTTATCTTTGCATTATAGCAGGTACATTTATAGGTTTTACAGGATGGCAAATAAAATGCACTAAGATCAAATTGGGGGACATTCTTGGACTTACATCCACTGGTCTACAATGTGTTCTATTGAAGTGAAGAACCGGCCATTTGAAGATTTATTTGTACTTGTATTTTTATGTTTTAGAACCGGTCATTTAGAGTGACTTATTTGTAATTTGTTTTGTTGTTTTTACCCTAATTGTAGCAAGTATAAATACTTGCTAAGTAGGGTTTAGAGGAAGCTTTTTGAAACTTAAGAAAATATACACCTTTTGCCATAATGAAGAGTCCTTGCATGCAAAATTCTCTTATCAATTTCATTTGTGAAATTGTGGCGAGATTAGCTTGAGGAGATTGTGAGTAATATTAATCCTTCTTTAGTTACTTCAAATTGTTTTCTAGTGCGTCATATCTAGATACAATTTGGTTGTGTTACTTGTTGTCTTTCACGTAAATTAGGGTTCCTCATTTTCAGATTTGATTCAGACAATTTGAGTGGAATTTGAATTCATTTATATTGTTATCCATTTCTTATTATACAATTGCATTGTTCCTCATCACAATTTAGTATCTTTGCCATTTAAACCCACGTGAATTAGGGTTCAAAGGAGTATTGTTGATCACGCCATTGTGGAATTGATTTAGTGATCACACATTTGTATTGATGTGTATGCTATTGGAATTGTAAGGCACATTAGCTGGGGATCCGCATGTCTGGCGTAGTTGTATCGCTAACTTTGTGTCGCATCATCATCGTCAGCAAGCAAGATTAGAGGGGTTGCCATTTTGCTACAAGTGTGGGCCTGTGATAGATTTCCTCACATCGCACTTGTTAGTTAACATGGGCTATT
This sequence comes from Laguncularia racemosa, assembly GCA_037954665.1. Classification (NCBI taxonomy): domain Eukaryota; kingdom Viridiplantae; phylum Streptophyta; class Magnoliopsida; order Myrtales; family Combretaceae; genus Laguncularia; species Laguncularia racemosa. Next base: position 1,586,298 of record JBBMOL010000133.1, read on the forward strand.
TGTACCAGTTGGATCTCCACTGGCAACACATTGGAACACAGAGTTTCACCCCACCCATGTAGTCGACACATATCGGGATGCGTTGGATAGGAAAAACATGTTGCAAGTACTTCAGTAACAAAAATTTTTCCCTTGCAATTAATCATATTTATCATTTGAAGTCAATATAATTTCCTATTTTTAGGTTGAATGGGAGTTGTATGACGGGAATTTAATTAATCTCTTGCCGTATTTCTACAAAGCTGGCATGCACATTTGGTTGGCTCGAGTGTCACTTATTTGTTTCCACATTATTGATTGGCATTTCCTAGATTGAGTGGCGAGGCAGTTTTGGTGGGTTCCAATATTTCTTGTAGTCGAAGCTCCATGAATAACCTATATACCAGGGTGAATCATCTAGTCAGCCAACAGAGTGGAGTCCCTTGCCTCCTCAAGCATTCGATAGTACTCCCCACCAGCATCCAACCTAGTAGTCTAAAGCTTCTTCAGCTTCGCGTGTAAGGCCAACCAATGCCTTCGCTCGAATAGCTAGGCAACTGACTAGGGGTAGGAGATAGGAGGGGATAGGGATAGGAAGCGATGATTTTTTTTAATTCTTTTCATATGTATATGGTCTACTGCAATGATTAAGTTGATGTATTTTTACAATTTGTAATAAATTAGTATGAATTTTACAACTTCAAATATTTCATAACATTGAACAATGTGTACACATACAATTTTATAACTTCGAATATTTCATAACATTTAACAAATGTCTAAACAAATTGACATTCAAAATAACTTCTCAATAAATGACAAAATTGCAAGTAAATATATGGAATATCAAGTATCCCTGTGTCATTTTACAACACTGTAAAAATTATTTCACATCTAGATATTAAAAATTTTTATTAGAATAATTTTTTTATATTTTCAATAATGACATTCATAATATATGTACAAAAAAAAATTCATGTTATTTCTAATTTTAATTTTTCTCCCATTATTTCCAAACAAATTTTTTCTAAATATGTCCAAAATTATTTTTTAATAATATTTTTCTACTAAATATTTTAAAAATTTCCACATTATTTTATATTACTACAACAATTATTCCACATTCTACATATTTCACATTCTTTACAATAACAAATCCTCATTTTAATACAAAAATTTCTATTACATGTTATGCATTACAACATCTATATAAAATCATATTTAATAAATTATAATCTAACAACATCCAGTAACATTTTCTATAAAATATACAATTATACTAATATTTTTCTAAGATCTTATATCAAATACAAACAAAGATAAAAAAACATCAAAATTTCTTAAAAAAAACATACCACAATTGATTAGTTGTTCATAAACCACTTAGATCTAGGTAAATCCTTTCTTTCCTATGTAGAATCACTTCTTCTTCTTTCCTATGTGTGAACGAGAGAAAAATTAGATCTGGGTGGGTATTTTCCGTGTGTTGTGTGTTTCTGACTGTTAATGCATTTATATTTTTTAGTTTGTGTGCTGTTATCACATGATTTTTGTTTCTAAATCTATGGTGAGTGTAAATAGAATATAAAATTGGATGGTGGGATTAAGGTGTAATTTGTACCTCATCCACGCCTTCAACATATAATTTTCTTGTTTCCCTAAAGTCGCATACGCGATCCGCGTATTTGAAACCTATTTTAGTAATAATTTTTACGGGTACAATATTTACATAATTTTTTTAAATGACAATATTTAAGTATGTAACCCCCAAAGTAGGTCCCTTTACCATTGAATGAAAAGCATGTAAATCTTTATCAAGCTGGATTTTGTGTTGAGAAGTAAGGTAGCATGTAGGTAAATCTTTGAGATAAACATCCTTTGTAGCTGGAAGAGCTTTCTAGCACCATGAAGTAGAGAATTTTGTGTTCATTCCTTTTCCTCTTTCCAACCAAGATACTACAATATTGAGAGGATTTGCACCTTTAGGAGCAATGCCTTCAACAAGAGTGAAGTTAACATCTCGTTGCTAATGCCTTCTTTTGTTAATTTTAGTCTCATCTATATATCCATGCTTTCCACTCTAGAATAGGATTTTTTTCATGATTTGTTTTGGCTACATCTTTTATGTCCAATTCCAAGTATTTTTTTTCCTCATCTTAATTCTCACTTGTTTACTTGAACTGAGATGTTGGGATTCTTGTGTGTAATATATATATTTATATTCATGCACTTTCTTAGACTCTTACCCTTCTTTTTGCTCATTTTGTAGGTAAAGGAAACTAGCACTTGAGGGACCCATGATCCTGATAAGAACTAGGCATTAACAAACTCGGCTTGCACTTGTAATGAGTGGCAGAAGCACAATGATTTTAAGAGGTTTGGCTCTTTGTCGTTTTGCCTCTAGTTACTCTTGAGTTTGTATGATTGTGCAATTTTAAGAGGTCTGACTTTTTGTCGTATCGTGCTTTGCGACTCACAAGCTTGTGGCTCAGTTTAGAAGTGAAGTAGTGGCAATTAGAATTGCAATTGTGACAAGCGAAGCCTCCATTGAGTGTGTCATTTACTTAAGTTAGCTTTCCTTCTCTTTTTATTTTATCCAATATCTGCCATATTGTGTTGAGTCTGCTTATTTGATTTTTCTGTTACGATTGAAGGAAGTCCTTCCTTTGTCAGATAAATTTGGTTTAACAATTGCTAGATGTCATTAATCCCTTACAAACACTAAAAGGTAGCTTTCAAATTAAGAACCTTGCATGCTCGCTAATATAATTGGCATTAAGCCTCTTGATAGAAAAGATGACATTGGAATAAATTTAACATGGCTCAAACATCTTACTTGAAATTCACAGTAATTTGTTTCACTACTTATCAATATAAGAAATTACCAATAACACTGCCATTCCTTATGGAAACATTCTTCTACATACTAAAAGCAACTTGATCACTTAAGCATAGGCTATTGTCTTCCTCCTAATGAAATGGGCCAGTAAGGAAGACTCAACATATGCCACTAGAATAACTCAATCATTCGTAGGATAAGCTTAATTCACCGTTCCCTTATCTTACATATTGTGACCAATTATCAAAGGCTATTATGCCTTAAGTTAGAGAGTGTGAAGCATCACTTGATCAAGCATTTAAACTCATGAAGACAACCAATAATCACAAGTAAATGCTATTTTAGCTTCGCTAGAGGTGTATACCATAATATTATAAATAAGGCTACCTTCATAACTGTTGTGCCATTTGTTGCATATGGACTTCCAATGCCCTTCATAATTGAGTGTCAATCGTTGAGTGCTAAATACTATATGAATATTGGTTTGATAAGAGCAATGTAATGTACCTCTATGTATTGGTTTTGATAGAAGTAACATAGTGTATCCTTATATATTGGCTTGATAAAGGTAGTGTAGTATACCTTTGTGTATTGGCTTCATAGAAGTAGTGTACCCATGTGTATCGTCTTAATAGAGGTAATGTAGTGTACCCTTACGTATTAGCTTGATAGAAGTAGTGTAGTGTAGTCACGATTCCAATTTACTTTTCTTTTAATGCATGTACTTACACGATCAATGTTTGACTAATTAATACTACATACATGAGTTTCCCTGTTACACATGCACTTAGCGTTTGATTAATTGAATTTGCATGTATGAGCTTCCTCACTATAAACACACTTGATGTTTGGTTGATTGCCTTTACATGTATGTGCTTCCTCACTACACTCCTCCAGTTTTAATTTATATGCATATCACCTCTACCATATGCAACTCACTTTATTTCATAAGAGGGCTTTCAAACTTAGTTACTTTACTTCTTTGTATGTCTACCATATGTACTTTACTTCACTCATGTATGCATGAGCACTTCATTTCACTTGTGCACTACCCATCCGCTTCACTCACTTATGCATCCATGCATGCTTTGTGTCACTTGCTCATCTACACACCATGTTATCTACTTTTTCTTTATGATTACTTGATTCCCAAGGTTTAGTTACACTTCATTTTGTTAATAGCACCTCCTTTCCCTCACTTTACTAATAGTACTTTCTTGTACTTTGTAGGTAATGTAGCATCAAGTGATCAAGGCACTATTCATTCTTCCTCTCCTCCCCCAAGTGGTAGGAAGCGTATGTAGGCGTTGCTACCACTTCTATATTTCAACTTGGGGATAGGTAAAGAGTCTAGAAGAAGTCGATTTTGCATGAGTGTTCTTGATAAAAACAATGAAGTATTGATAAATTCAAATGGATGTGTTCTTAAAGTGCCCTCACCTCGTGAGGCATGGCTTGACACGATAATTTTGAAGGGCTTTTTCTAGCATGAAATAGAAAAGAATGGCAAAAAATTATTTGCACATCACTCCACAATAGGTAGACTACATCTTATAGAGCTTGAGCCTTTAGTGACGAGTTTGTGGATATTAATGGGGGTTTTGTATTGTTCTTTAGGGATAAAAGAAAGGAGCTTCCACTTTTAGATAGTGTCTTTGTCGATCAAAGACAGGCATTGATTGGTTGGCAATCATGGGTACATCATATCATGAAAAACAAGATGTAGGGCCTATTATAGAGAAAGCAGGGGTTTGTTACTTTATATGGATTTCCTCTCATTTGAATTTCCCTCTCTTGTAAGACATGGAGATATAGCAAGTTGTTACTTCTCATTAGAGCACTTAAACCCATACATTCATGACTACATGGGGTGAGATCACTCCCACCTTAGCAAACACCTGCATGCTCTTCAAAATCATGGGTTGACTAATATCACTACTGGCTAGATTTCCGAAGAAGATAAAATGTTCATAGGATTATTGGAGAAAGACTTGCAATTGGCTATTGATTGGCTAGATTTTTGAAGAAGATAAAAGGTTGATAAGATTATTAGAGAAAGACTTACAATTGGCTATTGATAGTTATAGGCACACTTCATTCTATACCTGGATTAGACGCTTCTTTAAACATGAGCGGACTAGAGCCAAAAGGGTTTTTCTATAGATGCAAGTACATACTTACATATTACTTTACAATCTTCTTTCTTTAATTACTTATATCTTAGTTGGGGAACTTGATATAATTTATTATCTTCTATTTTAGGCTTGAGTTAGAGGCTTTCCTCACCTATTAGCTATCTATGTATGTATTTCCTGGAGGGCTAGAGAGAGGGGTGAGTCCTTGTCTCTTTCATCTAGCAGTTCACATCATGCATAGCAAGTGCTTTGCTCTTGGTCATTTTTTCTTAGGTTCCTTATATTGATGATTGGATCTATATCATGAGGCCACGGCACCGTCAAAGGGTTGATATATGGTAGTGTCGCATATTAACTTGGCATTTTTACAGTTATTCTTCTGTGAGCATTATAAAAGGTATCCTAGAACCTCCATTGGCAAACTTGCTTCTATTGAGCCTAGGGCGTAGGTGTAGGTAGACAAGAAGCCCTAGGGTTCAACTCTTGATGTTATAGATGACATCTGTGAAGTTAGTTTTTGCCCCTACATGAGCAAATTGGCTAGGCATAAGTGGTATTTGGATGTCTATCCTTTAGGTTCCAAAGAGTTGGTGACTTTGATAGGGTCTTGTGAGTAGCTCACTAATGTCGAGGTGAAATTATCCTTTGGTGCACACTTGGAGGGTTCCCTGCACTCCATAACTGGTGTGGTTTATCTACATTCTTCCTTGAGGATAATTTCATGGTATATTTACCACATCGAGTTACTTGACAATTGGTATTTGATTAGGGTGTGCCTCATGAGATCAACATCAATAAGGACTTTAATAAGTATTGTAAAGTGCTTAACCTTGGGAGCCATAAAGATATTCATCTACATGCTTGAAAACTATTTTTCCTATCTATGAAGTGTTCTGGCATTGCTTCCAATGGGTGGTTAACATATTGGAAGAGTTGTATTGATGGGTTTAAGGAGTATATTTCCACTTAAGTAAATGATTCCCCACCAGAGCTAATCATTCTCAAGTATGAGTTTTTCTTTAGAGTTCCTAAGGAAGATAAAGATAAATAACAAAGTGACCCTACAATGCCTGTTACACTAGTGGTCAGACAGATCAAATGCACACGTATCTATGAGGTGATAAAACTAATGGCCTTCTTCTTCAGTTACCATTTATTCTTTTTTACATCCCTTGCTAACATTCTTCTCATCTTTTGTAGGATGTAAGGACAAACGATAATAGCGTGACTTCAGTTGGATGGAGGGCAAAGAATAGTTGCTCTGATGATACGATTATAAGCATTTCTGAAGGCGTTACTACGTCAAAATCAACTCCCCCCATTTTGCGCCCTTTTCCAAATTGTTAAGGTATTGGCAAGGTGTTGTGACTCAAAGACTGTCCTACAGTTACCAGAGATGTTGATGAAGATGGTGAAGATATAAATACGGAGTTAATAGACTTTAAGGGGACTCTCGGGCGTACTCTTGATGATGGGGATGGGTCTCTTGTGGACATTGGTATTGATCAAGGTGAGCATCCACAATAACATGCCAATGAAACTGATTTGCTAGGGTAGGTGAATGGGGATGGTGATGATGTGATTAATGAGTTAAGTAGGATGGTCGATTAGGATGACCATGAGACCACGCATTTAGAGGAGAGCCAAATTCAAGCATATGCCAATACTTTGTTAAACGAGAGGCCTTTTGATGTCATCCCTAGCAGTGCCTTTATAGTTATCATCTCCATTAGTGAGCCCCCACTTGCTTTTAGCCATACTTCTTCCATAGTCAGTGATCCTACACTTATTTCCAATCATGGTCTCTTAGTGGCTAGTACTTTACCTATGTTCAATCACGCTCCTCCTATTACAATGATTCCTTATCTTCATCCTGCCCCTACCATTGTGATATGGGAATTAATAGAGAGAGGGGGTTCCTTTACCTTAGCAGCAAGTTTAGTTGAGACTTCTTGCTTCCATGGCTATGCTGTGCCTTCTTATCTTCTGACTCCACTGGAGTACTTATATGTAATGGAAGGGGACTTTTGGATAGGGTCCATTTGCTGAGGTGTGGAAGCTAGTGGCATTATTGGACTATCAGGGAGGGTTGCTGAGCTTTTAGGCAAGTGTTGGAGTTCACTATCTGTAGATGAGCTAGAGTTGTTAGTTATTAGTGTCACTGCAGCCTATATCTTGAGGTTTAGGATCAATAAGATGTAGGTCATTACCATTGAAGCTCAAAAGATACTTGATTACCTGGAGGTTATAAAGTGATGTGATCATCTTAAGGTTGAACTTGAGAGGGCCGAGCTTGAAAAAAAAGAGCTGCTTGGGAATAAGGACCTAGACTTTACTGTAAAGTCTATTATTGAGTCTTGAGTTGTCAATCTTACTCTATTTATTTTGTTTGGACTTCTTATTACATTGTGTACACATTTACCATGCTTCATGATAATTGATGTATGGTGTTATCTCCTTTTTTTTTTTTTTTTTGATGAGTTCCTTTTAACAGGTTATCTATAGCATTACTTCCGTTAATGAATGTTACCTTATGTTTATTGCCTTGAATTTTTCATCCCATGTCGATTTTTTTTTTTAAAAAAAATAAGATCTTGTGCAGTCGGGATATGTTTCTCAATTACAAGCGATGATCCTTACATTAACCATAATGAAAGAGTAAGAACAATAATGTGTATTTTCTAAACTCGAAAATAATGGCATCATTAGTTAAGGGGTATTACCCACTACTTAACTTATTCAAAATTTAATGAATTTGGACCAATGTTAAAGTGAACATGTTATGTTACGCACCTGGGAGATAATACTGTAATCAGATGGCGTATTGTGAATTGAATAAACATTACATGCTTAGGAGATAAACCTCATACTAAGTAGTAGCAATGTAACAATGTGAAAAACATATACGATATATGTGTTAAAGAAGTATTCACCCTTAATTTCAAAATAAATGATGAAGAGAAGAAGACACAGATAAATATGTAAAAGCAAGCTCATGTTACTTAGGCTTGTCATTTTCATTAACTTTCTTTATACATCTTGCTTTTTACAAGTGAAATCTTTTAATGTATTGAAAGTTAATAGAAGCAGTGATAGCATTCGTCTTTGGATTGTGGAGCTTACAGTAACCAATATCGTGAACCTCTTCAACAATAAAAGGTCCTTCCCACTTAAATGTACACTTCAACGCTAGAATACCTCGGTGCATATGATCTGTTGCTCGAAGTACAATGTCGCCTTATTAAAATGATCTTCTCTTCTCACCAGGAAATTATAAGCTATGCCTAGTTTCTACTGGTAATGAATCGGATTATGTTTAGCAATGTCTCACCTCTCTTCTAAGGCCTTTAAGTCTAGCATACGTAAGGTATCTAACTCAAGTTCAGCATTGAGGGCTAAACATGCAGAGGGGATCAAGACTTCCATTAGGACTATTGCTTCAGTGCCATATGCCAGAGAGAAAGGTGTTGCTTGGGTTAGCTTTTGTTTTGACATCCTGTATGCCTAAAGTGCCAATGGAAATTAGTCCTGCCATTCTTTATGGTTATCATGAACCATATGACTCGACACCTTTAACAAACTCTTATTTGTAGCCTCTACTTGACCATTGCCTTTTGGGTAGTAGGGTGTAGACTTAACATGATCTATACTATAAGAAGCCAGCAATTGCCTTACATGAGAATTAATGAAAGGTGTACCATCCTTTACACATCTACTAAAGTGTTAATATTTGACACAGGGAAATCATCCTTTAGACAAGCCTTGTTTAAATCTTGAAAGTCAACATAGACACTTATTTAGCCATTCTTCTTCCTCACTAATATGACATTAGCTAACCACACAGGATGTTAAATTGGCTTAATAAAATTGGCACCGAGTAACTTTTTAATCTCTTGATTTTCACCTCGACTTCAAGGTAGAAGATCCATTGTCCTTACTTCACTGGAGTGACTCTCAGCACAACATTCAGTCTATGTACTACAAGGCTAAGATCTAATCCTGGCATCTCTTCACAGGTCTAAGCAAAGACATCCTTATACTCCTTTAATAATGCAACAAGTGGGACCTTTATCTCCTAAAGAAGACACTTGTTGATGAAGATTGGTCATGGCAACTTGCTTGGTCGTGCTAGATCCAATTCTTCTATTTCTTCTACTTGATGTTTGATTTGGTCTTGAATCTATTGAGGGGCAAGTTAGATTTCTTGAACTTGTTTAGGGTCTAAAGATAGACCCTTGTGACTGTCACAAACGGTACACCTTAAGCCCATATGCCTTAATGAAACTTTCACTCTTCTCCGTTTGCTCATCTTTCCTTTCCTTTATTGCCTACCTTGGATTTCTTCCCAAGTAGGTAATGGGACACCAAAGGGTCTCGTAATAGCAGTTTCTCCTTCCTCAGTGTATTCATAAAAAAAGGTTGACTCAAGGAAGTATGACTTCTCTTACTTAAAAGGATTTTGGTTGCAAAGATGAATATGTCTTTCCCCTTCCAGTGACCTTTAATGCATTAGTGTAACGTCGAAGGTACTAAGTTATGATCATATGGCCACTTCCTTCCCATAAGCAGGTGGTAAGATAAATGTACCATCAATTACGTGAAAGATAATAGAGTCATGGATAGGCTCAGCTTTGGGATCTACATTAACCCACTCTAGTGTCTTTGTGGGAGAATGATTAAAGCCATTCACTAAAATAGGTTGCTTCACCAAATGCCTAGGATCAATTCCAATGGCTTTAAATGTGGTCTTTGACATAATATTCAAAGAGGACCTAGTGTCTATGAATGTCCTCTTTACCAAATATCCATTAAACACTTCCTCTACGTATAGTGGGCAATTGTGAATTGGGTTCTTTATACACACATCAACATCTATGAACAAAATTGCATTCTCATAGGCATGAGCTATTCTCTTCACAGGCCATGCTACATTACACTCAGCATATTGTCCTTTTGAAATCTGTGTGAGTGCAACTGCTATTGTAAGCTTTACTTTCTCATCGAATCTAAGGAGATCAAAGAAATTCTAAAAAATAGAAGTCTTCAACAGTGCTACAGTGATGGCTGAGCACTCGTCATCGTCAACTTCACCCAATTTCTCTTTTCCTTTACATGCTTTAACAGGTCGCACCACATCCACTTTGATAGCAGCAAGATCATGAGTAATAATGTTCATGGCCTCATGCTGATTGTTATGGGCCGGGAGTGGTTTGTGCCCGACATCATTGTTTTGTGTGATAAGCTCTCTGTTTCACACCCTCTCATTGAAGATCTTCTTTAAAGTGAGGCAATTTTTGGTAGAATGCCCTACAACTTTATAGAACCTGCAAAATTTAAGGTTGTTCTTTTCTTCTATAGTAGGGAGACATTTCACTCTTATAAGTTTGATATTCCCATCTCTTAGCCATATGTCAAGCATAGCATGTACCTTCCCCATCGAACATGGATATGTTAATGTTGGTGTAGAGCCCCTCATAGTTTTGATTCCAGATTTCCTAGCCCTAGGCTTCTTCCTTTCTTTAGAGCCTTCTCCTTAAGCTAAGCTTACAAATTGATGTGCCTCACTAATTGGATAGCAAACACATCAATCAAGTGGCGTGAACAACAAACTCCAACAACAAATGGCATGTTCAAATTACTTCATAATGGAACCCCAATTCACAAATTTAACACTAAATTGATGTAAGGAACAAACAAGTGTATAAACTTTAATGAAAAAAACATAGAAATGAATTAGAATTTAACCTCACTTTGAAATGATCAAATCTGAAAATAAAGAACCCTAATTCTCGTGGACAAGGACAAGTAACCAACAAATTGTACTTAGATATTACTCACTAAACACAATTTATAAAACAACAAGAATAAGATTGATATTACTCACAATCCACTCTAGTTGATTCTCGTCACAATTTCACTAAGAAATTGATAAGAGATCTATTGCAATTGAAGGATAACCCTTATAGTAACAAAGTGTATGATTTCTAAATTGTCAAAAAGCTCCTCAAAAACCCTAGTTAGCAAGTATTTATACTTGCTCCAATTAGGATAAAAATAACACAAAAATTACAAGGATGCCACTTAAGTGGTCAGTTTTCCAAAACACAAAATACAAGTACAAAATAAAATGGCTAGTTCCCATAAGCAATAATTACAAATATAAATGGTCTTCATGTGGTTGGTTATTCACTTCAATTGAATAATTTGTAGGCCATTGGATGTGACTCTAAGAATGTCCTGCAAGTTGATCCTTAGTGCATGTTATTTGGCCAACTTGTAACACCAATAAATGTACCTGCTAAAGTGCAAAATAAAACATTATTAGATAAAAATGTGGCCATATGTGGATTTCTGGTCTCATGCATCCAAGTTAGGTTTCCCACTGCTGGAACCACCAAGTTGATTCCCATCACAAATGGGGCCCATTTATTAAACTTGGGACATCCTCCCTTTTGCTTTGCAATGAAAATGTTGGTCCTTTGTGCATTTTCAACCAATGCAACAAACGACACCAAAGATAGATTCTCTAAATGTATTACATATTCAAGGAACATCTCTTGAATACAAATCTTTGCTAACTCTTTTTTGTCAAAAATGTCTTGAATGTCTAGAGAGCATTATCTAAAATGTTCAATATACTCCATCAGGTTTTCCCTAGGTTGTTGTCAAGCTACCCCATATCAGTTAAAGTAATTCTCTCTTGAGTAGAGAAGAACTTTTCCAAGAACATTTTGCACATACTATCTCATGAATCTATTGAGCCTAATGGAAGATTGACATACTACATATATGCCTTCTTCGTGAGAGACTTAGAAAATTCTTTAAGTTTCAAATCATCATTTAGCTTATAAACTTCTAATGTTTTGATAAACTTTAGCAGGTGTTCCTTAGTGCTCCCTTTCTTCCTATTGAAAAGCATGAAATTAGGACTCATGTAATCCTTGGGGTAAGGTTTTTTTGTGATGTGTTAGTTGTACGGAAGCTTGAGATCTAGTACCCCCACAGTGGACTTTATCTATATTCCCTTTAAATACATGTCTAGATCCTCTTTAGTGACAAATGTGCTTCTAGGGGTAGATACTGTAGCCTTTGCAAGAGTAAGAGGGGTAAGGTTAAGATGAGTTGTAGATCCTCTAATGGCACCTTGGGATATGGGCGCAACTATGGACTCTAGTGTAAGAGGTTGCTCCTTAGTCCTATGGGTAGCTTTTTTATTAATAGGAGCTAGGTTGGAGGATTGGGGTACTTGGGGGGTAGGTCGTTGCGCGGCAACAGTAGGATTTGGTAAAGTGACTCCTTGTTGTGCAATAGCGAAGCCCACTATACTAGGCATACACTAGGCGAGCATCATCATAAATTGGTTCATCGTCCGGATGTTTTCTTGAACAACACGCACCACTTAGGCATTATTAAGATGAGACTCTTGAGTATTATTAGTGAGATTAGTATTTTTAGGCGAGGGTAGCTGCTTGGTAACTTCAAGGTTAACTTTATGGTCTTGATTGATGTTATCATTGGGATCGAGAATCCTTCTCCTCAAGGGCACCATCATAAGGTTGTCAACTTCTCTTCCTCAGTGGATTCGCAAAAAATGTAAGGGTGTGAGGCTTACATGCGTGTTACGTGGGAACGTGCTACATGTAGCCTACTGAGAGAAGTGACATGTATGAGGACAATCAGAGGCGAATGAGATGGGGAAGGGGAGTAGGCGATCTTGAATATGGTTTAACATTTTGGTCACAGATGGTGTTTACGAGTATATTAAGGTTTTGATCTTCTTGAGGAAAATCTGACAGCGTAACAACGTTTTTCCCAAAAAAAAGTCCCCTTTAAATGAGGATGCCTTAGGTATTTATAAGGTTTGGCCATGAATTTCATTTGTCAGATGGCGATGATGATCAATGATTATGAATAAATGAGCACCTATATGGGCTTTTTATAAGTCTAAGCCCATTAGAGGCCTTTAGTGTGTATAAGCCTTATTGAGAAAATTTGGATTGAACTAGCCAATCTAACGGGCCCTACTTCAAGTCCATCATGCCAAATCTCCCATGATTATCCCAAACCATGGGCTTGACTCCTTAAGCCCTGTCATATTGGTCTAAAGAGTCAAATTCATTAAAACATAAGGCTAAAAGCGTACGAGTCAATTTTAGCCCTCTATAATAATCAATTTAACTCTAAAAGACTTTTACTAAAGTCCTCATAACCTAATAGTTTAAACATTGGTATCCTAACAACAACAACAACTCTAAGGATCTCTACCTTAAGTATCTAGGAGAAGTTGCAACTCTAAAGATAACTTCACTTGCATTATGTTCACATGAGCTGCGCTAAAAGAACATGAACTAAGCTGGAGAATAGAGATGGAGCTTGCTTAGGATGGCTTCAACTCTGTGTGGAGATGAAGGACCTAGCTCCTTGATTTTGTTTGATTGTACTAGATGAAAGTTGAAGTGTGTATGCCATTGGAGTGGGTTTAGGCCGAATGAGCGAGAGAGAGTAAACTTTGATTTTTCAAAATTTAATTGAGGAAGTACAAAAGTCACATGTTAATGTAGAATATATACATATATATAAACTAGCTCCTATTTTGTCGTAGATGCCGTGAGCTTCTGTATAGATTGGAAAAAGATTTTTTATTTTATTTTCATGGATTGTAATTGCTCTAATAGGTTAAGGATTTGAACTAAGTGATATGGTGATGATTATTACATGATCATATGTAAGAATTTGCAAGCAATTTGATTGAGGCTGTATGGTTATTGTAGGGGTATGGTGGATTTAGGTAAGATTTGTTCAAAATTATCTAAATGAAGGTAAATTAAGGCGAAATAAAATTAGGATTAATGATAAATGAAATGAAATAAAAATGGGAGTTTTGGAGCTCTTTTTCTCTAGGTGAGCTCTAAAATGAGTGGGCTAGAGTGGATTTTATTTTGCACGAAGATAGATTAGGCCATGGGTTTTAGAAATAGTGGTTGTTATTTATATGTAATCGTACCATTCTTAATTAGAGTGATTATAAGTAGCCATGATTATGGCTAAATGAATGGACTTGATATGAATTGAAATGAAATTGACTTTGAAACGAAATGGAATAAGTCAAGGTGTAATTGGCATTGTGCTTACATTAAGTTGTAATTGAAATTATGTGAGATTAGTTTTATTCCCATGTTGTTGTGGCCCATATGTAGAAGGGGTACTATGGTTTTTTTTTTTCACATATTAACTTTATTACTTTCATTAATTGATTCTAACTGGGATTTTTTAAAATTTGGAATCAACAATATTTGTAATGATTGAAAGGAATTATTTAAGTGTTTACTTTCATTGAATTCCAATATTTTGGGAGCTTTAAGAGAAAGTCCATTTGGAAGTTAGTAAAATTTATTATGGTTCGAATTATTAGGGCTAGGAACACAATTACTTTGTTGATTCCAATATTTGCACCAAATTTTTATTTTGTTTTTATTATCATAATTGGTTACTATAGTTTGTCAATTGTTTAATATTTTCCTAAATGATTGAAAAAATTTCCTTATTCTCTTTAATGAAAATTTTCAATTGTTAGAATAGATAATATGTATGTATTACTGTAAACACCCCATTTTTGCCCCTAATAATTAGTAATGTTCAATTTACAAATTTTTTCATTTTTGCAAATTTTTCATTTTTTTTCAATTTTAGGAAAAATAAAAGAAAAATTAAAATAAATAGGAAAAATATCCCAATTTTGGAAAACAATAGTAGAAATAATAATAAAAGGAATTAAATAATTTTAAAAAAATTTAGAATTTTAAAATAATATAAAAATAATAAAAATTGCATCGCATATATGCAATTTATGTAAAATAAAAAAACTGAGAAGTGGGCTAACCTAGCTAGTCCGAACCATGGCCTTGTGCGCGCGGAAGGGGGCTTGATTGCAGGTTCGAAACGTAGGGGACACATTTCACGTTTTGCGATTTTTTTTCTTTTTCCTAGGTTATGTGTCAGCAGCTGATTGGATGACACAGGTGCACGTGCCAGGCGCGTGCTTGTCCCCTACCTTTGTTCGAGATTGACGCCGATGCGGGAAAATCCAAATCTAGCTGTTTTGATTCGATTTTTCACACAAATCCGATAGATTTTTAACCCAAATGAGATAAACATTATCCAATTAGAATCAAATCACAACAAAATTGAAGATTTACTCGAATCAAACCCAAATCGGAAAAGATTTCAATCGTAAATCCAATTCGTCCTAATTGGAGGAAATCCGAGCTTATTCAACTCAATTTCTGGTGCCTATAAATAGAACATGACGTGACAAAGCTGGATCACGGATCAAAAGAGAGAAAAGAGGGGAAATAGGAGAGTTTGAAGCCTCGCTGGAGTTCCTCCAAGCCGCGACTGCCGATCAAGCCAAGAACCACCACGAGGAGGCATTTCTGAAGAAATCCACCACCACCGTTAGATTACCCACCCCCTAAAAGCTAGGAAGCCACCTTCAAACACCCGAAAAAACCACTGGAGCATCGCCGGAGAAGGACCTCCAACCGTTACCTGGTTCCACCCGATTAAACCCGATCCTACCTAACCGACCCGACTCGCGAATCGCGCCCGGATCCAAGTAAGTTGGATTTTTTCCTTTTTATTTATTTATTTATTTTTATTTGTTTATTTATTTATTTATAATTTGAAAAATGGAAAAAATAAAAATAATAGTAGGAAAAATGTTAGAATTTTGGTTAGTTTTTTTTTTTTATGTTATGTTTAGTTTGATAAAATTTAAAATGAAATAAAAAACAATATTAGAAAAAAATAAAAAAAATTATAAAATAAGAAAAAAAATTAAAATAATGAAGATAATACGAAAAATAGAAAAAATAATAAAAATAAAAAATAAAAAAAATATTAATAAAGATTAAGATTAAATAGAAGTAGATTAATAATAGGGATATAAAAATGATGAATTATTTTTGTCACTTAGAAAAATCCTTTTTTCTTTCAAAATAAATCAAAAATTGGTTTTTCCTTAAATTATTTTTTTTTTCAAAAAGTAAAATAATAAAGCTTAGGCTTAGATTTTTTTCCAAAATACTAAAAGTGATAAATAAACGTAAACCCGAGGTATTTTCATAAGTAAAATTAACAAACCCATTAAAGCTTTTTACAAAAAGCGAACTACGGCTTGTTTGATCTTGAATAGCAGGTACGTAGGGACCCTTATGGGGCAACTCTAAAAAGAAATAAAAAAAAATCATTTTCCAAATTAGTATAAGTTGTTTTAATATCTTTTTTTTTAATATGTATCAAAAATAAAAATATATATATAATAAAAAAGGAAAAGATATTAGAATATGGTTAAAATTTTAGAAGGATAAGGTGGTAACTTTAGGGTTTTAATAGGTTAGCTCTTGAGTCGAGAATCTCTGGTTTTACTTTATTCTTTTTCAAAAATAAAAGAGGAGATTTCATCGACTAGTAGTCCAAATTAGAATTAATCCGCTCAATTAGTTCTAATTCAAAATTTTTTCCCAACTTCAGTTAGGTGGCGACTCTTAAATAAAATAAAATTTCTAGTTTAAGTCGAGGATTTATATTAGATGAGCATAGGATCTAATATGAATCGGATTAGAAATATAATTTAAAAATTAGACTCGACAATTACTATTGAACATAATATATTATATAGTGTGAATATATGTGCATATTAAATTATATGTTGTATATCATATTTAATATGTGTATGTATGTATACATGTATGTTATATTTAAACTAGTAAATATCCATATTAAAAAATATATATACATTATAATAATTGTAATTAGTTTTAATATATCCTTGTCCTTATACTACATATATAATGCCTGTATTAAAATTAATTTTAATAGATTATATTCTATATATTATTTCAATATATATATATATATATATATATATATATATATATATATATACATATACATATACATATACATACAAACTCTAGTTTATAAATACATATATTACTTTATGTAGTACATATAACATGTATATGTTACAATTAAAATAAAATATATCGTATAATGCATCTTTATAGCATATACTAAGACATTTTTACAATAAGTAACATACATTAGGTTGTATTTATATACTAGATGTAGTATGTATGATAAACAATATTACATTATATATGTGCATTATTATTAGATATATTAAGTCATTGATATAACATATTTTTTAATATATAATATTTTATATTGCATTTATACATCTTCAAGAGATTAAGGGTATATTTGACAAATATGAAGTTTATACTCATCCCATTCCATTCCAAATAAACTCAAATTAGGCAAATCACTAGATTGGGAATGTGATTCCATGGTCATTACCAAACATAGGATTGGAATTGTAATTTCGTTCTCAATTCCATTCCGTTACTTTCAATTCCATTTTGGTGATTTCATTCCAAACCTTTTTTGTATACCAAATGTGATATATATATACATATATATATATATATTTATATATTAACAAGAATAGGAATTTTAACTTGAAACCCAAAATATTATTACACCATCTTGCAAGATTATGAAATTAAATTGCTAATTAGATAAAGTAACAAGAAGTTTTATTGTAAGTATTCTTCTCTTAACTAAATTTGTTCAATCACCATGACTTAAAAACATAGAGTGTGTATGGAAAACAAATAACAACTGAAGGATGACTTTTATTTTAAACTAAATTTTAAATTAATCAACAAATTAATTGTTGATATACAAATTGATTTCTTCTTTATCAATCTTTAACACATTAGTAGAAGACCTTGAAAATTTTAAAGTATGTTATTCATCGATAATTGTGCATGTACAATACAAAATATATACAAGTTACAAATTACATGAAAGGAAAGTATGATCCTATAATCAAGCTACTAATGATGAAAGAATCTCTCAATAATCATTTTTATAGTCTTTATAATTAAACCACTAATAATGAGAGAATCAATAATCATTCCTACAATCTTTATAATTAAATCACTAATAATGAGAGAATCAATTGATGATCATTCCTGTAATCCTAATATGCACAAAAATAATTATTATCAAAGATGTACGCCAAAATATGTGTAAAAAATCTTCTCCTTTACTCCTCCTCAAGTTGGAGCATGAAGATTGGAAATGCCCAACTTGCTCAATAAAGTTTGAAACTTATCTCAACCAAGAGCCTTGGTGAACATGTCGGCTAACTGATGTTGAGATGAAATTGGTCAAGGAATCAAGAGTTTAGATTGAATATGTTGTCGAATAAAATGACAATCACTCTCAATATGCTTGATACGTTCATGAAAAACAAGATTCGTAGCAATGTGTAAGGTTGCTTTATTGTCACAAAATAAGTCAATTGGACATGAGTGAGATACACTTAACTTTGAAAGCAAATGAATGAGCTAAATGACTTTACTTATAGTAGTAGCCATTGCTCTATATTCGACTATAGTTATGGAAAGAGAAATGATAGATTATTTCTTTGATCTCCATACAATGGGTGATGATCCTAAAAACACTATGTACCTAGTGGTGGATCATCTAGTTATAAGGCAACTAGCCTAATTAGCGTCGCAATAAGCCTACAGATTTAATGAACCATTAGAGGGAAATAAAATGCCTTAGCTATGGGCAATTATGAGATAGCATAAAATCTGCATAGTAGCATCAATGTGTGGTTTGTGCATGAACTGGCTAAGGATGTGTATTGAGTAGCTAATATCCAGACGCGTAATTGTGAGATATAATAATTGTCCAACAAGATGCCTATATTATTCAGGATTATTGTGTTCAGCTCTTATATTTGTGATAAGTTTGTGCTGTTGCTCCATAGGCGAAGGACATGGCTTGCAACCTGTAAGATCACATTCTGCTAAGATGTTGAGAACATATTTTTGTTGACTTAGCATAATACTAGCAAGAGAGAGTGCCACTTCTATGTCTAAAACGTATTTGAGTCTTCTTAGATCTTTAATGTGAAATTTGGTATTCAAATATTGCTTTAACCATGTAATCTTATTTGAATCATTCCCAACAACAATCATATCATCAACATAGATGAGCATAGCAAGATAAGATTCTTTGTGGAAATGTGAACAAAGAGTGATTTGAAGAAGGTTGCATAAAACTAATAGAAAGTAAATATTGAGTGAATTTTTGGTATCAGTTTCTTAAAGCCTAGTGAAGTCCATAAAGGGACTTTTGAAGATGAAAAACACATTGGTCCCCTTGTTTAGCAAAGCCTTGAGGAATTTTCATGTGAACCTCTTCTTTAAAATCTCCATGTAGGAATGCATTGTTAATGTCTAATTGGTGATGCTCCTAATTATGTGTTGAAGCCACTACAAGTAAGCATTTGATTGCGACTAATTTGGTTACAGGAGCAAATGTTTCATGAAAATCAACACCTTCAATTTATGTATATCCCTTAGCCACTAGACATGCTTTATATCATTCAATAGTGCCATTTGGATTGAATTTGACTTTGTATACCCAGTTAGAATCTATAGCATGCTTCCCAAGTTGTAAGGGTATAAATTTTCAAGTATGATTTGCTTTTAATGCAAAAATCTCCTTAGCCATTGCATCTTTCCAATGTGCATGTTTTACAGCTTGAGAATAGCATCTGGGCTCATCTACTGAAGAGATTGCTATTAAGAAAGTAGAGTGAGTTCTACAAAATTTAGAATAAGATATATGATGAGATAAAAAATATATCAACAAGTTAGTTGAAGGAGAAGGAGGGTGCGAAGTAAAGGATTGTGGAAGAAGAGAGGGCAGTAAGGTATAATTACATCTGGAGAGAGTCTTGAACACCTATCTTGTGCATTTAGTGTTTTCAACAAGAGGATCAATAGCAGCATGCTAATCAAATAAAGGTATAGACTCCATAGTTGAGGATGATGCATCTTGCTCTACATGTGATTGATTTTTAGATAATGGTTCAATACTTGGATGCACTGGTTGTAGTATGGAATCAAACCATGAAGATGTTGACTAAATTGATGCATTATCATTTTGCATAAGTTCATTTGTCACCTTACTGTTTGTTTAAATTTCATGCTTAACAAAACTATGATCTTTCTCTCTAAAGTAAGGATTGCGAGCTTGTAAATCTTTAATATTTCCCTTTGAGTTAGAATAAAGGAATATATCTTCAAAGAAATGAACATCTCACGAAGAATAGATCCTTTTGGTTTCTAAATCATAGATTTGATATCCTTTTTGTCCATGAGGATAACCAACAAAAAGGCCAGATTTATCTCTAAGAGCAAACTTATCATGAGGTTTACCACTAGAATGCCCATAACATAGACAACCAAAACTATGCAAATGATCATAGTTAGGTACCTTACCAAACAATACCTCATAAGGTGTCATGTTGTTTGGCACAGATCGAGGCAAGCGATTGATCAAATATGCATTCTCCTAAAAAACTAATTGGAAGATTAGCCTGAAATCTTAAGACTCGAGCCACTTCCAGCAAATGTTGATGTTTTTGCTCTACAACCCTATTATGTTGTAGTGTGTCTATGTAACTTGTTTTCTCTCCATTCTATTCTTAAAAATAGTGATTTAATAATTTCTCATGGTTAAACTCAAGAACATTATTTGTTATAAAGATCTTGATCTTAGTGTTGAATTGTGTTTGGACCCAATTGAAAAATAACAATAGATAATGTTTAGTTTCAAATTTATCCTTCATGAGTAAGATCCATGTTACTCAACTATGATCATCTACTATGGTGAGAATGTAATGTAATCCAAAGTGGGATTTAATGCCATATGGGCCCTATATGTTACAATGTACTAAATAAAAAATATTCATGGATTTATTTTTATGAATTGGAAAAGGCAATCTAGTTTGCTTTGCTCTACAACATGCATCACAAAAGAAGTAGTTTGATGAATCAAGCATGAAAAATAGATTTAGAGCTAAAGAGAGTTGGTTTATTGGTAAATGGCCACAATGGCAATGCCATAAATTTGCAATGTCGGATTTATTTGTTAGAAATGCCTTCCTCGCCCTCATTTGTTCTAAATAATACAATCCATTTTGAACTCCACCCACTCTAATCAACTCCCTCAAGTGTAAGTCCTATATCATCAAACTAATATTAAATTAAAATAAAAGTTAGGCATGCCTAAGAATTTTTCGATTTACACGGCCTATATCCTAAACTGGTACATTTTCTCCATTAGGAATTTGAACGAAAGGAACATAAAGATTTATAATGACATTTGTCATAGATTTAATTTTGCAAGCTATATCTTCTATAGCCCCTATATCAATAATCCATGAGTTTGTCTTACTAGAACAATTTTGTGAAATCATATTTGCAAATAGCCCAGCACTTGATTCAGTTGATCGATGGTCAAGTAAACTGATTAATTGTTGTATTTGAGTTAGTGTGAGACTTAGATATTTAGAGGCATTAGTGGTGGTAGCAAATTTTTGGTTTGGTTCTATAAATGAAGTTATGGCTATACATGATTGTTGTTAATCTCCTTTTGGTTGGGGCTTTCTCTAACCAGGTGTATATCCAATGATCTCAAAACAATTCTTAAAAGAATGATTGTTTTTATTACAATGAGTGCAACAGAGTCGATTATCACGCTTTTCTCCTCTACGATCATTCACTTGGTCATTTCTTCACCATCCCACTAGTCCTTTAGCTAACAAGGTTGTGGCCTCAACCATAGGAACACGAGTAGCAGTTACATTATGCATCTTTTCATCTTGAGCAACCTTAGCATATGCTCTTCGATGCCTTGGCAACGGTTCTATGCTAAGGATTTGGGATCAAACTATCTTATAGGTGTGATCTAGTCCCATCAAAAAGTCAAAAACTTTCTCTTCCTCATGCATCTCTTGCATCTTCTTACCTACACCATAGGTGCATATAGGCATTGGTTTGAGACTTTGTAATGTACTTTAAACACTTTTCAATTTGCCATAATATGTAGAGATGGGTGACTTTTCTTGTTGTAATAGAACAATTGTTTGCTTCAACTCATACACCTTAGGTGTAATTCCTTGAGTGAATTCCTCAAAATCAGACTATACTTATCTTATAGTATCAACATGAGTGGCACTGACTTGCAATTCTTCAGAAATAGAATTAATCAGCCATGATTTAACCATTGCATTGAATCCAATATTGGTAATCCCTAGAATGAACATTGGGTTTTTCAATTAATCCATCTATGAACCCCACTTTGTTTTTGGATTGAAACATGTTCAAGAAGCTATTTCTCTAAGTGAAATAATTATCTCCATTTTCATTTAGAGGTTATGTAACAAAGATCAAGCTTGGTTGATCCGATGGATGCAAGTAGTATGGAGATTTGATATCTACTTTGATTTGTGCATTAATAGTAGGCACTAGAGTCTATTGGTTTCAATTTGTAGAATTGGTAGTCATGGTAAAGAGAATAGAAGCTTTGATAGGAGTCAATGCTCTAATACCATGAAAATTTTGAAGTATGTTATTAATCAATAATTGTGCATGTACAATCAAACTATATACTAGTTACAAATTACATGAAAGGAAAGTACAATCGTATAATCTAGCTACTAATGATGAAGGAATCTCTCAATAATTATTCTTACAATCTTTATAATTAAACAACTAATAATGAGAAAATCAATTGATGATTATTCCTATAATCCTAATATGTGCAAGAATAATTATGATAAGAGATGTATGTCAAAATATATGTAATAAATCTTCTCCTTTAACCTAGCTTAGCCCATAAGCAATCGACAAGTTAGATTAGATTAATTATTTTCAACCTAGTATTGAACGGGCTAGTCTTTGTGTTTGATCTTTAGGATCCATAGATGCACACCTATTGAGTCAAATTTAAATACGATTCTCGATTCGTACCACCATGTCCAAGACCCGGCCTAGCCTACCTCCATAGACCATCTTGAATTCAAGTTGGCGGGTCAAACCCAAGCCTACCCCAGCACTTGGACACTAACATTGGTTCCACAATTCCTGGCAACAAACCAAGTCAGTCCGCTCTGGAGTTAAAGAAAGAGCCTTTAGACCCTCCCATGTCTACCCCTATTTATTTATTTATTCATTTTTTGTGTACTTCTGATTTTTATAATATACAAACTTTTCCTTCATGGGTAAAGCATAGCATAATATACAAACTTTCATTCCAAAAACAACATCTTTTCGTTTTAACCACAGATCCTACTTAGTATTTCCTCGCACGAAATGGAAATGAAAAATAATAATAAAAATAAATACATAAAACTCCACAAACACCTTTTCAACTTGTTAAGAGTAGAACAAAGCCATTCTGCACTATTATTAAATGCAACAGTTACCTTAAAATTTCACTCATGAAAGATTTTCATCTTCTGCATTCACCTCAAGCACACCCTTTCCATTATTGATAGCTTGTTGACCTACCACTCTCACTTCGTGCATCTTCTCTACGTGCGCTAACTCCTGCCAAGAACCTCTTTGCAAAGAGATTGTAATATACAAGATTCACAATGCTTATCGAGGCGATAATGAAGTAATAGTAATCAAGCCTGCACTTGTTAAGATCACGAGAACCAACCCATGGAATGTTCCCATTTCTCGCTGTTAACTTGTGGATGATGCTGACAAGCGAAGATGTCAGGTAATTTGCTAAAGAGAATGAAAGAAAATTTATTGCCCCCCCAACGGTCCTCAAGTTCTCTGGCACCTGTGAAGTCAGCAATTCCATTACTGCAATGGCTGCAAAAGCTTCAATGAGTCCTGATAGTGCAAATTGTGGCACGAGCCATGCAACACTCAGTGGGGCAACCGCAGATTTGTGCTTCAAAGCCGTTTCACGACGCTTCCTCTCGACTATTGCAGCTGTTGACATGCATAGAATCGCCATTAGAATGCCAATGTTCATCCTTTGCTGTATCGTGAGTTTCGTACGATTCTTGCCCTGGATTTTCTTGGTAGCACGCGGTATGACGAATTCGTATAGGAATATCCATAATGAAAGAACAATCATAGAACTGAGTGATATCCAGGTTGGGGGAATTTGAAAATGCGGTCCAACTGATAGGTCCATTTGGAATACTTGAAGAATCCCATTCACATTTTGCTGATCCATCGCCAGGAAACACAGAATTCCTGATAGCCAAGCCGGACCGATCGCAACAAGGCATTTTAGCTGCTCTACCTGTTGCACACTGCATAATCTCCAGCGATCCTTAGCCCTGCCTTGACTATTTAGCTCACTTGGATCTGCCACTATAGCTGCCTTGTCAAGGAATCTGAACCTCTCAGTATGTTCCAGTTTTCTTACCTCTGAATTGTATTCTTCCATAGGAATTTCATATAATGCCCTGTTGTCATTATGTTGAATACTTAAATGGCGTTTCCTCCAGGACGCGACAATCACTTTAACTAGTTCCGCATAAACGCTTCCTTGGGGCCTCACGCGAAGGTAAGTGTGGCGTCCCAGCAAGAATACGAAAATGGAGAATGCCAAGCAGCTGGTGGGGATGGCAAGGCCTATTACCCAACTTATCTTGGTCTGGATGTAGACAACAGCTGTGAGAGCTATTATCAATGTAGCTGTGAAGGACAAGTACCACCAATTATAGAAGCTCTGCAAGTTCTTGTTCACTTTCTTGCCATCGAGGAATTGGTCTGCCCCGAAAGCGATGCAACACGGTCGGATGGCTCCTGCTCCTATTGACACAAAACCAAGACCCGCAATCAGGAAGGCAAGGTGGCCACCACTTGGATGTTCACAATCCGTTTGATTTTTACAAGGTTCGGGTCTTAGTTCCGCTATAGCAGCAGTTAGAGTCAACATCCCCATTCCCTGAGCTTAACCAAAACAAAAGCTTTAGTTATAAGGGAAAAAAAGGCAGAATCTAGCTAGCACAATTTATTTCGGGACTATGTCACATTACTATGTAAATTTTAAGTGCCTTTTCGATTTCATTCCTGAACTATGATATTACTATATGTCATACTCAATTGTATTTTTACTTCTCAATGTTACTACCAAAACTTTGATAATTATACTTGATTCAATATTTTTTTCCTTTTTCCTAGTTGCCAACCTTATATATGAATGCTTACATGTCATTTTCTTTTCATTTGTTACAACAGCAGCAATTAAAATGAAAGTAAGAAAAGTTAATGAAGATTGTAATGCTAACAGGTGAAAAATCAATTGAGTTTGATATTAAAATTAATAAGCCAAATTGAAAAAAGGCCCTAACCTGATATAAAGGTAGTGATGTTAGCCCCTTTATTATTTTAAGATACACGAAATATACTCTAGAGAAATAAGATTCATGTACCAGGAAAGATGCTGCGCAACCGTATAGGAGGGTGCGAAACCGGCCTAAATACTTCTCAGCGATAAATGCACCGGCCAGTGGCAAAATATTGGTACAACCAGACCAAATACTGACCATGTTGATCAAGAACACACCATAGAGATTATACTTTGTTTTTAGATACACAGGCAAATTCATAATCAAACTCATTGAAGCCAGCCTCTCAAATGATTCATTCCCTTCAAAATCAACAAAGCTGAACGATTAGATTCATAAAACAACACGAAACAAAAACATAAGCATGTTGGAACCGATGTTCTAGTTCTTTTCTTCCCTTTTCCTATATTTTGTTCTTTGTGAATTACCAAGTATGTAGAATATGGACTTCCATCCTCCTTTGGGAGGGGCAGGAAGGATCGGATTTTCCGAGTCCGAATTTTCTCTTTCCCTGTCCATGGCTCCACCGCTCCGCCACCGTCTTCTTCCTCCTTCAACCTCAGTATCACTATTATTTTTTGATGTTTCTATACATGTTTTTGTTTTTTTATCCTTCTAAAAATGGCAAAAAAGAAGCATTATAGTTTGTAACTTCTATTTAACAAAACATCCAAACTTCTTATTCACCACACAATTTTCTTAAAAATAGAAACTAAATAAGAGAGTTGTAACTAAATAGACTTAAACTTAACTTTCTGTTGACAATGCCTAGGTGTATTGTATCTTTTCCCCTTCTATCCTTTTTCTTTTCTTTTCTTTTTTTTTCAATTTTTTGGGCCAACTTTTCTTTCTTTCTTGAATAGCATGTTTTCACTATTATGTTCTTTTTTTATGTGTAACTGTATCTTTCAATTTTCATCCAATAAATAGTTGGAACTGGTATCTTTTTGGTAAGAACACTCGGTGCTTTTCCTTTTTTGTTCAGTTTCAGTCCCCTCAAGAAGAAACTAGAAAATCAATGCTACATATATCCATGTGCGGCATCAGCCATTGAGTGAATATATATATCTCTGCTGACCAAAAGCAGATGAGGCTATTGATGCCTCATTCCAACGTTTTATCGTGCTGATAATCCAAAAATTTCCTAAAAGATGCTTGTAATATACTCTAATTTCTCATTATTAAATTATGTATTTATTGATATCTATGAATACATACTGCTTTATATAAGGAATACTCAATGCAAGAGCTAGTTTATATGCAAGTCCGATATTCTCATATTTATTTTATCATAGTGTAACAAACCCTTTATTCTTATGAGATGCACAAGTTTCCTTACAATTACACGTTTTTCTTTCCCTATTATAGTTCTATTAAGAATTTCACTAATTTCCTATCATCATCATGCTCATTCAAGACATTTTGAATCTTTTGGGATAAACATGAAATTTGGTTGCTAACTACCTGTTAAAATCAACATAAACACGTCATTAATCGGATGTAGCAACAAGAATTTCATTAGAAAGCAAAATTTCTCTCCCCTTTTTTTGGTAATGAAATATAGAATTACAATATATATATATATCATATTATTTAGGTGTTTACATGTTATATATAACATGTATAACAATATATACTTTAGATAGAAAGAATATATCACCGCTCTCGTGCTTATTTATTGGATAAGAATAAATCATATTGATGTTCCAATTAATCGATAACAAAAGTATGTCTTGAAACATGTGTAGAATTTTTTTATTGGTATAATTTACTATTAACAAAGTAGTTTGCAAAGCAGATTAATAAAAAAATATGATATAAAGAGAGAGAGAAAGAGAAGAAACTTCTCGCCATCAGGAAAAAAATAGGTAGATTGTCTTCTTCTTCTTCTTTAGTATCTTATTTGTATTTATTTAAAATTTAGTATTTAAAAAACTATTTATCTATATTTTACCTTCATAATTATGATAAGAATGGTGATTGCAAAATGAAATATGAAAAGTAAAAGTTCACATACTTTTAAAAGAAATGATTTAAAAAATATATTTTATACATTAGAAAAGGAAATATTAGTTGATATTTTTATAAAAATGAATAAAGTAATAGATAAATTTGTTTAAATTTCTTAAGATAATTAGGTATTTAATTTTATAAAAGGGATATATATGTATTTTTATTTGCATCTTTTTTGTATCTTATTCTTAATAAATATATATATATGTTCGAACATATGTCAAGCGAATGCTAAACAAATGAAAAAATGATGAATAAAACAAGCCCTTATTTCAATATTAGGAAAGAGAAAGACTAAAATAAATAATATATATGTTGTAGGTTGAAGGTTATTTAGGTAAATCTCCATTGGTGAGGGCCAATTGAAATTCAGATTCCACCCTTTTCAAATGTGGAATCAAATCCTCTTTATTTGAAGTCGGAATTGCACTTGTGGTTTCTATAAAAGTGCTTTTAGTTTAAAAAATGAAATAGAACTTAAAATCGTAATTCTATTTTTAGCCTATTCTCACATATAAAATGCACTATAAATAGAATGGACAACCAACTTTGTAAGCTTAACTATTTTCCAAGTACAATGGTTTCAATGAAGACCCTTATAATAGGAATGCTTTGTGTTTAGATTGGGTTAACATGTTGTTTTTTTGAGTTATTTAGGGGGGGAGGGGGTAGGTTAGAAATTCCACCAAGCAAAAGAAGTTGATAATATCAAACTTTTGCTCATTGTTTTGATTTTATATTAAAAGTTTGAAATGATTAATATCACACTTAATCAAATGATTCACTTGTAAAATTTTATGTCAATTGCTATATGTATTTGAATTCTCACCTTTGGTTAACTTTAGAAAAATGTGGCAATCCTTTATTAGTTGAAGAATATAAGTGTGATGATGCTAAAAGTTTGACATTTTTTTTTTTTTAATTAGGTATAATATCCTGTAATGATTTGACTAAAACTCCATCTACCAAAGCATTGTCCGTTTTAGTGCAGCACACCACACAGTTCTATCCCTTGGTGCAGCAGTTTCCTAAAGGATCACCCATTTATGGAGTGCTTTAGGTCAAGTATACTTAATTTCAGAGTTTCGACGAATTGCAGGACACTATACCAAAAGACACCTCATTGATTTAGAGTTATGTTAACTTCTATTTAAGGGATCTCATACCATTCCCCACTTGCATAATTAACATCCTTGTTGGTTCATTACATAGGTTTCAAATCACACACTAAATAGCGAGGACTTTAGAGTTGCTCTCTTGTAGGCTTAAGAGGTCCCCCTATACTATGGCACTTTACCCGGCATAGCATTTAGATCCCCCATTTCTGATTGGTGTATTGCTTTGATACCACCTGTAACGACTCACCTAGAATTCCATCCACTAAGGTATTGTCCACTTTAGCATAATACACCACATGGTTTTATCCCTTGGTGTAGCAAGTTTTTAGAGGATCATCCGTCCTCGTAGTGCTTTAGATTGAGCATGCGTAATTTTAGACTTTCGACGAATTCCAAACTATTACACCAAAAGATACCTCATTGATTTAAAATTCTGTTAACATTTATTTAAGGGACCTCACATATCATATAGCCTTAAACTTTATTTATAAAATAAAAAATATAATGAAATGTGAGTTAGTGAACAAAAGAAAGATGAGTATAACCTAGGAAAATCCTTGGAATGGGTTGAACCTATAATAATTTGTTTAAAAATGATGGTTGGGGTTGAAAATTTCAGTCCCCAATAATTTAACCTTCTACATTAACATTAAACCCCCTCATTCATCATTGTTTATTATGTTGTTGCCATCCTCAACACCTGTATCCTCACGAACACAAGAATCTCTTGGCAAAGAAACTGAAATATGCAAGATTTGCGATGCTTAGACCAGCGAAGAGGGGGTAATAGTAGTTAAGCCGACACTTGTTAAGGTCTTTACTATTGACCTAAGGTACATTCCTGTTTCTCCCTATCAAGCTATGAGTGGTTGTTAATGAATGATTCAAAGAATGTGGTCCACGTTTTTCTGTTTGCAACCGTTGTGTCAAACATGTTCTTCTCTATATTTATCCACTAGTGTTAATGTTTTCTATTTTTCTGATGTATTAGTTCCTATTTTATCTCTATATTTATCCACTAGTGGGGAGATGTTTGTTATTGTGTAAGCTTATTTATAAGCCTCGTTGACACTGATGAATAAGTTCCTATTCTTCTGCCTTTTTTCTAATTAGTTTTTCTATTCCTCTGTTTCCTCTAGCTATTGTAAAAAATATATCCTCTATCTCTTAACCCAACAAAAGTGGTATGAGAGCAAGGTTCATTTGTATCTAGGCGTAAAACTCATGGCAACGAACAACAGTGTTGTGAATGTTTCTTAGCCAGCAATTCCTATCTTCATAGGTGAATGCTACGAATTCTGGAGTATAAAAAATGAGGACCTTATTTAAGTCTTAAGATTTATGGGACTTGGTTGAGCATAGCTATCGTGATCTAGATGAAGAGGTTAGGTTGAAAGAAAATAACAAAAAGGATAACAAGGCATTGTTCTTCATTTAACAAGTAGTTCATGATTCAATATTTTCAAAAATTGTAGCAGCAACCATAGCTAAAGAAGCCTGGACAACGTTCTAAACAGCATTTCAAGGTTCCTTCAAGGTAGTTACTATAAAGCTTCAATCTCTTTGTTGTGATTTCAAAACTTTACAAATGAAAAGTGGAGAGTTAGTACGAGATTTTATGACTCAAGTAGCTGGAATCGTTAATCAAATGAGGTCATATAGAGAAGTTATTTCTGATCAAACTATAGTTGCAAAGGTGTTGCGGAGTTTGACTCTAAGGTTTGATCATGTAGTTACAACCATTGAAGAATCCAAGGACCTGGCAACATACTCATTTAATGAACTAATGGGATCTTTGCAATCTCATGAGTCAAGATTGAATAAGGTAGATGAAAAGAGTGATGAGAAGGCATTCCATGTGAAAGGGGAGGTATCTAATAAGAAAAATGAGAAAAGAAGTACAACTAGTTGGGGATGTGGTAGAGGGAGATTCTTTGGACGAGGTGGTCATGGTAGAGGACAAGGTGATGAGTCAAATTATCAATTGCAATAGCAACAACAATGATGGAGTAAAGCTGGTGTTCAATGCCATTATTGCAAGAAGTTTAGGCGTGTGAAAGTTAAATGTTAGAAAAGAGAAAGGCAAGCAAGTTATGTAAAACAAGAGGAGGAGGAACTTAAGTTATTCATGGCCTATCATGAGCACATAATGAACATTAAAAACATTTGGTTCTTGGACAGCAGCTACTTTAATCACATGATAGGAATAAAGTCATTGTTTAAGGAGCTCAATGAGTCATTTAAGATAAAGGTAAGGCTCGGTGATGATAAGCAAATGCAAGTAGAAGACAAAGGAACCGTAGCTGTCAATAATGGTTCTAGTAATGTTAAGCTCCTTTATAATGTTTACTTCATTCTTAATTTATCTTAAAATTTGTTGAACATTGGGCAAATTATGGCTAGTGGGTATTCTATTTTGTTTGATGATGCTTCATGTGTGATTAGAGATAAAAAGTCAAACCAGATTATAGTTGATGTTTGTATGACACCAAATAAATTATTTCCATTTGAAGTTTTTTATGTTAAAAAGCATGCACTTGCTATCAAAAAAACTAGTGAATCTAGTTTATGGCATTTATAGTATGGGCTCTTGAATGTAAAGGGTTTGAGATTGTTGAGTTGAAAGGAAATGGTCTTTGGGTTGCTAAGAATTGAGTCATTAGATGTGTGTGAGGGGTGTGTATATAGCAAGCAACGTAAGAAACCATTTCCTACAAGGAAATCTAGAAGGGCATTTAATATAATTGAAATTGTTCATGTTGACTTGTGTAGTCCCATGTAAATGAAGTCACTTAGTAGGAGTAGATTTTTTCGTTGTTTACAGATGATTTTAGTCGCATGAGTTGGGTTTATTTACTGTAATCTAAGTCAGAAACATTTGAAAGCTTCAGGAAGTTCAAGGCACTTGTTGAGAAGCAAAGTGGAAGATCCATTAAGACACTGCAAACAGACATAGGTAGTGAGTTTTTATCTCGTAAGTTCACATAGTTTTGTGAGAAGGAAGGCTTGCATAGGCAATTAACTACTCCATACACACCATAGAAAAATGGCATGGTAGAGTGGAAGAATTGTACCGTTGTGGAGATGGCATGAAGTTTGTTAAAAGGCAAAAAAACTACCAAACGACTTTTAGGCAAAAGGTGTTGCAACTATTGTCCACTTGTTGAATCTATCACCAACAAAGGCTATTCAAGATATGACACCTTACGAGGTTTGGAGTGGTAGAAAAACTTAGGTAAGTCATTTGAAAGTGTTTGGTTGTATTGCTTATGCTTTGGTTGATCCACATAATCGAAGAAAACTTGATAATAAGTCAACAAAATGCATTTTCATTGGTTATCGTAATGAATCAAAAGCATATAGGCTGTATAATCCTGTTTGTGCCAAAGTAATAATTAGCAGGAATGTAATTTTTAATGAAGAAACAAGTTAGCCTTAGCATGAGAATTCAGATGATATTCAATTCAAAGTTCTAGCTAAAAGTGAAGCTCCACAAATTGAAGCACAACAACCTTCCTTGAGTTCATCTCCATCAGCTTCTCCAAGTTCATCTCCTTTAAGTTCAATTGATGGAAGCTTGTCATCTGTTGAAACTCTACTAAGAAATTTCATATCACTAAGGGGACTCTATGAGACAACACAAGCATTGTATGTAGTTGATCCAACAACATTTGAAGAAGCAATGGAGATAGAAGAATGGTAAAAAGCCATGAAAGAAGAATTTGTAGCAATTCGAAGAAATGAGATATAGGAATTGGTAAAGTTTCTTGAAGGCAAGAATGTTATCAGAGTTAAATGGGTCTTTAGAATAAAGTATCTTGTAGATGGTAGCATATAAAAGCACAAGGCTATGCTCGTAATGAAGGGATATTCACAGTAACAAGGAGTGCATTATGAAGATACTTTCTCCCCTATCGCACAGTTTGAAATGGTTATGAAGGGATATTCACAGCAACAAGGAGTGCATTATGAAGATACTTTCTCCCCTATCGCACAGTTTAAAATGGTTAGAACCCTTTTAACTTTGGCTGCTCAAATGAATTGACCTATGAACCAATTTGATGTAAAGTCTACATTCTTAAATGGAGAACTAAAAGAAGAGGTGTATGTCTCACAACCTAAAGGATTTGTTGTTGCAGGCAAGGAAGAGTATGTGTACAAATTGAGAAAAGCTCTTTACGAGTTGAAGCAAGCTCCTCGAGCTTGTTATAGTAAGATAGACTCATATTTTTGTGAGAATGGGTTTGAAAGAAGTAAGAATGAACCCAATATTTATCTAAAGAAACAAGGTGAAAATGATCTCTTCATTGTTTGCCTTTATGTTGATGATATGATTTATATGGGTTTTTCTTCTTCTCTTATCAATGAATTTAAAGTCTGCATGAAAAAAGGTTTAAAATGTCAGATTTAGGCATGCTGCACTATTTTCTTAGGTTAGAAGTGAAGCAAGTTAAAGATGGGATCTTTGTGTCATAAAGAAAGTATGTTGTTGGTTTACTTAAAGGGTTCAACATGTCAAATTGCAAAATTACGGCCACACCAATGAACTTAAATGATAAGCTATAGGTTGATGATAGTACTAAACCAGCCAAGGCAAAGTATTTTAGAAGTTTGGCTAGAGGACTAATATATTTGAGTCATACAAAACCCGATATAGTTTTCACAGTTGGAGTTATTTCCAGATTTATGCACTACCCTTCAAAGCATCACCTTGGAGCAGTAAAAAGGGTGTTGCGATATATTGCAAGAACAATTGATTTTGGGTTGTAGTATGGTTGTGTTTCAAAGTTAAAATTAGTTGGCTATAGTGATAGTGACTAGGCTAGGTGTTTGGAGGATAAAAGGAGCACATCAGGTTACAATTTAATCTTGGAACAACTACTGTATGTTGGAGTTCAAAGAAACAATCAACTATCGTCCTGTCAACATCAGAAGTAGAATATGCAATTGCAACTGCAACTGCATCAACATGTCAAGCCATTTGGTTGAGGTGAATCCTTGAAGACATCCAACAAGAAAAAAAGGAAGCAATAGAAATCTATTGCGACAACAAATCAGTAATTGCAATGGCAAAAAATCTAGCTTATCATGGAAGGACAAACACATGTTGATAATTGAGTTCATTTTATTAGAGAGCTAATTTCAAATGAATCAATTATATTGAAGTATTGCAATACAAATGAGCAGGTGGCTGACATTTAAAAAAAAAAATCACTTCCTCAAGATAAGGATGTTTATTTTAGATCTTCGCTTGGTGTTTACAACTTTGAATCGTGGGAGAGTGTTAACGAATGATTCAAAGAATGTGGGCCCTGTGGATGAATAAGTTCCTTTTCTTCTGCGTTTTTTTTTTTAATCAGCTTCTGTTTCAACTATATCCTCTATCTCTTAGCCCAACAGTAGTGCTGACAAAAGTAGATGTCAAGTAACTTGCAATAGCCAACGAAAGAAAATTTATAGCCCTTCCGACAGTCCTCAAGTTCTCCGGCACATGCGAAGTCAGCAATTCCAGTGCTGCAACAGCTGCAAAGGCGTCAATTAAACCGGACTGCACAAACTGTGGCACAAGCCAGGCCAAGCTCAATGGTGCAGCGAAGGACTCGTGCTGTAACGCCATGTCTCGGCACTTCCTAGCATACAAAGGATAGCCATGACAATGCCTATGTTAATCTATTGTCAACTTCTTGCTTCTTTTCCCAGTAAGCTTGTAGGTAATCCATGGCACGATGCCTTTGTAAAAAAGGATACATGTCGAAACGGTAATGAAAGAACGTAGTATCAACCAGGTTGGAGGGATTTGTAAACCCTGTCCAATCGTATGGTCCATTTGAAATACTTGAAGAATCCCAATTACATTTTGTGATCCGTGGCCAGGAAACATACAACACCTGATAACCAGGCCGGTCCGACTGCTAAAAGGCATTTTAACTGCTCTACTTGTTGCAGAGTACAAAGCCTCCATGGATTCTTCGCCTTAACCTGGCCGTCGAGTTCACTTGACTCATCAATCACTGGAGCAGCTTTGTCAAGGAACTTCAACCTATCAGTATGCACAAGCTTTTTCATCTCCTGACCGTCATCGGTGAGATTCTCATCGTAGTAAAAGGCCATGCCAATAACCCACTGACAAGGCCCATGGCGTTCCCTTCAGGATGCGACGATTACTTTAGCCATATTGAAGTAGAAGCTTCCTTGGGGCTTTAAGTAGATGTTAGTGTGGAATCCGAGCAAGAAGATGAATATGGAGAATGCCAAGCAACCGGTCGGAATGGCATCACCTATTAGCCAACTGATCTTCGTCTGGATATGGATAACTACAGTGAGAGCAAGCATCATTGAAATTGTGAAGGACAAGTACCACCAGCTATAGAAGCTTTCCATCTGTCTGCTCCTTTGCTTGCTATAAAGGAATTGGTCTGTCCCAAAAGTAATACAGCACGGCCGAGTCCCTCTAGCTCCTATAGCCACCAACACGAGACCTATGAGCAGGACGGTGAGGTGGCTGCTGTTTGGCTGCTCACAATCCAGTTCAGATCCTCTGCATGAAGCGGGTCTCAATTGCATTACACCGGCGGTCAGTGTCAACACCCCCATTCCCTGAAAAATCAACCGAAAACGTTAAAAGCTGGTCTACAAAATTGTTGCTGTTGCACGATGAAGAGATTGTTTTACCAGGAAGGTCGCCGTGCAACCATAGAGGAGTGTGCGAAACCGACCTAAGTACTTCTCGGCGATTAAAGCACCAAGCAATGGCAAAATATTGCAGGAACCAGACCAAATACTGACCAGATTGATCAAGAACACACCATTGAGATTGTACTTTGCTTTAAGACACACGAACAGATCCAAAAGCAAACTCAATGATGCCGCCCTCTCAAATGATTTATTCCCTTCGAAATAATTCATACGCAAAAACCAAAAACAAAGAGAAAAAAAAAAAAATAGATACACCAAACTGGGAAAATAAATTCATTAGGAGAAATATGCGACGTGAAAAGAAAATTATGTGAAAGAAAACATTAGGATGCTCATCTTATTTTTCTTTTTGATTTACCAAGTATATAGAAAACAGATCTCCATCCTCCTTTTGGAGAAACAGAAAGCATTGGGTTTTCCATGTCTTTATTTCGTCTTTCCTCCTTGATGCCTTCTCTTCTCTTGTCCATCCTTTCTCTTCTTCGAAACAGCATTACTCTTTGTTTCATAATATATATATTTTTAAGAAAGGCTTACTCATACTTCCCGAGTTATCAGAAAACAATACCCAGATAAGGAATATATAAGAAAACAGACCCCGAACAACTTTCCTTAACAATGTTGACATAATCAATTTCGGGCAACTTCTTGCATAGACTAACTAACTTCTGTTTCCATTTACGCAGATATAACAACAGCGACATTTAGCGCTTTATAAGATGCATTCCTCAATAAGAAATAAATAATTATATATTATATTTACATTACCAAAAATGGAATACATTCCGGTCGTGAATACAACCTCAGTATTAATCTAGTCATTGAAGATTTCTATTAGTAGCAAAAGCAAACCACTTGAAATATGTAAAAATATTTTATTTGCTTCTCATTTTTACAAGCACATGTATAAAAAGTAAAACGCCAAACTATCGTTTGACATGTTATAATTTATCGAATACTCCGTTAATTGAGTAAGTGTCTTTAAAACACGGTTAACAAACCTTTACAAGAAAATAAACATACATATCTTTAGTTGATCCCACCTTTAGCAGACATGTATTAAATTTTATTTTATATAATAGCATATTATTAAAGCAGCATTTACTAACGGAAGAAAAGTCATTAATGTATTTACGGAAATTCATCCAACAAGAATTAAATATATGTCTATATATAATATAACTGCATATTATTGACGCATTATTTACCCCCAAAAAGGGGTAAAAAAAAGAATATGAAATTCAATTTGAAAGCCAAAATATATTTTTGCCATCTTAAGGGATTATGAAATTAAATTGCCGTAATTGCTTTTCTAAAACTCGATATAAAGCCATCATGCAATCAAGATAAGGCGACAACAATTATCAACAAGAAAGAATAAACTTACAAAGAAGTTAATTTTTGAGGCTTTATTTTTTTGCTTAATCTAATTAGAAATTTCGAGTTGTAAAAAAATGATTAATAAAGAAAAATTACACGATATAAAAGTTTATTCTTTTTCTTTCTCAATAAACACGAATGATCAATATATCATCTATTAACAATAATTACCGGGAGCTACTTTTCAATTAGCTTGAATAAAACAAGTTATTGACTAAAACCTAAAATACTATACCAATGTCATACAAGGAATGTGATATTCCAGAGATACCTCATTTTTAGATAATTAAGTCAATTTTGGTTTCCCAGTTTTAGTCAATTATGTTGTTTGTTCATTTTTGGAATATTATTTTGTATCTAATCTATGTTACTTTTTTCAGAAGTGAAAAATGATATTGTACGGGTTCGAACCATTCCTTCCTTAATTATGTAACATGTAGTTGAAAAAAAAAAAGCATTAAAAAGAAATTAGAATTGAAATTGAAAAGAAAAATACAAATTTAGATATGATTGGGATAAAAATAAATAAATTTTAATTTAACTTTGCTGAAATTTTCAACATTTATCTAATACAATAATTGCTCAAGAATGGGAAATATATAACTTCATTTTTTTTCCCTTATAACTCATGAATGTTAATACTGGCTCCTACATTTCGGCAACCATAATTAACGCAAAAAGCCCAAAAATAGCTTGTAACGGTAATAAAGTTAGAATATGAAAAATAAAAACTTTAAATTTCACTTTGCATATATACATTATATCAATTACTTTCCTTCTTATCGGATTGAAGTATTTCAATAGCATGCAAGAGGTCTTAAATAGCAAGGAGAATTAGAGAATTGGAGACCTACATCATGCTCTATTCTGATTACGCAACTAAAAAATTAACTTCCATATCAAGAGTACTAATCTCCAATGGCTTCCATGTTACCTGGGAAATGAATTTAGAGTTTTAGAATAAGGTATTGAGTATTGACTGGATCGAGTTGAGCTATGGCTTGTTATATGGACTGGTTTGTGCTGGGCTTATCATATGGACTGAATATTTACATTAGAAGAGAGGCTATCGTTGCAAGAAGTTGGGAAGTAGGAATGAATTAGAGAAATTAGCAGAAGTAGTAGAAGGGTGTTTGTATGTTTTCGAAAATTGTAAAGGTGAAAATTAAGGGGTACTGGAGCAAAAAAAAAAAAAAGTGTTTAACCTTTCTAACCATCCAACTACACGATTGGAAAGTGACTCAAATTCTGATTGATAAGCATCAATAGTAGTCATTTAAGTCAATTTGGAAAGTGTGCCTTAGAGGTCTCCATATTTTGATCGTCCAAAATGGATTTCAAAAGCATGAATGAAATTTGTCCAAGAAGCAAGTTGATGATTTCCATACATACATTAAAATTGCAATGTCTTGTCGTCCATTGCAAATGAGGCAATTGTAATGCACTGTTCATGCACGATTTGATGAAAACTGAAGAATTGTTTTTCCTTAAAATATTTATTCTAAAGGGTCTTTGGTAGAAAATTTGGGCACCCTTAACTTTTTTTTTTTTTTTTTTTCATAATAGAATCAAAACTAGATGAAGTAGTACTATAAGATGATGAGGTCATACTCTAAGTAGAATGATTAGAGTCCAAAGTAGGACTCCAATTCAATATCGTTGGAATGTATATAATCTGTTACTTCTGTTCAAAAAGACTGCATTGACTCTACGTGGGAATATACAATAGCTTTCAGTTAGAGACAATTTAGGCCCAAGCCCAATTCAACTACACAAGCCTAGAGTCAGTTGAGAATGATACTACCACATTAGTGTGTATAAATGACATATTTTTGTATGCAAAAATTGCAAACGAAAACTACTGCAGAATATCATCATCGTGCCAAACATGATGGTACCCTTGTCTTGTGATTCTGTTTTAAGTGTTAGGCCTGGTCATAACAAATCGATTTCTCCTAACAAAATTAATTTCAACTCTTGAATCCAGGCCTCATAAATTAGATTAAAAAGTAATTGTAACATCAACGAAGCTAAACTTTCCAAAATAAGACCATCACAAGGGATTATATTTTGGTTTTGCATGATTCTCTTTTTCTGGATTGTCGAAATAATTTGCTGTCTTAAGAGGTGAAAGTTTTTACCTAGACCTTGTCCAGTTAATAATACAACTAAAAGCAAATGATTAGTGGACTTTCACTTTGAATGACTTCCTACTTTCACAAATATGTCTAATTTTCTGACACCACCAATAGATGGATAGGTAAAAACTGAATATTAATAGTTCAAACGGAAGGGTAATCAAGATTAACTCGGTAATCGTTAAGAAACTGGGGAAAGACGACAATACTTGAGTATGAAACTACTGCTTAAAAAAGAGAGGATTCAAGAAAGTGGAAATTCATATGGATTATATGCTTACCGTTCTAATGGAAAAGCTTAAGTAATTGCTTTCAGAATTGAATTATCTGCGTATTTTATACTTCATTAGGAAAAAGGTCCACAGCTCCAAATGTTTGAACAAGGGAGCCGTCAAGAAAGTGACGAAGAACGTAATTTTTGCTTCTTCCACCCGCTCGAGGCAACCTGCCATGGATATAAATTCAAGGTACTTCCTTTCTTTTTCTTTTTCTTTTTTTTAACTATTGCAAATATTCCCTGTGTTATTGGAAAAAAAAAAAAGAAAAAGAAAAAGGAACCTTCAATTATTATATAGATAGAATAATTGTTATGGAAAAATGAAGACAATTTTGCTTTTTACCTCTTGCCAAAAGATGTGCATAGTATTCATTGATTCTTCAGAATTTACTTTTACAACCGCTATCCTCGTATTGGAGTAACGTAACTATTATAAAACCCCTGGCATCAATGTTCTGTTTAAGTCCCACCATAACCAGACAGGCATTAACACAAAGGACTACTAAGAAGAAAAAGGACTTTAATTTGAATCCCACAATATCATTTCACCATCTCGCAGGATTATGAAATTAAAGTTAGCAAGGATATCATAGTCATTTCTCCCCCTCCAACAATTGAAAAAAAAAAATACAACTACATATATAATATATATAAATAATAACTAGTAAAAAAAAACAGAAGAAAATTTGGTTATAAAGGCTACACCAATTATGCCCATAAACTGTCTTTTTTCTCATTAAAAATTGTTCGATTTACATTATTTACATGCCGAATCAAATCCATTCAAACCCTTCACAAAAAATAAAAGATCCAAACTTCATCACTCCCACGGGTCGGGTCACCGTCTATCCGGATGAAGCTTAAGCTCTTTCTTACAAATCATTCTTCTTCTCCTTCTTTTTATTTCTCTCCTTTCCTTCTAACTTTGACCCCAACAATTCAAGTACATAACATTCCTAAAAGACTCATCGGTTTGTTTCCTCCCCTCCTCGACTTTATTACCAACAACCCCACCAAGGTCCGACTCAAGAACGCCTGAAAGTGGCCGTAGATCCGCTGACTCCGCTGCGGAAAAGAGCCTCCGCTTACTAGAATGAAGCGATTTGAGACCTCCTTTGAGACCCTGGTCCGTGTGGCTTTGTACAGCCGCCACTCCTATCGCTATCCAGGCCTTATTCAAATGACCCATTTGCCCTTTACCCCTTTTTTTTGTTAGATAACTTAAATTTTTATATCAAAGGAACCAACTCTGATGAAGATTTGATCTGGAAATTAGTTGAAGCTCTCGACTTTGGCGTATTTGGTTTATAGGTATTGCTTCTTTCCAGGGTTTTGGATCAAAGATACTCAGTGGTTTGTTGTAGTTGCTTCTTGTTCTGTGACATGAGAGAGGGAAGAAAGGTGTTTTTTATAGGAGGAAGACGTGTGGTATTGTGAAACCGGAAACAGAGAATGGTATTGGTTTGGTGATGGAACCGAGGGTGGTTTTGTCGTTTATTGATCAATAATTCTGGATTACTGACAGTACCATTGTAGGGTGGGTCCAGTCTAGTGAGAGATCTTATCTGCATAAAATAGTTGATTGTTGTATTATCATATCTTTTTTCCTTTTTTTTTTTTTAATTTTTTATGGCTATACATTAGATTAAGTATAAACTACACTGGATGTGTTATTCTCTAATAGTGATGGCATGACCTGCATAAATAAGATAAGGATAATAACTTAAAAATAAACATCTTTGTTGCATTCCGCAATTTAATGCTTAATTAAGTGGATTAGCTTTGTTTTTTGGGGTTTTGTATTATTAAATACACATCAGGTAGTTTGATTTAATGAAGAAGGCAGTGAATAAAAGCAAGGATAATATAGATGTTATTATAAATGACCGGAAAAAATATAGGTTATATAAAAGAACTTATATTAAGCTGTTAGCTCAATTAATTTGAGTAATAAAAAAATAGACCTCAATATCCTCTCTAATAATAAGATTTTATATGTTAAAAGAAAACCCAAAATATACATCATCACCGTTTACCATTTCGTTCATATACGATACTGCAGAACAAAATAATTCTATCCAACATTGAGAATAATTAGAGTTTAAAATCATATTCTACGGGGTTGTAAGAATTCAATTAACACATATTAGGCAGAGTTGCTAAGGATGAGAAATAGGGATACTTTTTTATTTTTTCTAATTACAAATTCAATGAATAATGATGGAAAAAATATTTGTTGATGTATCATTTATATCATAAATTTTGCTCATTATTTTAATAAAATCGATTTATTTTTTATTTTTATAATTTAATTATATATATTAAATTATTATTAATATATAAATTAATTATTAAATTAAAAATTAAATTAATCCTATCAATAATACCAGGAAACCATAAAAAATTCCCGAGCGTAATCTCTGTGGAAACATATTATTAAGGTTAAGATGAAGATACGACAAGATGTCTATCGTTATCCAACCAAAGGAATCATGGGACCCACTGCCGGTGCTTGCCAGGTTTTCAAAACCCTGGGACCCACTTACCCCTATTAACGTTCATTTTCCAACTGTCCTTTTTAGTCTCTCTCTCTCTCCTCTGAATTGTAAGTCACGGTACAATCATGCATCTTTGCGTGCGATAGCTGAAGGGACACGTGGGTAAGGATAAAACAGCAAGACCTTGTTTTCTTGGCAACGTTGCTGGGTCTTCTTCTACGGCAGCCATGTCACGGCGTTTGCAAGAGGCACCACGTGATAGCTACTGATACGGACTAGTTTTGGCAGTTTCGTTATCTTTTGGGGCTTTTTATTTATTTTCTTCTTTATCACTTAGATCGTATTTCATTTTAAATGGTTAATTATATAGGTTTATATCATAGTTTTCTTTTATTATTATTATTATTTTATATATCTATTGACAAGGGATTCTAAACACATAACTTTATAAAAGGAATTTAACGAGAGCTCAATTATCAACCTTATAGTTCTCAAACAATAAAAATTGTTCTTTGCCTAAACTCTCAGTTAATATTTGAAAGTAAAAAATTCTTAATGAAACATTGTTTCTTTGATCTTTAAAATATAAAAAAAATCTTTTAATGAAGAGAAATAACTAAGTATTTATAAACTTTTAGGTTTAATGACATTCATCAAATTATCTTAACAATCAACGAATAAGGTGAAATTTACTCATTTTAGGGTTATCTTAATAAGCTTACTATAAGCCTAAGGTTAGTAGTCTTCCTCATAAGTACATGAACTAGTTTCAGAAATGTTGGATATAAACGGACCAATCCAACAATCCCTGTTTCAAGTCCATAAAGCCAATTCACTCTTACTAATCCTAATAATTGGACTAGACTCACTAAGCTTTGTCACCCAGCCTAATGAATCAAACTAAATAATTAATAGGTTTAAGCAAATATATTTGTATAATACTTTTCAACCCTTTACATTTTGCTCCATGACCAAAATTCTTTGAATAAAGTCAAAGGAGTTTTAGCATCAGATAAGCCTTTCTAACGATTAGAAAGTTGCTTAGCACATGTAAGCTTGTGGAATAGCTATATCGCTATCATATATATGCTTGCACGATTTATATTACAAAAGTCTGGTGCTAATGTTACATATAATTTAAATTTTTCTCTTAATGTACAAGCTTGTAGCACCATTTAATTATGCGTATTGCTTTTAGCCAATTGAAAATGCAAAATTGCTCGAGATTGTGATATGGTATCACTTGGGATGAACGAAGTGCAAAATTGATTAAGACAATGATATTTCTTGCAATATGATTGTTAAAATTAGATTCTCAATAGATTTTTTCATGCTCTTCATATGTCATTGAATGTTTCAAATGCGTACATAATGATCTTGTATATGTCTTTCATGGGAAAAACAAAGAAAGAACATCTTGGCTCAAAAAAAAAAAAAGATTTTATCAGCCTAGTATATTGTAAAAACACACACATTTGACCCTACACAAATAGGGTAAACGGCAATGTAGTTTAATTCAAGCTATATTAGACTTAAATAAGTATTTTTTAATATATTATAGGTTCTATAATTTCACATAAATAGAAAATTATGAATTTTCAAAGTTTTTCGAATGGAGATGCATCAAAATCAAAATAGAATCAGCCTTGAATCTTTTCAAAATTTCTTTAACCTTGACCAAATTTTATCTTATATCACCATTATACGAATTCACATATTATTTATTATAATTTAAATCCAGTTAAGATCTTTACACTTTATCAGTAAATCTCTTCACGTCAATTATATTTATTTTCTTTCCTAATCCAATTTTTTTGCTCTAACTCTGAATTGCATTATTATATAGCTTAAGGCAACCATATCTAATTTATATGATCTAACAAGAGTATCTTGCTTAGTGATATCCACGATTATATCATCTCTTCCTTTGTGTTTCATAATCCTTTTGGGAGTTGTAACAGTGCTAATTTTCTATAAATTCATCTAATATTCTATAGCATGAAAAGCACCCCTGTGATAAATCACATCTATGAAACATTCTATGTTTGAATGGTTTTCCTCAATAGCTATCCAATTTTCATCTTCAGCCTTGAAAATTGCTAGAGTATACATGCCACTATATGTGACTACAACCTCATAATCATGAGAATTCAAAAGAGGTTCACATGATAAAATTGCCTTTTTTACATATCCAGTATAAAAGAACTCTTCTTCACCCTCTTCTAACACAATCGCATCTACTTCGAATCTAATCGGTGGAAGTTTGATGGTTTTGCCAGTAAAAGGATTTGACATGATAAAATAAGTTTTGCTATTGAAGGGCAACCAACCATGAGAAGAAACACAACATCTCTCACTATAAGGCACACTAATCTCAAAGTCTAAAATTTTGTTTTTGGCAATACTATACAGATATCTTTGTTTGCTTCCTTCTATAGTTAGAATCAATACTAGAGGAAGTTGATGATGAATAGTCTTGAGAAAAACTTGTCGGCTCTTTTTTGTTTTGCGCAACATCATACCATGATTTGCAGAGACACTAAGGTGGAGCTAGTCGGATCCGGATTTAATCTCCAATCTTCGATTGAAATTCTCTCTAATAGTCTTCTTTCTTGCCTCAATACTCTTGTTTTCTTTCATATTGACTTTTTGCAGGTGAAACAGCGGTTTGACAAGATATATGTCATTATGCCTCGGTTTGTCTACGGTCAGAGCCACCAAGAGACGTAGAAGCAAAAGTAGTAGGAGGCAAACAATCAGAATAATAGGTGACAGCATTATATATATATATATGTATATCATTCCACAACAGCGAAGTTCATAGCTCTTTATGCATTGAAATCTTGAGCTCTGCAAAGAATCTTCTCTGGAAAATTCTGTTGCGAGATTCTATCAAAAAACTTGGGCATTCCCAACAGCAGGGGAAACTCTAATTGTTGATTGCTTTAGACATCTGGAAATGAAATATTTGTATGCAAATGGTCCTTGCTCCTGTTGTTCAAGTCTATGAGGCAGGGGACAAATCATATGCTTTTAGTTTTTTTTTTCTTTTTTCTTTTTATAATTTAAATTCCAACACAATCTTGTTCCAGCAATCGAAATCGCGTTGCCCTTCCCTGTGCGAGAGTGATCGTTATCATATGGATGTGCGTGGATTGCTCCTGTAGACATTAAATCTTTCTAATCCGTAACTTCCCTTTCTCATCATCAACATCACCACTTTCATATCCAGTAATGCATGTACTGTTATTATCCTAAGACATATCCTCATGACTCGAATTTCAACAACTCATCGTATGTTTCAAGTTTCAACATATGTGCTAAGA
The DNA here is from genome assembly GCA_037954665.1 of Laguncularia racemosa. Lineage (NCBI taxonomy): Eukaryota > Viridiplantae > Streptophyta > Magnoliopsida > Myrtales > Combretaceae > Laguncularia > Laguncularia racemosa. Next base: position 1,630,954 of record JBBMOL010000133.1, read on the forward strand.
GCTTCCCCTCATAAGTTCATAATCGAAGGCTGGGGATTATCATTGAACAGTTCGACACGTTGTCAGAGGCTTCCACTGAATGTCGTCTTCTAACATTATTAGATGCTTCCTTATGTGGCCAACTAAGGGACGATGGCTTATCCGTAACTGCTGTTCCTCACATGATCCACCTTCCTCCCAAGCCAGTTGAAAATTAGTCATATTGCCTTAAACATCGTCAATTAATTTCCTCACTTTGTCTGTGAGCTGCAGCTGAGATAAAGAAGCACTCGTCCTTTTGGAGTTATTTTCCATCCTCCCAAAGGATCAAATAATATCATTATGAACTTCCAGATTCATCAACTTTATCATTCTTCTTACCTAATTTGATAGGCTCCTTGACATCTGCAAAAGTTTCAGTAGTCAACTTTTTCATCTGTTTCCACAAATCAGCCAGTGATTCCTTGTTCACCTTTACTTTAGGACTCTTTTTCTCAATGACAAGCTTAAGTTTGTTAAAATTTCTTTTTTAGTAAAATGAGTTGCCTTTGATGAAAGGAAGAACAGTTGATGCTGATACGAGAAATAATTTTGCAGCAGAGTTGAAAAATGAAGAATGGAACAACCTCTACTATTTCGAAAGTTGTAATACAAATAAAAACAAATGAAAATTAATTCACTAATTGCATGGTCTTACAAACAAGTCATGACTAATAACAACAAGATCACTTATCTAACTGATTCCTAAAAACTAGGATAGCGCTATAACAACAACAACAGCAACGACAGTAAAAAAGAAAAAAAACAGGACGGTTAGGAGACGACAACAGCTGGAATATTTATACTCCTGAAGCATAATTTTAACACTCCTCCTTGCTTTAGGAGTTGCAAACACCAATTTTCTTCCTTAGACACTCCATTCTACTGGCTAGGAGTGGCTTCGTGAATAAATTCGCCAGCCGATCCTTGGACTTGCAATAAACCAGTTGAACATGGTCTTCCTTTTACACTTCTCTCAAGAAAAATAACTTGATGTTGAAATGTTTGGTCTTTCCATGAAACATCGGATTGTGAGAGATTGCTATAGTAGCTTGGTTGTCCACAAAGATCTTAGTACTTTCCTCTTGTTCCAGATTAACATCCATAAAAAATTTCCTTAGCCACAATGTCAGATTGACTGCAGTAGTTGAAGCAATGAATTTGACTTCAGCAGTGGATTGTGCCACAATTTCTTGCTTCTTTGAGCTCCATGAGAAGATGCCGGATCCAAGGGTGAAGCAGTAGTCGGAAGTGCTTTTCATGTCATCAACTAAGCCACCCCAATCACTGTCCAAGAATTCAATAAGCTTGAATTCCTTGCTTCTAGTAAACTTGACTCCAAACTCACTTGTACCTTTAACATGTCGCACCACTCTCTTGGCAACTTTGAGGTGCAATTCACTTGCATAATGCATAAATCTAGACAAAATGCTTACAACATTCAAAATGTCAGGTCGTGTGGCCGTGAGATACATCAAACATCCAACTAAGCTTCTAAAGTGACCTTCATCAACTCCACCAGCAGCATCATTCTTACATAGTTTTTCCTTTTGATTCATTGGAGTACACAATGCCTTGCATCCTTCAAGCTGAAACTTATTTAAAATCTCCTTGGCATATTTCCTTTGGCAAATGAAGACTTCATACTTAGCTTGCTTTATTTCCATCCCAAGGAAGAATGTCATCAATCCAAGATCTGTCATCTCAAATTCTTTTGTCAACGCATGTTCGAACTTTTCAATCGGCTGTAGATCATTTCCTGGTTAACAAAAGATCATTGACGTAGAGAGAAACTATCAGAACATGTTTGACATAGAGAGTGGCCTCTGATACGCTTTTTGTAAATCCTAAACTCAGCAAGTATTCATCTATCTTGCTGTACCAAGCTCTTGGAGCTTGCTTCAATCCATAAAGGGCCTTCTTGAGAAGAAATACATTATCCTCTTTTCCTTTCTTCTCAAAACCTTTTGGCTGCTCAACATAGATTTCTTCTTACAGGACACCATTTAGGAATGCTGATTTTACATCCAGTTGATACACTTTCCAATTCATTTGAGCAGAAATAGTAAGTAGAAGTCTTATGGTATCCAATCGAGCAATTGGTGCAAAGGTGTCTGAGTAGTCAACACCAGGCACTTGTGCATACCTTTTTACTACAAGTCTTGCCTTATTCTTGTTGATGGAACCATCAGCATTTAGCTTGGTTCTATACACCCATTTGACACCAATCACTTTTTGATCGTTAGGAGTTTCTACAAGTGTCCATTTCTTGTTCTCTTCTATCATGGACAGCTCTTCTTCCATAGCTCTTGTCCACTTCTAACTTCTCTTAGCTTCCTTATAATCAGCTGGTTCACATACAATAATATTACATCTTTCGTAGATGTCCGAGAGTGGCCTACTTCCTCTTACTGGTGTATCATCCATGATTTCACTTTGCTAATCATCATCCTCATCTGCATTTAAACTGAGTAAATTTATCCTCAGTTTTGCGGCTGTATGCTTTCCAAGTTTTGCAGCCTCCTAGTTCCATTCCTTGTCTTCCATGAAATGAACATTGCAACTTATGATGACATTTCCAGTTTGTGGTTAGAAGACTTTATAGGCTTTGCTCACTGTGCTATAACCAACAAAGATCCTTAGTGCAGCTCTTTTATCTAGCTTGTCGCATTTGATTTGTGGAACATGGGTGAAGCACAAACAACGAAATATTTTTAAGAGCTTTAACGATGGTTTGTAACCATACTAGGCTTCAAAAGGTGTTTGATCTCTTATCGCCTTTGTTGGAAGTCTATTTTGAAGAAACATAGCTGTGCTTGCTGCTTTAGCCCAAAATTTCTTTGGCAAACGTTTTTCGTGCAGCATGTATTGGGACATTTCCATGATGTACCTGTTCCTTCTTTCACTAACTCCATTTTATTGCGGTGTGTAAGGAGTAGTGAGCTAATGTTTAATTCCAGCATCTTCACAAAATCAATTGAATTCACTTGAGGCATATTCCTTCCCATTGTTTGATCTCACACTTTGAAATTTGTAGCCACTTTCGTTTTCCACTTTTGCCTTAAACTTCCAAAATGCTGGAGCAACTTCCGATTTAAACTTTAAGAAAAAAAATCCAACACATTTTGGTAAAGTCATCAATGAATGCAACGTAATAAAGACTACCATTTAGAGAAGGAGTTCTTTGAGGTCCACACACATCAGTGTGAATCAATTGCAATTTCCTCGATGCTCTGCCAGCTGCTTTTTAGAAGGGCTTTCTTTTCAATTTTCCAAACCGACATGCCTCACAGCTTGTGCTTTTGTCTTTGATATTTGGTAGACCCTTTACCATCTCCTTGGATCTCATTTATAGCAGTCCTTGGTGATAATAATGCCTAAGCCTCTTGTGCCAAACTTCCGTGGCATCTTCGTTAACCGAGAAAGCTGTTTGCTCCTCCTTCAACGAATTTAGAGCAAAGCTTTTTCCCTTCATTCTAATCTTGAAGATATCTTGATTAGCTACATCCTTAATGAGACAATACTTATCTTCAAAAGTGACTTTAAAGCCTCTTTCTATAAGCTGACCAACATTCAACAAGTTTTGTTGAATTTCAGGAACGAAGAGGACATCGAGGATTAGTTTTGTACCTTTACTACTTGTTATTGCAGCTGTGCCTGTTCCTTTTATGGAGATATATTCACCATTGCCAATTCTGACTTTGGTGATGTTGGTCAGTGTCAAGTCCTTGAATAGCTCCTTGTCATTGTTCGTATAATTTGTATAACTGCTGTCAAACAGATAACTTTCACTTAACTCACAATTTACAAGACATGTTGCCACGAACAGTTGATCCTCCTCCTCTTGATCAGATGTCCGTACGTCTTCTCCTCTTGGTTGAGCTTTATTTTTGCATATGACAGCCTCATGTCTAGCTTGGTTGCACTTGCTACATCTTGCATCAGGTCTTCTCCAACATTTGAAGGGAAGATGTCCTCTTTTGCCGCAATGATGACATGAAGGATAGTTGTTCCTCTTACTCCAAGTCTTCTTGTTTCCATTTTTTATTTTGCCACTTGATGTTGAATTATCACAAACTATTGTTGCTTGACCTTTCTTATTTTTCTTCTTCCTATCATCTTGGTGCTTGACCAGCTAAGCTCCTTCAATAACCCCTTCTTACTTAATTGCACGTCTTTGTTCTTGTGCTTGCAATGCACTCAAAAGCTCAGCCAAGGTGATTCAACAATCCTTGAATCATCTAGAGAAGCACCTAACAATCTAACTCGATTTGCTATGTTGAGTAATCGGTCAGAGTACTCTTTTATGGTTTCTTCATCCTTCATTTTTTGCAGCTCAAAATCACGAACGAGGTTCAGCACTTGCATTCCTCAAATTCTTTCATTTCCCTCAAATTCAGTCTTGAGATATTCCCATATCTTTATTGCTAACTTCAAGGACATAATGTGAGTGAAAATGGTGGATGAAACTACAGCAAACAAGTAAGCTTTTGCCTTTGATTTCTTTGTCTTCTTCTCCTTGTATGCTTTGATTTGGGCCATAGTTGGATAAGTAGGAAGTGCGGGAATTTTGTAGTCTTCTTCTACTACTTCCTGGAGGTCCAAGGCTTCCAGGTATGTCTCTATGTGTATAGCCCACATCTGGTAGTTGTTCCCATTGAACACAGGTGGAGCAATTAAGGAGAAGTTGGTTTCCATTTCCATAATTTACTGATACCAAACACAAGTCCCTTAAGATAAAAGCTTTAATACCAATTGTTAAAATTTCTTTTTTAGTAAAATGAGTTGCCTTTGATGAAAGGAAGAACAGTTGATGCTGATACGAGAAATAATTTTGCAGCAGAGTTGAAAAATGAAGATCGAAACAACCTTTACTATTTTGAAGTTGCAGTACAAATAAAAACAAATGAAAATTAATCCACTAATTGCATGGTCCTACAAATAAGCCATGACTAACAACAACAAGATCACTTATCTAACTGATTCCTAAAAACTAGGACAACACTACAACAACAACAATAGCAACAACGGTAAAAAAGAAAAAAAAACAGGATAGCTAAGACACAATAGCATCTGGAATATTTATACTCCTGAAGCATATTTCTAACAAAGTTTTAACTTGTATAGAGCACAAACATCAGAATTTTTTAACGTATATTCATACAAATGCCACTTCAAACAACTTGGAGGTTGGGGATCCATATAATATGACCTCTTATGTCCCCCATGTTCCTTTATCACCATGGCTGTTGTAATCAAACAATGACCTCTATTTTCTGTTTCCACTTTCAAATGCCCTTCTAGGCTTATCAAAGAACGGCCATTATCTTAATGTTTCACCTTCAAGGAGAGAGAGATAAAAAAGCTTGCTAGCATTCTAAGGAGATTTCTCAATAGCAGCCCCTTTGCATTCAGAAATTCCTACACACTTTCCATGCATCTTTGTAGTAGGGGTAGCAAAACGCCTATCGTCCTTCAAGTTGATGCCACTAGGCCATAACACAAGATTTATACTAGGGCTACCCTCACTAAAAGCCAGGTGAGCATGCATGCTACTGCAACAATCTTGACACTACCCTAAGCTTTGAGCTAGCTTTTAGCAATCCCATATAGTACATTTTGGCCCTAAAAAAACAAATGGTGGTGGGTTAATATGTGGTAAAACATTGGGAATAGAATCATGTCTAAATTGCTTGACATCACTGCCACCACCATATTGCCCGTGGTCAAAGTCATCATGAAAATCAAATTGGAGATAGTCTAAATGCTTGGTTGAATCTAATTCATTAAGAGCTATATTATGTGTGCCCAATTTAGATCCATTGCATTGATAAAACCCATTAAATGTGTGCTCTTGTTAGTTGACAACTACATAATTTTTCTCCTCAGCAGCTACCGCATCACTAGGTTCAAAGTTTTGAACATCAGGTTTTGCCTTTAAGTTTTCAAGCTTCAACTCCAGAGACCCAATTGAATTTTCAAATTCCTCTAAGGCTTGCTTCAACTCTTCCATTCGTCGCTTTTGCAGCTCTTCAAAACAAGTTGTGTGTCTAGAGTACTACTATTGCAGATTCTTATATTTTTCTTTGCAAACGTTTTGAAAATAAAATTCAAACACGCAGTTTATCACAAATTAAATTTTGTAGATATCATGTATATATTATATGTATTGGTATCCATGCTAACAATACTATCCCTATGCTACTTATGTACATGGTATTATTTATTTATTTTTATATATGTAATCTTCTTCACTTTTTTTTTAAGCTCCGTCTCAACATTGGCAATATTGTGAATCAATGGGGGAAAGGCACAGAAATAATCAAGTAAAGAGATTTGTTAGTGCACTCAAATGGACATCCATCGCCAATCTCGAGTCCTTAGGGTACATAGTTGGATGAAACTATTTCTAAAGATGCCTTTTAGGATAAAATCAAGCCTCAAGAACTTTTTGCATGACAACTTGCATTAATGGTATGCTTTGCTTTATCGAATGTGAGCTTCATGCTAGCTTGAGAGATACCCTCAATGTGAGAAGGGAACTTCCTCTCTCTATTACCCAATTTGCATTCCTTAGGCAGCTACCCTTTGAGTGGAAATCTTAGGTGGAATATATAATCTTAAAGTCAAAGTATGCAACTATTTTGGAGAAGGCTGGCATCTTTTGTACTATCACTACTTCCACTTACCTGTAATTCCTACATATGAGTAGGTCAAAAGTGTAGTGAGTGATCATCTGTTGATGGAGTACTTAGACTCATACATTCATCACTTTTAGAGGGGAAATCACTTCGACCCTTGAGGATGTGGTCATTCTCCGAAACTTGAATAGTTTTAGGCAGATCAACATCACTTATGCTAAAGTGTCTTATAAGGAGTATAGTTTTTATGTATTCTTACTAGATGCCTCGAAGGCTACTCACAATAGCAAGAGGAAGTTGTGCTTCTCTTCCCAGCTTGCATACTTTTTTTAGGAGTAGAGAAAAGATAAGCCTCGGGTTTTTAGCCTAGATCGTGGATAGGAGTAAGTACTCTTATCCATTCTCATTGCAACCTTAATCACAAGTTTTCTTGAAGATCAAGTAGGAACTTTATTCCTTTTCTTGGTAGAAAGTTCTTAATAGGAGCATTCTTATCCACTATAAGGTTAGAACACATTTCTCTCTTAAAGAAGGCTAAAGTCCTTCATGCCATTACCACTTTCACTTGATAACGATTACCGCACAAGAGTGAGATGGAAGTGTAGCTATGGCTTAGGATCTTTCATGCTAGCATTACACCCGCTCAACCGTAGTTCCCACATGCAAGCGGGGTAAAAATGTGGTTCCCATGTTTCTTTGAGGATTTGAGGGGAGATATCCCCAAGTTCTAAGTCCAAGCCATAGATGGGAGTAAGCATTCTCATTTTGTGTACTTACATATTCATATCAATAAAATCTTATATTGCTAGCTCATGTATTTCCTTCTATCATTACTGATGATAGAAGTTGGTTTGTCAATCCTATTGGAGTAAGAATGTCATAAGGTCAAGTATAATAGGCCTCTAACAGAGTGAGCCTTATTTACAGTAGACTTTAGTTGGTCTCGAGCGTAGTGAGCCTCAATCATGGCATTTGTTGCACGTAGAAGGGCTTGAGCATCTTAGGCTTGGTGTGTAGTAAGCTTTAGTAGGTCTCAAGCACAATTAACCTCAAGTGGATTAACTCTTGAGCATAATGAGCCTCAAGCGGACTGGAGGGTCAGTATCAAAGGTGATTAGGTGTTACGCTTTAAGAATAAAAGAAGACAGTTGCCTTTGTTTGTCACCTAGACTACAGTGTCAAGTAGTCACCCTCTGGGTAGAAGGCTTGGGTAGAGTACATTAGCTTGAAGTTATAGTACATGACTCTTTTGAAGAAAGTTGGGATGGATGGTTATTCTTTACTTCTTTGTGCCAATTGGGGATTGCATCCCTTGATTGTTTGTTATATTGGCCAAACATCCTGGAAGCTTTTTAGGTTGACGATAGTGATAGCATTGAAGATCTGAACAATCCAATGAAGCTGCTTTGATATTGAGATACCAGTTGAGGAGTGAAATTGATGCTCATGTTGATGCACTGCTTCTTTATATGTTGCACTTGGAATATCTCTCCTCCCCCCAATTGCTAACATGTCTCATCGAGATGGGGTAGCAACTCTAGATATTGGGTGAAACTTTTCCTCTTACAATTTTATTGTGTCACCCCATCTAATAGCACCACCAGAGGGCCTCTTGGTAGCTTGCATTATTTAAATATGTGTAAGTCATATCACGCTTAGGAGGTGATGCCTTCACTTAGTAGCAACAATGCAAAGACCCACTTGGAGGGGTGTCATGGATATGAGACTACTTAGACTCCTAAGATTTAAGAAGCCTTTAGGGTCATCTCGCGCATTAGAGTAAAGTTCTCTTTTGCTAGCGATGATGCATAAAAGATTTATTTTGAGAAAATATTCAATCACACTTAAGTAGCAATAATGCCATTCATAGCTTGAAGTCGTGAACTCTCTTTTACTAGTTAAGGGGGGTGTTTCCTATTGCTTGACTATTTAGTATGAGTTATTAAGAGATTAAAAATACTCTAGGATAGAAATTTTATGATTGAGCATAAATAGATTGCTTTTCTTACTTAGCTGCAGTGATTTATGATGCGCCCAAGAGACAATGCTCTTATTAGTCTATACTATACATGCTTAACTTTTCATTGTATGCTCGGAAGTCAAAGCTCTTACCAGTTTGCATTGTACATGCCTAACTTTCTATTATGTGCCTGGGAGTCAAAGCTCTTACCAGTTTGCACTATATATGCCTGACTTTCCATCATGCGCTTAAGTGTCAAAGCTCTTACCGGTCTACATTATACATGCCTAACTTTCCATCGTGCACCTAAGAGCCAAAGCTTTTACTAGTCTGCATTGACATTTACGTTATCCTTTATATACTTTGTTTCAGTGAATCGTGAATCTTATGTAGATTTTCTAATAAACATGATGATTTGTTAGGGGTATAGTAGTAAATTTGCTAAGTGTTACTCAAGCTAAGAAGTAGCTTCTTGACTAGCTTTAAGGGAATGAGAAAGTTTTGTTCATTATTGAAAGCATTAGCATGAGAGTTAAGTGCTAGGGCATTGCTTAAGCTTAAGGTGTAAGAGTTGTGATGCTAGGGTATTCCTAGGTTTAAAGTATGGGAGCCATGATGCCAAGACATTGCTTAGGCTTAAGGCGTAGGAGTTGTGATGCTAAGGCTTTACGTAGGCTTAAGGCATAATAGCTAAGATGTCAAGGCTTTGCTTAGGATTAAGGCATGGAAGCCAAGATGACAAGGTATTACTTGGGCTTAAAGCGCAAGTATATAGTATTATACTACAAAGATTAAAACAAATAAAACTTTTATTATTTATGGCGAAATTTGCTCTTTATTTAAAAAAGTAATGTCAAGTTTGAACCATGACTTTAATACTTAATAAATCACTAATCACTATCAGATGAAGTCTCTCATAAAATATCCTTCTTAAGCCTTAATAATCTATCTTCTTCGGATCCTATATACTATTATAAGTAGTATACCCTTCGCCCATCTTCGCTTATGACACTTTCTACTCCTTTATTTCTTTTTTGCTTTTTCTAGCCCTCGCAAGAGCTTCACATTCTTTTATTTTTCTTATGCTTCTCTTGAATCTCTTCCCAAGTGGGTAGTGGTGTATTAGAGGGTTTTCTAATAGCATTCTCTCCTTCTTTGATGTACTCATAAAAGAATACAGCCTCGGTGAGGTACGACTCATTGCACTCGAATAGATTATTTATAGCTAAAATGAATATGTCTTTTCCTTTCCAATGGCCTTTAATGCATTGGTGGTATGTTGAGGGTATGAGATTATGATCGTGCAACCACTTCCTTCCAATGAGTAGATGGTAAGATATAGGCACATCGATTATTTAGAACTATGTAGAGCCCTGTATAAAGCCAACTTTAAAGTCCACATTGATATACCCTACTGTATCTACAGACACATCAGTGAAGCTATTTATAGCAATAGGTTGTCTCACCATGCACTAGTTGTTTATCCCTGTAGCCTTAAATGTAGACATTGGCATTGTATTTATAGAGGAGCCATTGTCTATGAATGTCCTCTTAATGGGATGCCCATTTAACATGCTTTTCACATAAAGAGGATGATTGTGGTTGGGATTCTTAGTGCACATGTTTGCATTTGTAAAGAGTATTGCATTCTCATGTGCATTAGCCAGTCTTCGTATAGCCTATGTTGAACTACACTCCCTATATTGTCTCTCAACGATTTAGGTAGGTATAGTTGTTGCTGCAAGCTGTGTATCCTCATTAAACCCTAGAAGTCAAAAATTTTTTCGAAACTAGTTGTCTTCATTAGGGCAGCGATCTTTGGTGGGCATTCATCCTCATTATTCTCAGTTGGAGCCTCTTGTTCGTTATGTGTCTCAGTGCATGACACATTTTCTTCTTTTGTGCTAGGATCATGGTTGAGAGCATTTGTAGTACTCCGTTAATTACTGTGTGTAAGAAGCAGATTATTACAAACATCATTATCTTTTATGATAAGTTCTCCATTGTGAGCCCTATTATTAAAAATCTTCTTCAAGGTCCGATACTCCTTTATAAGGTGACTTACGATCTTGTGATAGTTGCAACACTTAGGATCATTCTTTTCATTTTGCGTTAGTAAACGATCTATTCGTAAGAGCTTGATACTCCCATCTTGTAGCCATTGGTCAAGTAAAGCATACACCCTTCCTATTGAGCATGGGAAAGAAAGAGCTAATGCAAAGTCTCGTGATCTATCATTTCTTATCTTCTTGCCGTCTTTAGAAGTCTTAACTTAGGCCGAGTTAGCAGATGTTACTCGTTTCCTAAACCTTCAATTTTCTCCTCGTTGCCTTGCAATAGAGTTGCTAGTTCTTCTCGCAATCTTGACGAGTGTAGAGAAGGAACTTAGGTTGAGATTTTTTAGGTGGACTGTATACTTGATGAACATCCATTGGATATAGATTTTTACTAACTCTCTCTGATCACATACAACTTAGATGTCCAAAGTGTGTTCTCTGAAATGCTCTATATAATCCATCAAGTCTTCCTTCGGGTACTATTGTGTTCTTCCTATGTTTATTATAGTGACTTGTTTTTAGGTGGAGAAGAATTTATCTAGGAATAACTTATATCATGGTTGTTAAAATCACGAGTCAATTATACGATTTTACGAGTTTGCAATTTTATGAATTTTTTCATAATTAAAATAGAAAAAAAAATCATTTAGGTATAGACTTTTGATATAATTATGAGTTTAAATACACGATTTTACAACTTACTGATTCTATTGATTTTATATGATTCTACCGATTCTATACCATCCAATTCTAGGTAACATCACGATTTTAATAACTATGCTTACATATAAACCCCCATAAATCAACCAACCCTACATGGAGGTTGATATACTAGATGTATAACTTTTCAATCAGCAACTTAGAGAATTCTTTAGCTTCTAGTCGTCATCTAACTTGTATACTTCCGGGATATCGATAAAATTAAGTAAATGTTCTTTGGCACTCCCTTTCTTACCATTGAACAAAATGAACTTAGGACTAACATAGTCTTTAGGATAAGATTTCTCAACAATGTGCTAATGATAAAGGAGTCTTATGTCTAGCACTCCTATAGTGGATTTTCTTTGTATTTCTTTTAAGCATATGTGCAAGTCTTCCTTCATTACGAAAGAGGTCCTTGGAGCAGATACTATAGAAGTGGGTGCAGGGGTAGGCTAATAGATACATTCACCAAGAGCATTGGGAGGGGGAACGTCTAGTAGAGGGGTTTGTTCTCAAAGAATGTGTAGATACCCTATTTTTACCTTCGTTTAGATTTTTAAAAATAATAATAATAAAAGCCTGGTTTATGAGATATTAAATATTAAATAAAAAATAATAAAATAGAAATAATAAAAAATAATAATAACAAAAAAGAAAAAAAAGAAAAAAAAATTAATAAGAAAATAAAAAATAAAAGTAACAAATAATAAAAAAAAATATAAATGTTTTCAACAAAAGCAAGGAGGTATGGGTCTTTAAATTAAACTCAAGATTCTCAAAATAACAAAAATTAATCAAGACAGTTGGTTCGTGTGTTTTTCGCGCAAGCAAGGAGGTTATGGGTTTGATCCACATTTAAGCCATCCAAGACGTTTTATTTTTTTTTTCTTGGTCAGGTCACATGCCATGCACGTGACCATCTTCACCAACCAGCTCGGTCGAAAACAAGACAGGCAAAGAGGAAAACCCAGTGAAGGGGCATGATTTATTTATTTTTTTTAATACTATTCAACGATATTTAATACGAAATTATCCAAAAAAAACCCTTCAAAAATTTGCTAAATCCAAAGGATTCACTAACAACACATTAAAGATTTGATAAAATCAAATCTTCGATAATCCTTATCCACCTTGTCGGCCAATTAGGATCCAACCTTATGCTGAGCTCTAAATAGGATTCGATCTACATTGGCATAAATAGCAAAGTTTAGGAAACATCAGGAGGTTGGAAAAATCATCAAAAACACACACTCATATGCTTCAAATGGGAGCTTACTCTCTCTAGGATAGTCGAAACCTACCCTCTACCTTCTCTTTAAGATTACTAGCTCTACACGTAAAACTGAAACATGAAACTAGTATCAATAAGTTACTAGTGATCTCTAGTTGTGGAAAGAGGTAATATTTTGCTTCAATTGCTCGCTAGTTGAATAGATCATAAAGCTTAAGTTACAACCACCATCGACCACCTCCTAAACCACCACTTTAGGCTAGTGTTTAGTGAAAAATAACACCAAATTTGTCTTCTACACCATCGAAAACCTAGGGAACCATTCCTTAGCAACCTCTGATCTCCACCGAAGTGCTATTGATAAAGACCCCTAGCTATCGTGCTCGTAACCCAATTCGCGATCTAATCTAACCCAAGTTCGACCTAAATCTAACCTAATCCGACCTGCTCACTAGGCTTACGACAAAATCCAACCCATGTTTAGTTAAGTATTATTATTATTATTAGTTTAGTTTAGATAAATTATGTTATTTAATTAATCTTGTTAAAGCTTAATTGATAAAAATAAAGATAATTTTGATTAATAAAAATTAGAGTAGATTTTAAAAATTAATATAATTAGGTTAATAAGTTTAGCTTAATTTAATTTAGTTAAGGATAGAGTATATTAAAAACTTATGAAAATCAATTAGGAAAATTAGTAAAGTAAATAATTAGGAGGGAACCATTGTGTAGGCCTTAGGCATTATGGTGTAACCGTCGCCTATAGATAATTAGGTTCCTAACTAGATTTTTTAAAATAATCAGTAATACTTAGTTTATAAATATAAAAATTGAAAAATTAAAAACACTGGTTTATTATCTAGAATATAATTTTATTTAAAAAAAACATAAAAAGGTTTTGTCACCTAAAAAAATGATTTTGATGAAATAAAAAACTCTAATCGGTGTTTTCAAAAGTTAGGTCTTTAGTCTTTCAAAATTGAGAAATAAAGTTTAGGTTTAGAATTTTTCTTTAAAAAAATTAAAATGGTAATAAAAAAAAAAACTTAGCTTGTTTTCATAATTAAGATTAATCAACCTATTAAAGTTTTATGAAAAACAGAATTACGTTAGTTTGATCTTGATTAGTTAGTGCGTAAGCATCTACGGGCATCTATAGGGCAATCACATATAAAATTATAAAAAAAAAAACATATCATATAAAAAATTACAAAAAAAAATTATCCTTTTAAAATTTCAATTTATAATATAAAAACATAAAAATATTTTATCCTATTTTTTAGTTTGATTTTAATTAAAGCAAAAATGAAAAAAAATTTATTCTCTTTTATTTCATTTCTAAATAAGAATAGAAAATTCGTAATTGAAAAAATGATTAAAGATTTTCCATGTTGTTTTGATTTATTTCATGCTTTATCTATATGAAAAAATGTTATGTCCTACACATGTGATGGTGAAGGAAATTTATAGAAATCTTTTAATTTATTTTCCTGAAAAAAAATAATAAGTGGTAACCATTTAGATTTTAATAGTATAGCCCTTAAGTCTAAATTTTCTAGTTAATATTTTTTGAAAAATGTTTTTTAGAAAAATTCATAAACCAGTAGCTAGTTAAGGTTAATTCACCTCATTAACCTTAACTTATCTTATTTTCCAACTTAAGTTGGTGGCAAATCCAATTTTTCTTAAATAATTAAAAATATAGTTTTTCCTTAATTTTACTATTGAGTAACTTATAATAAGTGGGTTGGACTTAATATGGGTTAATTAAGGAAAAATCTAAAATCAGGTTTGACAAAATTGGGGACTCCACTAGGGACTTAATTCTTTAGTGGGCTAACCACTTTTTATCTTCAAAAAAATTACGAGCTTCTTATAAATTCCATCAGCATGTATTATTTTCTTTTAAATCATTTATGTATATTTCCTATATGAATAGTTCTCTTTTATGTAGACTAATTGGGCTTCATGATGTAGATGAAATAGCACTAGGCCCATTAGGCTCAATAATGATATTTAGGGGAATTGTTATCATACATATAAGTGCGTTAGAAGTGGTTAGAATTAAGCCACCTTAGAAACCTTGGTGGGGGACCATTGTGTAGGCTTCTGTTGATGTACTGTAACCACCTCCTGAGGTCGATTAGGCTTCCCCCACTCTTGCTTTGATGTGGCCTAAAACCTATTACCTTAGAAATGAGGGAGGCTATAAAGCTTGAGGACCTTTAGAGCCCACCCAAATTGCATTCACGTTATTTACACATGATTGAAAAATAGTGTGGCTTTAATAAAACTTAGACTTATTGATTTTTCAGATGAAGTAAAGCTTTGTCATTATATATGTATTTTTTTTCTTCTTTCTTTTTTACATTGTAAAAGTCTTATTTTATATATTACAAAGGAATGGCCAACTTAAGGTTAAGCAATGACCACATTTGCATCAGCCAGATTTATGTTAATCAGTCCTTATTATCTAAGCCCACACTTTCTAACTGGTTGGACCATTTTAACCAATAGCAGTAGGAAACCATCAAGGCCAAAGTGGGGCCACTCCTTAAGGTCCAATATGATTGGACCCTCATAAGGCCCCTAACCTACTTTTGGGATCTAGGGTTAACAGCATTCAGCTTTGGCCTACACACCCTCTCTGCAACTATTGAAGAGTATTCTCAACTGTTATAAGCCCCTCCCTGTTATGAAGAAATCATAGTTCCAAATCTGCAAGTTAGCCCAACAAGTACCTTCTATAAGCTATTGGGGGTTAGAAAGTCAGAAATAACTCGGGCCTTTACTTAGTGCAATGGAAAGTCCATAAGAATCTTAACCCTTAGAAATTGGTTTGGAACACCTGCATACTACTAGACTGATTGAGAGATTTTTATAGGAGACCAAGATACTCGGGAGTAGAATCGAGTCAATGCCTAAATCTCAGCAGTTTTTGCCAGTATCCTATTTTTGATAGCAGTTTTGCAAGTCCATTTTAGGGTAGCTGAATTAGTAATTCAGTTCTTGTTAGGCCGGTCTTACATCCCAGCCTTACTTGCTAAATAGATCCAATCTTTGAGATTTATAAAGGAGAGAGGGAATGGAAAGTTCAAAGGCTATCCAACATTGTTAATAGTATGGTTCGCTAATCATACTAAAAATTATGTGTTGGATCTTATATGGAGATCTTTAACTTCACAAATTGACTTGGTAGACTACTTTACAACCAAGATACAATTGCTAGGAGTTCAGGTTCACCAATGAATGGAGATTATGCATAGGGTTTACCTTAAGGACATATTGTGGATTGTTAAGTGGAATCACTACATGCAAGCTATTCTAAGATGTGCCAAATTCGTTGCTATCCCACTAATAGGTATTACTGGATGCACCGGCTATTTCCTAGTATACATAGTCAGACAGTTGGGACCAGTCTAAGAAACTGCTCATAGGCCCCCATTGGATCTAGTTACACTTGATTATCAGAACCCAAACATTCCCTTAGCCTTCAAAGTGAACAATCTGTAAGCTATCAAAGCCATTTGTGATACAAGAGTCTTAAGACCTATTGCAGATGTAGGAGACTTGGATAGATAAGTGGGGGATTTCAGAGCCACTAAGGAGTTCATCATGGACTTCATGCACAAGACAGGGTGATGCAAAACCCTAGGTATATTAAACCTAGAACTCGACGATCGTGATTTGAATCAGATCCCCAAGAATCGACTTGAACAGGCTATGAACAGAACTAAACCCCAACTAAACTTGTTGATTGAAACCTCAGTTATCAATTGATTTCCCCAAGCGTTTAGATAAAAGAAATCGAGGAGTTTGTGTTCAAAGAACAAAGAGAGAGTCTCTCACAAATTGTGTATTCAAAACAAATAATGTCATCTCCTCTTCTCTCATGAGGAGCTTTTGTTGTTTTACACAAAACCCTAAAAAAATTCAAAAGTCTTCCAACATAGAGAATCGGCCTTAACTTAAGAAGGGTCAAAAAAATTAAAAGAAAACAGAATAAATGACACAAGGCCAAACGACCTTTAATTGGCCCAATTCCCCTTTTAAATCGGTGGCTTCACGTCTCTTTACTATAATTTTCATCTTACAGCTCTCATATCTTTGTACACCTCTGTGTAAGCTTAAATCAAGTGAATAAAGTTCGATTCCCCTTAGCATAACTTGGTTCCCTGTCTTGTAGATTCATCACTAATCCTTACAAAGCTTCACTCATCCGCTTAGCTCTAGCTCTTATCATTGGACCTCCAATACCATGTAATAGGTCATTGGATTTTGGCTCATGAATGCTTGATGCTAGTTGATCCTCATCATTCCCTCCTTCTTTGAAAAGATTTGTCTTAAAAAAGATTCATCCTCGAATCACCTACATCATATAGAGTAAGGTCTGAAACATTAAAAGTTACGCTTACATTACCATAATGACTTGGTAAGTCAATCTTGTAAGCATTATCATTGATGCGCTCTAATACTTGAAAAGGTCCATCTCCCTTAAGGTGTAACGTCGACTTCCATTGCTTGGCAAATCTTTCCTTTCTCAAATGCACCTACACCCAATCTCTTGGATGAAAAATAGTCCTTGCACGACCCTTATTGGCCTGATGAGCATAGTTCTCGTTTTTCTTCTCAATGTTGGTCCGAACCTAAGCATGCAATTCCTTAACAAATTCTGCCTTTTTCTTTCCATCAAGATTAACAAATTCGTTAATAGGCAAAGGCAAAATATCCAATGGAGTCAAAGGGTTAAAGCCATACACAACCTCAAATGGAGAATATGATGTAGTGGAATGTACAGTCCTGTTATATGCAAATTCTACATAAGGCAAACATGTCTCCCATTGTTTTAAATTCTTATGAATCACGGCACGCAACAAGGTTGAAAGAGTCCTATTGACTACTTTTGTTTGACCATCAGTTTAAGAGTGTACAATAGTAGAGAACAACAATTTAGTACTTAGCCTATTCCACAAAGTACGCTAAAAATGGCTCAAGAATTTCACATCCCTATCACTTACAATGGATCTAGGCAAACCATGTAACCATACGATCTCCCTAAAGAACAATTTAGCAATATGTCATGCATCATTAGTTTTAGAATAGGAAATGAAATAAGCCATCTTACTAAACCTATCGACAACAACAATATGCTATCTTTGCCACTTTGAGAGCATGGTAACCCTAGTACAAAATCCATAGAAACATCAGTCCAGGGTTAATTAGGTACAGGCAATGGAATGTATTCCCCACAGGGCATTACTCTAGACTTGGCCTGTCTACACGCAATGCACTTATCACACACAGTTTGCACATTATGTTTCATCTTTAGCCAATAGAAATGTTCATGCAAAATATCCAAAGTCTTTGACACCAAAGTGTCCCAATTAAACCGCTCCCATGTGTTTCCATCATTAGCAATTCTTGTACAGAACTTTTAGGCACATACACCCTATCTTTCTTAAACAAGTACCCATTATGTCTATAGAAATTAGAATATCCAGACTCAACACAAGTGGCTCAAATTTGACCAAAATCAGCATCATTCTCATACAATTCCTTAATGAGTTCAAATCCAAGAAATTTAGTATGCAGAGAAGTCAAAAGAGAATACCTTCGAGAAAGTGTATCAGCCACCACATTTTCTTTTCCTTGGTTGTATTTAATCACATATGGAAAGGTCTCAATAAATTCAAGCCACTTAGCTTGCCTCTTGTTCAACTTACCTTGAGTTTTCGAGAACTTCAAATTCTCATGATCTGAATGAATGATGAACTCCTTAGGCCATAAGTAATGTTGCTAAGTTTGCAAGGTCCTCACTAAAGCATATAGCTCCTTATCATATACTGGATAATTTAATGCAGCACCATTAAGTTTTTCGCTAAAATAAGCAATTGGCTTAAATTCTTGCACCAACACACCACCTATACCTTTTCCAGAAGCATCGCATTTAATCTCAAAGACTTTCTCAAAATTAGGTAAAACTAGTAAGGGTGCGTTAGTCAACTTATCTTTCAGGGTATGAAAAGCCTGCTCATGCAATTCAGTTCACTTGAATTTGGCATTCTTTTTAATAAGATCATTTAGAGAAGTAGCTATGGAACTAAAATCCCTCACAAATCTCCTATAAAAGCTTGCCAATTTATGGAAGCTCCTGACCTCACTTACATTTCTTGGTGTTGGCCACTCCCGAATCGCTTTCACCTTTTCTTCATCTACAGCAATCCCATTTGCACCTATAACAAACCCAAGAAAAACCACAGTTTCCATACAAAAGGTAAACTTCTTCAAGTTCGCATACAACTTGTTTTCTCTCAAAACAGTGAACACATAATGCAAATGTTGAACATGATCATTTAAAGTCCTGCTGTAAACTGGAATGCCATCAAAGTATATAACAACAAACTTCCTAATGAATTTATGAAGAACATGATTCATTAACCTCATAAACGTGCTGGGTACGTTTGTTAATCCAAAAGGCATTACCATCCACTCATATAACCTATGTTTAGTTTTGAAAGCGTTTTTCATTCATCTCCTTCTTTCATGTGAATTTGGTAATAGCCATTATTTAAATCAATTTTAGAAAACAAACAAGCGCCATGTAATTCATCAAGCATATCATCAAGTCTAGGGATAGGATGTCTATACTTAACTGTGATCTTGTTAATTGCTCGACAATCGACACACATTCGCCATATGCCATCCTTCTTAGGAACTAAGATGACAAGGATTGAACATGGACTGAGGCTTTCTCTCACAAACCCTTTCTCTATCAAATCATCAACCTATCTTTGGATTTCCTTTACCTCCTTAAGATTCATTCGGTAAGCTAGTTGATTAGTAATAAACACACCTGGAAAAAAAATCAATTTGATGCTCAATGCCTCGTAGTGGAGGCAGACCCTTTAGTACCTCTCTAGGAAACAAATCTTCATACTCCTGTAAAAGAGACACCACCATACTGGGCAAAGAAGAGTTAAGGTCAATGTTAGTAAAATACACATCCTTACACATAAGTACAAATAGTTGTTTCCCTACTAATATTGCACTCTTTACCTCACTTTTCTTTGCAATTTTCTCTCCATTCAGTGTTTCAAAATCTTTTCTCTCATGGTTCACTAGTGTTTGTCTGTCACTCTTTTCTTTTCTTTTTTCATTCTTTTCTCGTATACTCATGTGTTTCTATCTAAACTCTTTTGCTATCCGAACCTGATCCTCACAAGCCTCCCATGGTTTTTGTGGAGTTAGAACAACCTTCCTTTTGTTTAGAACAAAAGAATATTGGTTCTTGTACCCATCATACATCACCCTCCTATCAAATTTCCATGGTCGACCCAGCAATATGTGACTAGCTTGTATGGGAACTACATCACCTCATCACGATAACCCTCGATAGAAAAAGAAATAAGAACCTGCCTGGTCACTTTCACTTCCCCACACCCATTCAACCACTGTAATCGATATAGCTTTGGATGTTTTATAGCCTTCAACCTCATCTTATCAACCAACAAGGTACTAACAACATTAGTGCAGCTACTACTATCAATGATCAAGTTACATACCTTGTTCTGCACATGACACCGAATATGAAAAATGTGCTCACGTTGAACCCCTTCACCATCATCTTGAGGCTGAGTGCTGAGGACTCGCCTCGTAATATACAACTCTCCACTCACGGGTCCTTTGAAATCGACATCATTATAATCCTTTAATGGTGGTGTATTATCATCATTAGAACTAATACTTTCCACATCTCCATGATCATGAATGATCATAACCCTTTGATTTGGACATTGAGATGTGATGTGTCCATACCCCTGACACTTGAAACATCTGACATCACGAGTTCTAATAGGTGGTTTAGTGTCAAAATTTCCCTTAGAAGAAGTAATTGGACTCTTGGCCTTCACATCCTCTTTTAGTTTTGAGTTTTTAATGTTTTTCTTCCAATTTGGCTTCCATGAAGAGTTAAAAGTCGTTCTAGATTTTGAAGTTCCCCTATACTTTAACTGCTTCTCTACCTTAATCACCCTGTGCAACAACTCCTCCATATCTACATAGTGATGTAAATCCACTACATCAACGATCTCTCGATTTAACCCATTGATGAACCTAGCCATTGTAGCCTCATCATCCTCCTCCACTCTGGCTCTAATCATAGCAACCTCCATTTCCTTATAATAGTCCTCTACGCTCCTGGACCCCTGAGTCAGTCCTTGGAACTTCCTAACCAAATCCCTATGATAGTGACTAGGGATAAACCTCTTCTGCATAATGGTTTTCATCTCGTCCCATGTGCTAACAGGCCTTTCTCCATACCTACGCCTATTACATACTAACTGGTCCCACAAAACACTAGCATAATAAGAAAACTCAACTGCAAATAATTTAATCTTCTTTTCCTTAGTGTAATTGTGGCATTCAAATACATGATCCACTTTTCTCTCCCGCTCCAAGTACAACTTTGGATCATTTTTTCCTTAAAAAGATGGTATCTTCATTTTGATGCTTCCCAAGTTACTATCTCACAGTTGGGTACTTCTTTTCTCCCTCATGTAGTTATACTCTCCTAACTCAACATCCTCCCCTTCTTCTATACTTACTCCCCCTCTTAAAGGTCTAATTGTTTCTCGCACTATAACATTGTTACTTGATGGTTCCTTACTCCGTTCCATCCTATCCATCATCTCATGGATTTGTTCCAATTCACCACTCAGTATTCTTTTCAGCTCACTCATTAAAGCATTAAACATCAATTTATTTTCCCCTCCTCCATTCTCTCCGCCAGTTGGACTTTAGCTAGACATATCTCTACAATAAAAAAAGCTTAGTAATAAAATAGATAATTTTGAACCTCATGATTCACTTGCTCACCTATTTACACTCACAAATAGATTCACTCGTGTTTTGCTCTCAAGTACAATGTTACTCACACTTCACTCTTATAGATTCTTTAATTAGAACTTGAATTGAAAACCTCCTCAACGTAAACTACTAAGGCAACTCAACTGACTAAACAATTGGTTCCAAATCAACAAGCACTTAACAGGCACATAAATAAGGATTCTATAGAGATGCAAGAGTACGGCAGAATTGGAAAGACAATATATCACTTACTATGGAATTGGAAGGACAAGATAACACCTAATACGGAATTGGAAGGATAATTATAACACTTAATTGTGTAATTTAAAGGTAATGGAATTTCCTTTGTAATTTGACAATGGATGAACACTATTGGAATTAATTGAATAAAACCTTTCTTACCTTTTTAATCCGTCGAAGAAGTAATGTAGAGGATTGGAGTTTTTGGCCAAATTCAACAAATGCAATTTATAAATATGCTAGTTTGGGGAATTTGTGACCCCGACGACAATGGATTTGATGAAACACTCCAGACTTGGCCAAAAAAAAGGACGATCGGACGCTGGCAGCAATTTCCACAGAACTAATTCTTTTTTATTTTTTTATTTTATATGATTTTCTAAAGAGATGAAACAAGAATAATGAATCGAAACAAAATAGATAAGATAAAGAATAGATTTACTTGATTCAAGAAACCAAAGCTCTAATACCAAATGATGCAAAACCCTAGGTATATTAAATCTAGAACCCGACGATTATGATTTGAATTGGATCCCCAAGAGTTTTCTTGAACAAGCTATGAATGGAACTAGACCCCAACCACACCTGTTGATTAAAACCTCAATTATCAATTAATTTTCCTAAGCGTTTAGATCAAAGAAATCGAGAAGTTCGTGTTCAAAGAACAAAGAGAGAGTCTCTCACAAATTGCGTATTCAAAACACATAATATCCTCTCCCCTTCTCTCACAATGAGCTTTTATTGTTTTACACAAAATCCTAAAAAAATTCAAAAGTCTTCCAACATAGAGAACCGACTTTAACTTAAGAAGGGCCGAAAAAATTAAAAGAAAACAAAATAAATGACACAAGGCCAGACGGGCTTTATGGCTCTACTATAATTTTCATCCTATGGCTCTCATATCTTTGTCCACCTCTGTGTAAGCTTGAATTAAGTGAATAAAGGTTGATTCTCCCTTAGCGTAACTTGGTTCTCTCTCTTGTAGATTCATCACTAATCCTTGCAAAGCTTCACTCATCTACTTAGCTCTAGCTCTTGTCATTGGACCTCCAATACCATGTAACGGGTCATTAGATTTTGGCTTATGAACGCTTGATGCTAGTTGATCCTCATCACAAGGCAGGTTAAGTACCAAACTCTAAGAATACTAGAACCTACACTAGAAAACCCAACCTCATAGTTAAAGGCTTACATGGACATGGTTAGAGCCTAAGTAGAGATCCAATGTCAAGATATGGAAAGGAGGGTGGCGATTTAGAAGGAGAAATTTGAAACTTCACAAGATTATGTGAAGATTTTATAGAACCAATTGAGGATGTTAGAGAAGAGATTCCGTGACCTGTTAATGGAGTAAGCCGGTACCCACCTTAGCAAGATCCAAAGACTATTCTAAATAGATCTTATTTTTTTAGAACTAGTTGTTAAGAATTTCAAACCAATGGTCTGTAGCCCTGGAATTTTAGTAAATCTGCAATTAGATTTGACATTCTTGTTTAATAATTTTTTTGCACTATTATTCAATTATAAATATTATTGCATCCGTGTGAGCATCTTATTTGCATATTTACTAAATGAAAAATAATAACAAAGGAGAAAAAAAAAAGCTAAGAAAATTGAAGAGTTACTAACAGTAAGAGATCCTTTCAAGGTCCTAAAAGTTACTTCTAAATAGGTTAGCTTAACTCAAGGCTCACGGTCACTAACTTTGAACATAAAACAAAGACCTCCATAGCCCACTCTCAACTTGAAAGACCCTTAACATAAAAGTCTATTCACTTTAAAAGGTCTCCTCATATGTTGCTCTAATTTAAAAACACAAAGCCTTCGAACCCCCTCCAATCTCAAGGGCTACACTTGAAATATCTCTCCATCAAGAGTTATTTATTTTAGTAAACCAAACATGAGAACAACTAATTTTTGGGGCATGCTTTCGAAGTGGCTATGGTCAATTACCAATGAGTGCAACTAAATTCCTAAGAGCGACAAGTTAAGACTAAATCATTTGTTTAAGTTCACAGGGACACATAACTCTAAAAGACTTCATGAGACTTGATGAATATAGGAAAATTTGAAAAGATATCTCATTTGTTCGAAAGGTTTAGGATGATAAGAGGTAAACCACATCCCAAATACTAACCCTTAAATACTTGAGAGTTAAGTGTTATTAATGTGAGGTTTTAGACTAATTCCTTAAAGCAGGTCTATTTTGAATTTGATACGTTAATCAAAATAATGTTAGGCATTCATTTTTGCTATCTTAAACACAACAATCCTTTGTTAACCCCATTTGAGCTTATATAAGAAGAGTTTCAAAATTTAACCCTGTCAAGAACCACCCCACAATGGGATAATTAGGAAGATAGGGACATCAATCAAGAAAAAAGGAATTAACTAAATAGTACTGGCCTTAGTTGCAACAATTCAAGGATAATTTTTGCCGTGGATAATTTATTTCTTTTGAGATGAAGAAAAGTCCACATTCTGAAAAACCACACATGACCCACTAGAGATAATTACCATTGGGCCCAAAAGAAAAGAAAAAAAAAGGGGGGGGGGGGGGTGTTGAAGAAAATTAAGGGAAAGAAAAGAAATGAGAAAAGCCTAAGAATGTAGTTAAACTTATACACAAATAAAAAAGTAAGCTTAACAATACTTAAAAACACTAGGGACAAATACAAGAACCCAAACATTATAGTTCAAAGATATACCACCCTTCTCTAAAGACTTCTCTAGATCATTAAAAATATTTTATCTTAAGCAAAACTTGCGGAGGCAAGTACTATTCTATTTTTTCTCACGGTTTCATGACTTGTAAATGCAAGTTAAAATGGTGATTCTTTCAAAATATACCTTAACATTAGTACCTTTTTGAAACCAATAACCAAACGCCTATATTGCATTACAAGTCCCAAAAAGGCTTAACAGATTGATCAAAGCATATTACTTACAAGAAAGACCATAATTTTTTGAACAGAAGTCAAGAGTGACGTCTAAACTAAGAGATTGTGAGGAAGCCCTCTTAGATTAAACCAATTAAGAATGAGATATCTGTTTTCAAATGGAATGAGGGAATTTAAAGTCATCCCTTAATGGTATTGTCTGCCTAAAATTTTAATATTTATACCCCCAAGAAGAAGATATAAGTCTTAATTGCAAGAAACCCCTCAAAAGATGATTGACTGAACCAAGACACTACTTTTCCAAGATTAAACCAAATCTTTTAAGAAAAATGAGGCAAAAGAGTGAGTGATTATTAAGTAGTGGGGTAATTGTGCCCTTATTTGTATTTTTGAGAGCCTTATTAGACTCTTTACTTGTTAACAATTTAAAATAATAATAATAATAATAATAATAATAATAATAATAATAATAATAATAATAATAATAATAATAATAGTTCTTTTAGATTTTTTGAGAAAAAAGAGAAAATTTTCGAAGTTTGCTAGAAGATGCTTTAATACTTTGTCACCTTATCCTTAAGTTTAGAAGAGCATTTGTCTTGAAAATTTTTAGAAAAGGTTTAGTTATCATTTGTTCAAAAATTTTAAGTCATCCTAAATTTAGAAACTTTTGACCATTATTTGAAAAATAAGATTCTGACTTAGGAATTCATTCCCACTGTTGGTTAGTTAGCTCATAATGGGGTACTTTCCTAGATATCCTCTTATTACGGTTGCTAGTCTAAAAAGACGCTTCCCATTATTAGTTAGTTAACCCATAATTGGGCACTTTACTAGATATCCTTATTTTATGGTTTGCTAGTCTAAAAAGATGCTTCTCACTATTGGTTAGTTAGTCCATCATGGGGTACTTTTCTAGATAATCTCTTCCTTAGGGTTGCTAGTCTAGTATGATGCTCCCTATCATTGCTCAGTCAGCTCATAATAGCACTTTCCTAGATAATCTCTTCTTTTAGAGTTGCTAGTCTCGTGAGACGCTTCTTATTATTGATTAGTTAGCTTATAAAAGTACTTTCCTAAACAATCTCTTCCCTAAAAAATCTCTTATTTAAGGTTGCTAGTCTCGTAAGACGTTTCTTATTATTGATTAGTTAGCTCATAAGAGCACTTTCCTAAACAATCTCTCCTTTAATATTGCTAGTTTAGTGAGACGCTTCTTATTATCAATTAGTTAACTCATAAGAGCACTTTCCTAGATAATCTCTTCTTTAAGGTTACTAGTTTAGTGAGACGGTTCCTATAATCGATTAGTCAACTCACAAGAGTACTTTCCTAGTTAATCTCTTCTTTAAAGTTGCTAGTCTAGTGAGCTAGACACTTCTCATCATCAATTAGTCAGCTCATAAGAGCACTTTCTTAGACAATCACTCTAAGGTTGCTAGTTTGGTGAGATGTTTCTCATCTAAGATCACTCCCCAAGGATTATTATTCATCATAAAACAACTATCTTCTTTTGCAACATAGGATTGCTAGCCCATGAAGCGTTTTCTTTACTTAACCTTTTGGTTGGATAGTTCCCTGGTGGATCCAAGTTTAGATAGCCAGCTAACTATAGCGTTGTCCATTCTTTTTCTCAGGCAAAAATGGTATATTTTTTGTCTTTGTAGCCAAGTTTTCCCAAACTTTACTACAAAAAGGAGCAGTTGTAAATACCTAATTTTTACTCCTGTCTAGATTTTTTTAAATAATAATAATAAAAAGCTTAGTTTATGAGATAGTAAAAATTAAATAAAAAATAAAATAGAAATAATAAAAAATAATAATAACAAAAAAAATAAAAAAGAGTTTTTAATTAATAAGAAAATAAAAAATAAAAAGTAACAAATAACAAAAAAAAATAAAAAATATAAATATTTTCAACAAAAGTAAGGAGATATGGGTTTTTAAATTAAACTCGGGGTTTTCAAAATAGCAAAAATCAATCAAGATAGTTGGTTGAAATGCAAATTAATTGCAATAAGAAATTGAGAAAAGGCCTGCTCAACTGGTTCGTGTGTTGTTTGTGTAAGCAAGGAGAGCTAAGGAGGTCGTAGGTTCAATCCACATGTAGGTCATCTAAGACGTTTTATTTTTTTTTTCTTGGTCAGGTCACATGCCATGCATGTCTTCTCCAATGAGCTTAGTCGGAAACAAGAGAGGTGAAGTGGAAAACCCGGTGAAGGGGCGTGATTTGATTTTTTTCTTTACACTATTCAATGAGATTTCATATGAAATTATCCAAAAAAAACCTTCAAAAATTCGTCTAAATCCAAAGGATTCACTAACAATGCATTGAAGATTTGATAAAATCAAATCTTTGATAATCCTTATCTACCTCACTGACTAACTAAGATCCAACCCTATCTCAAGCTCCAAATAGGATTCAATCTCCATTAGTATAAATAGGGGATTTTAGGAAACATCAGGAGGTTTAAAAAATCACAGAAAACACACTTATAAGCTTCGGCTGGGAGCTTTCTCTCTCTAGGATAGTCGAAACCCACCTTTTACCTTCTCTATAAGATTACTAACTCTACATGCAAAACCGAAACACAAAACTACTATCCATAAGTTCCTAGTGATCTCTAGTTTTGGAAAAAGGTAATCTTTTGCTTCACTTGCTCATTAGTTGAATAGATTGGAAAGCTCGAGTTACAAACATTTTCAGCCACCTCCTAAACCACTACCTTAGGCTAGTTTTTAGGAAAAAATAACACCAAATTTGCCTTCTACACCCTCAAAAACCTAGGGAACCACTCTTTATCCACCTTTGATCTCCATTAGAGCATTGCTAATGAAGACCCCTAGCCATCGTACCCGCGACTTGATTTACGGTCCAATCCGACTCGAGTTCGACTTGGATCCAACCCAATTTAACCCATGCATTAAGCCCGCAACTAAATCCGACCCATGTCCAATTAAGTATTATAATTATTAGTTTAGTTTAGATAAATTATTTTATTTAATTAATCTTGTTAAAGCCTAATTGATAAAAATAAAGATAAGTGTAATTAATAAAAATTAGAGTAGATTTTAAAAATTAATAATATAAATATTACTATGCTAATAACTTTAGCTTAATTTAATTTAGTTAAGGATAGAGTATATTAAAAACTTATAAAATTAATTTTGAAAATTATTAAAATAAAAAATTAGGAGGGAACCATTGTATAAGCCTTAGGCATTGTTGTATAACCGTCATCTATGGACAATTAGGTTCCTAACTAGATTTTTTAAAATAATGAGTAATACTTAATTTATAAATATAAAAATATAAAAATTGAAAAATTAAAAATAATGGTTTATTATCTAGGATATAGTTTTATTTTGAAAAAAAAAACATAAAAGGTTTTATCACCTAGAAAAATGATTTTGATGAAATAAAAAACTTTAATTGGTGTTTTCAAAAGTTAGGTCTTTAGTCTTTCAAAATTAGGAAATAAAGTTTATGATGCGTAAACCCTAGGTATGTCAAACCTAGAACCCGTCGTAAGTTATTTGAATTAATACCCTAAGGATTGTCTCAAACAAGTAGCACGTAACTAAACCCCAATCACACCTATTGACTAAAACCTAAGTTATCAATTAAGGGTTTCCTATAGCAATTCGGTTAAGGAATTCCTAAAGGAGATTTTTTTTGCAAAGAACAAAAGAGGGCTTTTTTGTTTTCCACGAAATGTGTTGTAAAATTCTATTCAATCATAAGATCCTCTTGTGCCGGCCTCCTTACACGTTTATATAGTGTATACATGTATCAATATGAAAACCTAACTTTCCTATTCTAATTTACTTCCTTATCCTCATGTGGACCGAGCAAGTAACTAAATATTCCAAATTACAAACAAATAACAAATAACAACAAAACTCGCAAGTCTCCTTCCTTGTTTTGGTTCAACATTCAACATTTGTGCTTGGACTTCAATTCCTTGTATTCTTCCATGGAAACGTGAATTACATTAATAGGTATTGGTTCTCCTTTCATGTAATTCAATTCCTTAGTTTGTAGATCCATGATCAGTCCTTGTAGGGCATCATTCATCCTTTTTACTCTAGCTCGGGTCGTTAGTCCTCCAATTCCTTGCAATGGATCTTAAGTCCTTGGTTCGGTCTTCTTAAGTGCTAGATGATCCTCATCATTCCCTCCTTCCTCGAAAAGATTTGTCCTCGAATCACCTACATCATAAGGAGTAAGATCAGAAACATTAAATATAGCACTTATATTACCATAGTGGCTTGGCAAATCTATCTCGTAGGCATTATCGTTTATGTGCTCCACCACTTGGAAAGGTCCATCACCCCTTGATGCAATTTAGATTTTCATTGTTCAACAAATCGTTCCTTTCTTAAGTGCACCCAAACTCAATCGCTTAGATGGAACGCGGTTTTGATGCATCCCTTGTTGGCCTGGCGAGCATAGTGTTCGTTCTTCTTCACGGTATTAGCTCGGACCTGAGTATGTAAATCCCTAACAAATTCTGCCTTTTTCATGCCATCAAGATCAATAAACTCATTAGTAAGTAAAGGCAATATATCTAATGGAGTTAAGGGATTGAAACCATACATAACCTCAAATGGAGAGTAAGATGTAGTAGAATGTACTATTCTATTATATGCAAACTCTACATGAGGCAAACATGTTTCCCATTGCTTCAAATTTTTATCAAGCACAACACGTAGCAATGTGGAAAGTGTCTTATTAACTACCTCTGTTTGTCCATCCGTTTGAGGATGTGCTACAGTGGAAAACAGTGAATTTTGTGCCTAGCCTATTTCATAAAGTACGCCAAAAGTGACTAAAAAATTTCATATCTCTATCACTCACGATAGAGTTAGGTAAATCGTGTAATCGCACAATCTCTCTAAAGAATAGATCAACTATATGTCGTGCATCATTAGTTTTAGAACAGGCAATAAAATGAGTCATTTTACTAAACCTATCGACGATAACAAATATGCTATCTTTGCCATTCTGAGACTTAGGTAAACCTAGTATGAAATCCATGGAAATGTTAGTCTAAGGTTGACTAGGCACATGTAATGGGAGATACTCCCCATGGGGCATGACTTTGGATTTAACCTTTCTACATGCAATGCATTTATCACACATAGTTTGCATATCACGTCTCATCTTAGGCCAATAGAAATGTTCATGCAAAATATCCAAAGTTTTCTTCACACCAAAATGTCCCATGACATTGCCGCCATGCATTTCCCTCACCAACAACTCTTGTATGGAACTTTTAGGCACACACAATATATCCTTCTTAAATAAATATCCCTCATGCCTATAGAAGTCCGCATACCCACTTTCAAAACAAGCAGCCTAAATTTGACTAAAGTCAGCATCATGTTCATATAAATCTTTCATGCGTTAAAACCCAAGCAACTTAGTATGTAAAGAGGTTAACAGAGAATACCTCCTAGATAGTGCGTCGGCCACTACATTCTCCTTGCCCTGCTTGTATTTGTTGACGTATGGAAAGGTTTCAATGAGCTCCAACCATTTGACATGCCTCTTGTTCAACTTTCCCTGTATCTTTAGGTACTTCAAGCTTTCATGATCGGAATAGATGATGAACTCCTTGGGCAATAGATAATGCTGCCATGTTTGCAACGTCTTCACCAGGGCATATAACTCCTTATCATACACAAGATAATTCAGAGCAGCATCTTAGAGTTTCTCACTGAAGTAGGCTATCGGTTTAGAATCCTGCATTAAGAGACCACCAATACCCTTCCTGGAAGCATCACATTCGATCTAAAAAACTTTATCAAAGTTAGGTAATACTAACAAAGGAACGTTAGTTAACTTACCTTTTAAGGTCTAGAATGCCTGCTTATGTATTTCTGTCCATCTGAATTTGGCATTCTTTTTCACAAGGTCATTAAGTGGAGCAACAATGGAGCTAAAGTCTCTCACAAATCGTTTGTAGAAGCTAGCTAGTCCATGGAAGCTCCTGACGTCATTAGCATTCTTTGGTGTTGGCCACTCTCGAATTGACTTCACCTTCTCCTCATCGACAACGATTCCATCTACACCTATAATAAAACCAAGAAAAACCACAAACTCCATATAAAACGTGCACTTCTTTAAGTTGGCATACAATTGGTTTTCCCTTAGAATAGTAAACACACTCTGCAGATGTTGTACATGATCATCCAATGTTCTGCTATAAATCAGGATATTATCAAAATAAATGGTAACAAATTTTCCTAAGAAATGACACAAAACATGATTCATCAATCTCATGAAAGTGCTAGGTGTATTTGTCAACCCAAAAGGCATTACCATCCATTCATATAATTCATGTTTTGTTTTAAAAGCAGTTTTCCACTCATCCCTCTCTTTCATACGAATTTGGTAATATCCATTTTTAAGGTCAATTTTAGAAAATAAATGTGCACGATGCAACTCATCAAGCATATCATCTAATCTAGGAATAGGATGTTTGTACTTAACTGTGATTTTGTTGATCACTTTGCAATCTATGCACATACACTACATCCTATCCTTCTTAGGGACTAGTATCACTGGAACTAAGCACGGGCTCAAACTTTCTTACACGAATCCTTTCTCCATTAACCCTTCAACTTGTCTTTGAATTTCCTTAGCCTCCTTAGGATTGGTTCTATATGCTAGCCGGTTGGGAATGGAAGTGCCCGGCATGAAGTCAATCTGGTGCTCTATCCCTCGTAGAGGGGGTAGGCCTTATGGTACTTCTTCAAGGAACAAGTCTTTGTATTCTTGCAATAAAGACACAACAACACTAGGTAAAACGGAATTAAGGTCAACATTAAAAAAATATAAATCCTTGTACATGAGTATAAGTAATTGTTGCTTGGCTAACACTGCACTCTTAACCTCACTCTTTCTAGCCAGACTTTCTGCTCTCTGTGTTTGAGTGTCTTTTCCCTCTATACTCACTAGTGTTTGCTTCTCACTCTTTTTCTTTTTCTTGTCACTCTTCTCTTGTGCACTCAAGTGTTTTTCTCTAAACTCCTTTGCAATCTACACTTGATCCCCACAAGCTTCCCATGGTTTTTGTAGTGTGAGAACCACTTTCCTTTTATTTAGTACAAAGGAATATTGGTTCTTGTGCCCATCATATGTAATCCTCCCATTGAATTGCTAGGGCGCCTTAACAATATGTAGCTAGCCTACATAAGTACCACATCACACATGGCCTCATCTTTGTAGCTCCCTATAGAAAAGGCTATAAAAACCTGCTTGGTCACCTTTACCTCCCCGCATTCATTTAACCATTGTAATCGATATGGTCTCGGATGTTTCACAGCTTTCAATTGCATCTTATCTACCAACAAGGTGCTAGCAACATTATGTAGCTGCCACTATTGATTATCAAGCTACACACTTTACTTTACACATGACACCGTTTATGAAATATGTGCTCACGCTGGATCTCCTCATCATCCTCTTGGGGTTGTACACTAAGTACTCTCCTCGTGACATACAACTCACCACTTATGGGTCCCTCTAAATCAATGTCATCATATTCCTATGATGGTGATCCTCTTCCTCTTTTGAACTTACGTTCTTTACATCCCCATTATCACATATGATCATAGCTCTTTGATTTGGACATTGGGATGCAATGTGCCTAAATCCCTAACACCTAAGACACTTGATATCTCTAGTTCTGGAAGGGGGGTTAGTGTCAATTTTACCCTTAGATGCAGCAATTGGATTCTTAACCTTCACGTCCTCCTTAGGCTTGGAATTCGTGGAGTTCCTTTTCCAATTAGACTTTCAAGGAGATTTGGAAGTCGACCTAGTCCTCTGGTCACTCCTATATTTTAATTATCGCTCCACCTTTATTTCTCTATGTAACAGTTCTTCCGTATCCAAGTAGTGGTGTAAATCTATTACATTAGCAATTTCCCGATTCAGACCATTAATAAATCTAGCCATAATGGCCTCATTATCCTCCTCCACTTTAGCCCTAATCATGGCTATCTCTAACTCCTTATAGTAGTCCTCTAGACTTTTGGTTCCCTGTGTCAATTCTTAGACTTTCCTAAGTAAGTGACTAGAAATAAACCGTTTTTGCATTATGGTCTTCATCTTTTCTCAAGTACTAATAGGTCGCTCTCCATACCTACGCCTATTATGCACAAGCTGATCTCACCATACACTGGCATAATTTGTGAATTCTACTGCAACCAATTTTATCTTCTTCTCTTCGACATAGTTATGGCATTCAAACACATGATCTATTTTCCTCTCCCACTCTAAGTACAACTCCCAATCATTCTTTCCCTGAAACGTTGGGATTTTCATCTTAATGCTACCCAGGTTACTATGACGCCTCTAGGTGTTCCCTCTCTCTCTCACGTTGTGATATTCACTAGAGTCAAAATCCTCACCTTGTTCTATCCTAACTCCTCCTCTAATCGGTTTACCTACTCCTTGCCTAACAGTGGTACTGCTAGATGGTTCCCTACTCCTCTCCATCTTATCCATTCTTTCATGGATCTGTTCAAGCTCACCAGTCAGAATCCTTTTCATCTCCCCCATCAACTCCTCAAACATTACCCTATTTTCACCTCCATTCGTATTCTGTCCTAACATATTTTTAAAGTTTTTCAATAAAGTAAGATCACAAGAAAAATATGTTCCTTACACTCACTCGTGTATTGCTCTCAATTAATGATATGCTCACAATTTCACTCGTGTATGTCCCTCAAAATTATGTCCTCACAACCTGCTTTTACAATCTTTTGCTAGGAACTCGGATTGGAAATTTCTCAACATAATTTACTAAGTCACACCTAATTAACTCCTTCGGTTTTCTTATCACGGTGACACTTGGAAATTAGAAGCTATCTTCAATAGCTATGACACACAATATGAACTCGGAAACAAGACAATCGATTCCTTTGCATGCAATTCAAAAGGATAATAGTTTGCATCGAAAACAATTAGTGATTATGGAATGTATTTTTCAGATGCACAATTTAGAAAGCACAAGATATAAATTGCAGTTGGAATTGGAAAGTGTATTTGGCAATTGAATTGTAACTTGCCAAAAGTAAAATTTCTTTTGGAGATTTCGATTCTTAGATTTCTTCACAACTGAATTGATATATATATATATATATATATATATTGCACGTATGCTTTCAAGATGAACTAGGAATTGAGACACAATTGAATTTCAATGGCTAAACTAAACTTATATGTTGTCGGTCTCCAATGGTTTTTGTAACTGAAATAAGATTTTTTTTTTATACGAATTTTAGATATGAATAAGAGTATGGAAATTGAATAACAAATAAATAACAAAAGGATAGAGATTACTTGATTTAAGAAGCCAAAGCTCTGATACCAAATGATGCGTGAACCCTAGGTATGTCAAACCTAGAACCCGTCGTACGCTATTTGAATCAATACCTCGAGGATCATCTCGAACAAGTAACATGTAACTAGACCTCAATCACACCTGTTGACTAAAACCTAAGTTATCAATTAAGGGTTTCTTATAGCAATTCGGTTAAGGAATTCCTAAAGGAGAGTTCTTTTGCAAAGAATAAAAGAGGGCTTTTTCGTGTTCTACGAAATGTGTTGTGAATTTCTATTCAATCATAAGATCCTCTTGTGCTGGCCTCCTTATACGTTTATATAGTGTATATATGTATCAATATGAAAACCTAAATTTCCTATTCTAATTTACTTCCTTATCCTCACGTGGATCGAGTAAGTAATTAAATATTCTAAACTACAAACCAAAAACAAATAACAACAAAACCTGCAAGTCTCTTTCCTTGTTTCGGTTCAACATTCAACGTTTGTGCTAAGACTTCAATTCTTTGTATTCTTCCATGGAAACGTGAATTACATTAATAGGTATTGGTTCTCCTTTCATGTAATTTGATTCCTTAGTTTGTAGGTCCATGACCAGTTCTTGTAAGGCATCATTCATCCTCTTTGCTCTAGCTCAAGTCATTGGTCTTCCAATTCCTTGCAATGGATCTTGAGTCCTTGGTTCGGTCTTCTTAAGTGCTAGATGATCCTCATCAGTTTAGGTTTAGAATTTTTCTTAAAAAAAATTAAAATGGTAATAAATGTAAACTTAACCTATTTTCACAATTAAGATTAATTAACCTATTAAAGTTTAATGAAAAACAAAACTGTTTTAGTTTGATCTTGATTAGCTGGTATATAGGCACCTATTGGACAACCACATAAAATTACAAAAAATAATAATAATAATAATAAATTTACCATATAAAAAATTATAATTTTTTTTATCATTTGAAAATTTTTTTCCTTTTTTTTAGTTCAATTTTAATTAAAGCAGAAATGTAAAAGTTTTATTTTCTTTTATTTCATTTCTAAATAAAGAATAGAAAATTCGTAATTAAAAAAAATGTTTAAAGATTTTCCAGGCTTTTTTGATTTATTTCATGCTTCATCTAAATGAAAAAAATGTTATGTCTTGCACATGTGATGGTGAAGGAAACTTATAAGCTTTTAATTTATTTTCTTGAAAAAATAATAAGTGGTAACCATTTAGGTTTTAATGAGATAGCTCTCAAGTCTAGATTTTCTTATTAATATTTTTTCCAAAACTTTTTTAGAAAAATTTATAGACTAGTAGCTAGTTAAGGTTAATCTACCTCATTAACCTTAACTTATCTTACTTTCTAACTTAAGTTAGTAGCAACTCTAATTTTTATTAAATAATTAAAAATATAGTTTTTTCTTAATTTTACTGTTGAGTAAATTATATTAAGTAGGTTAGACTTAATATGGGTTAATTAAGGAAAAATCCAAAATTAGGCTCGACAAAATGTTTTCCTCTTCAATGGGAGGATTAGTTAGAGGAGCTACATGTGATGGAGTTGCATGGATAGTGACTTGCTGCACAGTAGTGTTGGTGTTTGGTGGAGCCACACCTCGTTGTGCGGTAGTAGGGGTAGCTAACCCTATGACAAGCAAGGCAAGCATGGTCATGAGTTGATTCAAAGTCTTATGTCCTCTTACATTGCTTGCATTGTTTGTGCAGGATCTATTAGAGTCTCAAGTTGTGAATTGCCTTGGTTGGTATTTTGCGATAGTTGAGGTGGGTTCTGCTCTATTAGATTCAAAGCCTTATGTTCTCTTGCATAGCCTACATTATTTGTGTACAATCTATTAGAGTCTCAGGTTGTGAATTACCCTGACTAGTATTTTGCGATAGTTGAGGTGGGTTCTCCTCTATTAGTTTAGTATTAGAATCTTGTTCTTGAAAATTATTATTAGATGGTCCTCTCTTCCTAGAAGGTGCCATTACTCTTCTATCTATTAGCTTTGTCTCTAGCAGAGTTGCCAAAATGTAGATGAGGGGTTCTAGTATGAGTAGTCATGTGAGTATCACGCAGATATCGCACTGCATGTGACTTCAAATAAATGATGTAGAGTAGGAATGTTAACGAGCCGGGTTTGGGATCGGTTAATTGAAACACATACCCAACTTGATAAGGAAGGAAAGTAACAAAACTCGACCTGACCTGATATGGGATTTTTACAGTAAACTCGAACCTGCCTCACCTAGAAAAACCAATACCCAAACTTGACCCAACCTAACTCGAAAATAAATTAAATCTTTTTTTTAATTACTTTTACTTATTTTCATATGTCATTTCTTCAATTTATTATTAATCTACGTGTGATAGAAAGATTAAGAGATGAACGTAATATACATTATATTAATTTATGTGAAATCATAAAAGACTAAATAAAAAAGAACATAAAACAAAACTAATTTACACCATATATTGAACGTAAAAATGAAGAGAGGAACAAAAATATGGATGCAATGGCAACACCAAACAACAAGTCCAGCAATCTATAGATGAAATTTTTTCAAGTCTTACAATTCTTTAATTGTTGAGAATATTCACAAAATCCCATGACTAAATTTAGCACAATTCTCTAAAAAGCTCCACCTATGTCTTGCAATGAAATGTAATATAAGCATGTAACATATATTAACAATTGAAATTTTTCTTAAAAAAAAAAACTCCGTAATGACATATTTTTACTTACTCACTCTTAAATCTACATAGTTCTGGAATTCACCCCCAATCCTCTTCATCAATATTCTCTATATTTACGAAGAGAAAAAAAAATATGTTGAATAAATCAAATAATAGACAATAAAAACTTTATTAATAACTAAATAAATGCAAATATTATGTAATATAAACTCTTGCCTCTTGTTTCATATGATAACCAAATTTGAGTACACATCAATGCCTCAATTGTATCTAGATTGAGTCGACTTTTGTGTGAGCTAATTACTTGTCTGCTAGTGCTAAAAGTAGATTTAGAA
This sequence comes from Laguncularia racemosa, assembly GCA_037954665.1. NCBI lineage: Eukaryota > Viridiplantae > Streptophyta > Magnoliopsida > Myrtales > Combretaceae > Laguncularia > Laguncularia racemosa. Next base: position 1,667,945 of record JBBMOL010000133.1, read on the forward strand.
GCAACTGTAGATACATGAACAACTAATATATCCCTAGCTATTTCTTACAATGTAAGATACTTGATTCCATTTGATTTCCACCAATTAAGGATATCAAAATTATCTATCCAAGGCAACACAAGCTCTTCTAAGTAATGCTCTAACTTTGACTTTACCTGGCCATTAGTATTGATGGTGCGCAGGTATTACACTAACCTTAATTTTCTTGTAACATTAGTACAAACACTATCATTGCTTGCTGGAGAACTGAAAGAACTATTACCATTGCTTGTGCGAGTGCTCTTACTATGATGACATTTGGCATTATACTGATATTCTTGAAGTAATTCAAAACAAGTGTTTCTAATATTTTGTATCTCCATTGAAGCATTCACCCCATAAACATTAACAAACATAAAGTCCACAACCTTCATTTTAAAGTAGGGATCTAAAATAGTACAATCGACCATAATAATATACACATCACCCCAATATTTTTGAAACTTCTCAAGCATTTTCTAGGCCATAGTATTAATAATGACACCGACAGAGTCCTTCCATTCAATCAAAACTTCCCTAATTTCATACACCTTTCCAAAATAATAATTTGCTATTGGATATTGAGTACAAAAAAAAAAAAAAAGATTAGTTACCTCATAAAATATTGCTAACTTGTTGCAAATTTCTTCTACTAGCTCCCATTCATCATCTATTGGAAGAAATTTGTAGTGTCTATCCATATGCTGAACTTTGTAGAAAACTTCTTTATATCCAATTGCTGTGACAAGCATATCATATGTTGAGTTCCATCTGGTTTTGCAATCTGAAGAAAGCTTTCGATGATACAAAATATCAGTTGCTTGCATCCTCTCCAAACTTCTACACTTATGATGGTGTTGCAGACAAAAATGCGACACTTTCACAAATCTTCTGAATTGCTTTTTTCTATTACACTCACACCTTCTTTTACAATCAAGTTTAAGATATGTGCATAACAACGTATATGAATTACCTTCCCATGAAGAATTGGATCATCTCTTCGCGGCTTCAACAATAAAGTTGTCATCATCGCATCATTCATGGATCAATTATCTATAGTAACTGTAGATAATTTTCCATCTAAACTCCACGACATTAGTGACTTAAAGAGATAATCAGCAAATACTTCATTTATATGTGGAGTTGGAACATATACAAAACTGCATAAATATGTAAATAAGGTTAATAGGAATATGTAAATGTACTTTTTCAATAGATAAAATAAGAAAGACATGATAACAAAGAAGCTTACTTTAACAGTTAACTTTGAAGCTTCCAACTGTTGTCAATGAAGTGTACATTCATGGTCATGTATCTCCTTTTCTGATTAGATGTCTACATGTTTGTTGTTATAGTGTCAAGTCTAATTTTTTATTTTTTCATTTTCATTCCTAATTCGATTTATACTAGACCCTATGCTCATATAATATAAGTCCTCGACTTGAACTAGGAATTTCGTCTTATTTTGGAGTCGCTACCCAACTGAAGTTAGGAAATATTATTGAATTAGGACTAATTGAGCAGATTAACCTTAATTTAGACAACTAGTCAACAAGATTTCCTCTTTTCATTTTTGTGAAAGAGGAAAGGGAAAACCAAAATTTTTGGACTCAAGGGCTAACCTATTAAAACCTTAAAGTTACCACCTTATTCTTCTGAAATCTAAACCCTATCTTAATGTCTTTCATTGTTATTTATTTTGTTTTTATTTTTGTTATTTTTTGTTGTGTTTTTTCTTATTGATTAAAAAAAACTTATTCTTAATATGGAAAATGATTTTTTATTCTTTTTAGAGTTGTCCCAAATGAGTGCCTACGTACCCGCTATTCAGGATCAAATAAGTTGTAGCTTGCTTTTTATAAAAAGCTTTAGTGGGTTAGTTAATTTTAATTATGAAAATACCTCTGGTTTACGTTTTTATTATTTTTAGCATTTTTTTGGAAAAAAATCTAAGCTTAAGCTTTATTATTATTATTTTTTGAAAAAAGATTAATTTAAGGAAAAACCAATTTTGGATTTATTTAAGAAAAGGATTTTTTCTAAGTGATAAAAATTATTTTTATCCATATCATTAACCTACCTTAATTATTATTATTTTTAATTTTTAATTTTTTAATTTTTTTAACATTTTTATTTTATAATTTTTTATTATTTTATCTACTCTAAACTAAACATGAAAAAAAAAATCTAAATTCTATCTTTTTTCCTAATATTATTTTTTATTTTTATTATTGTTATTATTTTTATTTTCGAATTGTAAACAAACAAATAAAAAAACAAAAAAATAAATAATAAAAAACAAAAAAATCCGACTTACCTGGATTTGGGTATGGTGCGCGGGTCGGGTCAAATTGGGTTGGGTTGGATTGGATCGGGTCGGGTCGGCGGGTTAGGTCGCAGTGGCTAGAAATCCTTGTCGGCATTCTGGTGGTCCTTTTCATCGAATGAGGGGTGTTTCTGAAGCTTCTGAGGATGAGGAACCTAAGGTCGGTGGTGGTTGCGGTCGAAAACCTTCCCAAGTGGCGTTTCGAGGCGATGGTGATCAACAGTCGTGCTAGGGAACTTCGACGAAGCTTCAATCTCTCTTATTTTCTCTCTTTTCTCACTTTTGATCCATCCTCTAGCTTCCTGCCCTCAATCTCTATTTATAGGCGTCGAAAACCAAGTGGGATAAGCTCGGATTTCCTCTGATCAGCACGAATCGAATTTTTTTGTTGAAACCCATCTCCGATTCGTGTAAATCCTTCAATTTATTGCGATTTGATTCCAATGGGATGATGTTTATCTTATTTTAGTTAAAGATTTGGTGGATTTTGTGTAAAAATCGCATCAAAATGGTTGAAATTCGAATTTTTCCTCGCCGGCAACGATCTTAGATGGAGGTTGAAGACGATCATGTGCCCGACGCGTGCACTCCCTTCGTCTAATCACAAGTTGGCATGTGTCTTGGGGAAGATAAAAAATCTGGCAAAACACGGAATGCGTCCCCCGAGATTCGAACCCTCAACCGAGCCCCCTTCCTTGTGCCTTAAGCCATGGTCCGAACCAGCTAGGCTAGCCCACTTCTCAGTTTTATTTAACACGTAAATTGTATATACGTGTTACATTTTTTATTATTTTGAAATTCTAAAAATTTGTAAAAATTATTTAACTCCTTTTTTTTATTATTTCTATCATGATTTTCCAAAATTGATATATTTTTTAAACATTTTTTTATTTTTTGAATATTTTTCCTTTTTTGCTAAATTAGAAGAAAGTTGAGAATTGACCATTATTAATTATTAAGGTAAAAAATGGGGTGTTTACATATAGCAACTCAGGAATTTAGGCCTTTCAACATCACTCACAATTTTTCTTTCTCCCCATTATAAATACTCATAATTTCATTCCTTGTGGTGCTACGACTGATATGATTTACCAATGGCTAAATGCTATTGATATTCTCTCTAAACCACTCATGTTCAACCATGGAAATGGGATAATCATGAACAATGATTGCCTTTGCAAGTTTTTGTCTTGATATTTCTTGATTGAATGACCAATTTCCAATCCTTAACCCGCTCTCACTATTGGTTTCTCTTTTTTCAATAGATAGAAGACATTGCCTTATGTTTATTTGTTTTTTTCTCTGCAAGCATCGATTCAAATGATTATGCAAATGCTTTGTTTCATGTGAACTATTTGCTTTTAGTCTTCTACTACAATGATTGCACACAACAAAATCCTCCCCGTCAATTGTGGTTTCATCATCTCACTCCACACACTCAAAGTCAACTTACGTTTGCTAGCAAGTTTACTTGTATCAATATTTCTTGCAACTTTAGAACTTAATGTAGTTGTTGATTTTCTTCTTGCACCTTCCTTTTCAAATCCAAATGTAGGGAATGAAATTTCCTCAACTTCATTTGCATCCATGCTCTCCTCAATTTCATGTATATCCATTTTTCCTACATTGTATAATAAATTTTGTAAATATTTTAGTACCACAAATACCATCAGTCATAATTATTTTATCATAAACTCCAACATAAAAATAATAGAATATAGGATACTACAAGCTAAGGGATCATGCTTTTAGGTCATCTTGCACCACTTTAATCATACTTTCAACACTCAACAACCTCCATTTGTCGCTGCAGCCACTGCATGGTTGCTAATACCAGTGGCTCTAACTTTACAATCTGTTGCCCTGGCTTGAAGGTGCTAAATCCAAGCTCTAAATTAGTTTTTCCTACATTGTGTAGATGATAAAACATCTACGAAAGTAGGAGAATGAATTTTATTGGAACCTTAATAGTTTAAAAAGTACCACCCTACCAAGAATTTCATCTCCACTCATTTTTTCTTTTTCCATGAGGACTTCTACAATCATAGGGGAATGTAATACACATCAAAATCAAATCACTCATAGCATACACACCTCACATGAGTGTGGGAAATCCTCTAATTAATTGTAGCTCCAAAAGCCCCATTTGATTAATTCATTTTGAGCACTTAATTTTTCAATAACTTGTAACCCTAAATCAATTTGTTGCTATCTCCCATTTACACCAATCTAACAACCAAATAACATAACACAACTCCTTCACTAACACAATACAATAAACAATAACAACATCAAATGTTGTACAAAAACATTAACACAATACACAATAAACACAATTAACAGAAGGAATGTATACCTTAGAAAACAAATTGTGTGTTGGTAACTAATAAACATAAGTCCCAGGACAATAGACTGGTAGCCATCAATAGGAGATTTCCACATCCCAAACTAAGTGAGCACTAGAGAGAGATTGAGCCGAGACCGAGACACATTGAGTCACTATCACAAACACAGTACAAAGACAGATCGAGACAGAAAGAGAGAATGAGGTGAGGGTAGGTAAGTTAAAGCAAAGCAATCGTAGAGGTAGAGGATGAGGAATAAGGAAACGCAATCGCAAAGCAAAGACTACCGGCTATGGTGAGTCAGTGACACAAGTAGGAGCAAAACCGAGAGTGGGATGAGACGAGTGGACGACTGGCAACTAGACAGAGAGTCAAGTGACTTTAGTTAAAGATGCAATGAGTGGATGATTGGAAGTTTGAAATTGGCGAACTGCAACTGGATGAGGAATTGAGGATTGAGGGTCGAATGGTTGATGTCTCATCTCAAGAAGTGGAGTGCAGATGAGTGAAGACTGCACACTACACTAGAGCTGGAGTTAGACAGGAGTTACGACCTCACGGGACCTACACCTACACTACACCTGTGAATTGTGTGACTTGCACCTACTTGGCTAGTGGCTATCTCTATGGCTCTACTCTACCTAGATTGGAGATGACGTGATGTTAATGTTGTTGATAGTGATAGACACAGTTGACAACTTGACTTCTTTTCTTATTAATATAATATGTATAAGTACATTTAATATGTTGTTGTAAGTTTGTTACATTTTGTAATTATAATTACTAATAAGCCATCTCCTTTTTTTTTTTTTCATTTATGTTTCAAGAATAAAGAATCAGGCTTCCAGGTCGAACAGTTTGGGTTTGGGTCAACCTCAGTGGAAAAAATTGAAAAAATAATAAAATCAAACATATAAATTATAAATTATAATTATAATTTATTATTAAAAAAATAAACAAGTTAGGTCGGGTTTCCTATTGAGTTTTTCCTAAATCTCGTAATTTGATCCTATATTTTATCGAGTTTCATTCCATATCCCAAAACCCGACCCTAAACCTTATAGAGTTTTTATCGGGTCGGCCGGGTGGATACCCTATTACGACCTATCATAGTTACATCCTTAATGTGGAGATGGCATGTGATGGGATGACTAGGGAGAGAATAGCAAGGAGGAGAAACAGGCAATCTGGAGAGTCTCGAATGTACAAATGACAGATAAGGGAGCTAAGGGAGCTTTAAGCATCGACTTTACAGTTTTCGAGTAGTAGAGATCATTTTTTGCTTGAACTCTTATTTGATTTTTGAGAGCACAAAATTCTTAGTGGAGTATTGTTTATTTGATCTTTAGAAAAAAAAAAAATCCTTCAATGAGGAGGAATGACTGAGTATTTATAGACTCTTAGGTTTGGTGGCATTCGTTAGATTACCTTAGCGTTCAACAATCGAGATAGAGCCTGCTTATTTTATGGTTATCCTAATATGCTTGCCATAGGTTTAAGGCCAATAGCCTTCCTCGTAAGTGCATGAGTCTCCTTGAGAAATGTTGGATGTGGACAAACTAGTCCAACGATTCCTGTTTTGAGCCCATCAAGCCAATTCTCCCTTAGGCATCTCAATAATTGAATTGGACTCACTAAGCCCGATCACTTTGCCTAATGAATCAAGCCAAATAACTAATAAGCTTAGCTCGATATATTTATGTAACACTTTTCAGCCCTCTACAATATCTCTTTTTGATTATATATTTATATATATTAAAAAAGATACATGGATGTATAAAAAAAATAAAATTCTACATACCAATTCTTAATAACTCAGACATAGGACATTGTTGCTTATCTTTGTCTTTTTTTCTTTTTGCCAAGCAACCGTTTATTCGGCAACAATCTATTCATTTCCCCTAAAAATGGTGGAACTCCTTTTTTTTTTTTAATTTCCTCCATTTTTTTCTTTTTTTTTTTAGTGTAACTTCTTGCATTTCCTATGTTTTACCTTTTAAGTTGAGTTACATTATAAACTACACAATAAAAGAAATATAGTGGAATATGATGTTTAGGTTTGATGGAGTTATCCATTCGTATTAATGGATTGTATTTTATATTTATATATAAAAATCTTAACCTATAATACAACCCTTTTATTAGCTATATTTGAAAATTTAAATCTATAACATGACCCATTTAATTAATATGTTTCACATTTGAATTGAACCTGTTTATTATTGATTAAGAAAAATTTAAATTAATTATATAATAACTATCAAGTCTCTATTTAAAAATTATATTTCTAATATCTTCTTTGTTTCACTTAATACTTATAATAGAAATTACATTGAAAACCATATTAATACTTGCAAAGATATCTTTATCTTTATAGACTAAATATTTAGAAAAGCTTGATAAGAACACAATAGCTTAAGAATAAAAACTAATTTAGACTTTAATGATTATGTATCTAACATTTTATAGCATAATTATTCTATGGGTTAACTTACAATATTACGAAACTAACTTTAATAAAAATAAAAAATTACATTTAATTTTTTTTATTAAAAATACTAATGAGGTTGATTTAATAGGTATACTTAGAAGGGTGTGCATACAAAAATGAACCTTGAAATGAACTATACTATGTTGAAAAAAGAAGGGAAATTAAAACATAAAAGGAAAAAAAAATTAAAACGTTACTTTTATAAAATTGGAGTTAAAGTGGATAGGGGTGATGATTGATGAGAGATTGATGATAATTAGTGAGACCAATGATGAAGTGGTATAGAGGTGTGAAGGGTGGAGAGGATGTGCACTGGAAAAATTAGTTAAGAAATTAGAGTAATAAGATAATATGCCATATAATTAAATTATAAATATTAAAATTCTTAAGCTTAAACAAGTTTGTAATTTAGAAGCATATATGTAATACATGTTTTAATATATATATATATATATATATATAATAAGGGGTAATGTCATAAATAAGCAAGTGGGATAAGGGGTAAATTTTTCTTTTCCTAATTAGACTATAAAAGTGAAACTAACCTAGGGTTTCATCTTTTTGCTTATTTGTCAATTGCTATGCAGAAAACTAAAAAGGGAGAGAGAGAACCCTACAGGAAAACTTAAGGCGACATAAAGGTGGATCAAGTGGCTAATCAAATAGGTAAGGATTATAATTAGTAAACAAAGGTCTATTCTAACAATTGAAATAAAAAATCACGAATTGACTTGGTTGTCCATAGGGATTGAATTGAAGGACGGGTTGAACAAGCAAGGAATCAATCATATTCAACGTTCTAAGTACAAATTTGAGCCAGGTGAGTATACTATAGCCTAACTTTATGTTAGATGTGGTTAATATAATGATTAGTTAGATTAAAAAGCATAGCAATTAGGAATTAAGATAGAAGAATTAGGTTTTGTAGGACATATCAAGAGATACACGACCTCCCAACATGGTTGTGTTACTCTCGTGTTGAATGCAAAGACATACCGAGAGATACTAGACCTTCCAACATGATCGTGTTTTGGTCGTGTTGAATGCTAAACATATCAAGAGATATACGGCTTGTCTACATGGTCGTGTTCAGACCATGTTGAAGCCAAAACCTACCAAAAGATACACGACCCTTGACATGGTCATGTATTAGCTGTGTTGAACTACATGGCTTCTAACATGGCCGTGTTGAGTGAAACATAACTTCATTTTATATCAATTTAACTCCTAATTAAACTAATTTCTACGTAGTCCGGATAATTAGTAAGACTTTAGATAACCTAATATATTAAGAGAAATTAGGGAATTATATTATTCTTAGATTAGTACTAAGAAGGATGTATTAATGATTATACAAATTTTAGCTTAGCTTAAGTTCAAGACTAGATGTGCTTAAAGTTACATTCCAAGTACGTGTTTACTTTGTTTGTTGATTGTGATTATTAGGTAGTTACTTAATAAATTGGTTATAAGAATTATGTGATGTAATGTGAAATGTGAATGAAAGGTTACATGTTGCTTATGCTTAGCTCGGCTTAGGGCCTCGTAGTGGTAGATCCTTAAGGGATACCTCGATGATCGATATGTTGCATTGTCCCTAGTGGAATTATGTATTGAAATAATCTGAGATAGATTAGAGTTAGATGGGACTCGCAATGGCAATTCCCACTAGGATAAACTTTTGTGTATACCGGAGTCATGAGTACCCTTATGTGATATAATTAATTTAGAGATTGGTGTGTAAGCTGATGTATGAATGTGTTGTGGATAAACGTTGCATATATACATGTGTTATTAATGTGGTATATCATGCGCATGTGGGTATAGTTTGCTTTGATTTGATCAAACAAAATTAAAAATATGCTTCAAACATGCAAATTTTGATATTTGAGGAACTTTATTTCATAGTAGAGCTAAAGACATTAGGAGTATTCATAGTTCAGTACCAAATCGAACCGTATTTAAAATAGCTCAATTCAAATCCTTAATGAACTAAACCATTAAAAAATGGTTTGGGATTTTAAACTGAACTACTTAAAATATGGTTTGGTTTGATTCAATTCAGTTTGAACTACTTTTAAAAACGTCTTATTTTAGTTGATAATATTAATAACTATTGGAGTTTTTAACAAGATGCTGATATTCAAATTGAAAAATATTATGTAAGAATATAAATCATATAACATTTTATTATGATAATATTATATTTTAAGTAATAGTATAAACACATTTATCTAATTGAGAAATGAGACATAAAGATGAAGGAAAAGGAGTGGAATATGGATATTAAAAGTATAATAAGAGTTGACAAAAAGAAAATGGTACATAACATTAGATAAATATTTTAATAAAGTTTAAAATTAAAAATGTTTAATAATTTATATATTTTTTAATAAAAGTGGTTTTGCTATATTCAACTTCTCGAATTGAATCAAATTGTAAACCATTTGAACAATCTCTAAATTGAACTCAATCAAAATATAAAAGAATTATATTTTGCGATTCGATTCAGTTTAATGAGCAACCTTAACAAATATAGATTTTTTGTTTAATAAAACATAGTTGAAGAAGTTACACACAATTTTTGAAATATAGATTTGTTTTGACGTTTAAAATAAAATATTTTTGGACAAAGATGTTAGCATCTATTTCGAATAACTTGGAGCTTATCTTCAGGTTTAAATGGATTGGTAAGACTCTCTTTTACGAATAAGCTTTATCACGAAGTTATATATAAACATATTGTACCGGAAAGTCTCAACATGATGGAGGACAATAATTCGAAAACTTTTAAAATACGTGAATATACAGATCAATTTTAAAAAGGAGATTTTCGTGCAGTCTTTGGAATTTGGTGTTTACGTCGTTCGAGGACAATCACAAGCGAAGAATTCAAGTTTATTCCGTAGATTTTCGTGCATAAATCAAGAGATATTTCAAGTTTTTCAGCTGATTCGAGAAGATTATTTTTTGTGGAAGTGTTTAGTAAGATTTTTAAAGACTAGAAAACATGTACAACAAACGAAGAAGAAGAAGATCGGCTCATGAAGATTATTCATTTCAATGGTTAATCTCCAACAATCTCTCAACGTCAATTAGCCGTTGGAAGAGTTACAAGAGAGCATATAAACACATATAAGCACCATAAGACTAGAAATAGATTTTGTATTATCTACTTCTGATTAAATTAATATAGATAATTATTGAAACTGAAAAAATAGATTGATATATAAAACAGAACTATCATAATTTTTTTTTTCTCGATTTTCTTATCTCTTATATCTCCACATTATTTATCATCTAATTTTGTGCATTTATTACTTAAAAATTTGTCATACACATGAAGCAATTATAAAGAGATTTAAAAAAGTAATCTTGATTGCTTAATCGAAATTGATAGACCTACCATACTCTAGTATGAGCTTTCAAGAAGTTAGTTTTTCAAATTTTTTTTTTTGGATCCATGTTGGCGTGTGGTCTGTTTCTTGCCTTATCAAAGCCCGCACCGACGGACGAATTTGAACTTTCAAATCCAATTAGCCTTGAGGCTAAAATCAACAATAATCTTTCAAATTTCCACCGAAAGTCAATATATCCAAAAAAGGATGGGAACTCTGAGAAGTACAATCCCATACGAAAAGGACGTACAGAATCTTTTATAATTAAAGCAGCAATGATTGTGGCACCTAAAGAATCAAACATCAAAAATCTCAAAACCCTCAGGTTGAAATAATTTCAAATAAATAAATAAAATGATTGAGATAAAATTGGTCGTATGTCTATGCAATACAGACTGGCTTGGCACTGAGAATTGAGGAAGAAATCAGGAACTTGATTTAAACTAACATGGCATGTTGGAACTTATAATAATGTGTGTATACTATCATTAAAATTCTATGTAAATGTAACCAAAAGTTGGCATCTCTTAGTGCCAAATGATTAATCATTTTCATTTCAAATATTTGTGGACCAACACATCTAATGAATGCATGTTTTAGTCCCTACAGATATTATGCTTTTCGATTTGTTTTTTTTTTTTCTAAAAGAAGAAGAAGTTTATGCATTGCATAGCATCTCAATAAAAAAAAAAAAAAAAACCAACAAAGACGGAGATTTAAAGACTCGATTTACAGTGGGCACATATATTTTATAAAATATGAACTGTATTGTAATGTCCCTTTTACGATAAAAATTCTTTAATTATAATAAAAACCGGTCATTTAATTGAATAAAAAACCTATATAAAGATAAAGACCAAACTAGGAATGAAAAAACCAATCTGGATAAAGCGAAATTATTTCCTCCCTCTTGTTCAATGGATATAATTATATTAGTTAGTTAGAGTTCCTATGGATTAGCGATTATATATGATCTCTCCATTAATTAACTACATAACCAATCATGCTAAAATAATTGTTAGAAAAAACAAAGTCTACAACATAAAATCTGAAGTCGTAATATTCCATATTTTAGTCTCGATAGAAAAGGAATAATAATAATAATAACATAAGCTCTAATTTGTCTAATGATTGAAAACTTGGAGCTATCTTATTAGATTGCTAGATGGATAAAGTTTTTCCACTCTCAAATAGTTTTCCATCCCTATTTCCATTAAAATCATGTTATCATATATTGAGAGGAAAAAACAAAAGGTGAGATAGATCTCAAAAATATAGAATATATTTAATAAGAAAATGGAAAAAGATATGTTATGGAGATAGAAAATTCAACCCAGTCAAGCATACTTTAATTGGTATCATACCAACCATTTTTTTTTTCTTGATGCTAAGTACCTTATTGCTATATCTTTAACTTAAGATAATCTTAAAATTCCGATTTCCTATTAAAGCATGGGGTATTTGGAATTTAATCTGATAGTAACCTCCATGATCACAACCCATTGTATTATATTATTGTGAAGGAAGCCAAAGATATCCCTAAATCCCTCCGGCCCATATCCGAAAAGACGTCTTCCTTTTCTCTTTAATGCGCTTTTGCTTGCTATTTCAAAATGGTAGGTGCCGTCTAGCAAGGTATACATAAGAAATTATCATCTATTATTACCATCCATATCAGCGGTCACTTTCTTGATTTACTTTCGAATCCCGCAAATCACTTAATTAGGGAAGAACAATATAATTGTAGGACAATTTAAGGACAGTCTTAAAAATACTATCGATGAGATGATTTGATCCATTATTTAAATATTAACAATCAGATAAGAGATTAAATAATTCTTTTATAAGACTATAAAATATCTCCAATTTTAAGATGGCATTAATGCTTATCTAATTGAATTTATTCTGATGTCTATGACTCCATATGACCTGTTTTAAAATTCTAGGAGGCAAATTAAGTCTTTCCATGTAACAATCACTTCAAAGTCAACTTTGATTTTTATTCTTCACAATTTGGAATTTCTCGCATGATGATTCGCATTTATTGAAAATTTGAACTGAAATCTGCAATGTTACATAGAACAACTTCATTGTCCAAGCAGGGGGACTTGTCACAAATTTACTACTGATGTAAACATTTATAATAGGACAAGTAACTCTCATAACTGCTGTTTCATCCCTGCGAAAATCTCATATTTACATGTTATTTAGCGCGCGAGTCGGCGTGCAGCTCTAATTAACTCAATGCATCTCAACTCTAATACAACTTAAACCGATACAATTTCGGTTTAATTTCAACTCAAGCTCGATGTTTAGTCGAATGCATCGATAAATATGACTAGAATAGGCTTAAAAAGCTTTAGACTGAATCGACACCTTCAACTTGCTGGCGTGCTAAGTACCTTTCTCTTCTCTCTTTCTGCAAGTCATTAGAACAGAAAGAAAATGAGCATGTATGTATGAGCTAATAGGAACAAGGCTGAGTATCAATGCTATGGTGCAAATGGAAGAATTGAATTCCTTACCCATTCATCTATGACAAGTCCTTCCCCAACAATTCCCGGATTAGCTCCCTCTGGTTGTTTCTTTCTTGTCTCAAGGGCAGCATCGGCCTCAGCCAGTTGGCTCTTAAGTTTCTCCATTAACTTAAAGAAGGATGTGAAACAAAAGCTTTAGTGAGTAACCGGAGGTTCTGACAAAAGGGAACAGGAATAGAACAATATGCTGATGACATTGGAACAGAAATTTCAATGAACATACATGATTCGGATTTTCGGGATCAAGGAAAACAACCCGCAATATCTGCTCCACCGACACTTGGTCCTTCTGTTCTTCGAACTGCATATGGTTATGATAAACAATAGTTCTTTAGCAATTTCACAACCAACTGGACAGAAAATCTCTGTTTCAGCAAGGACATAAAACTGTTGCAGCATAACTTAGCATTATTAGTCCTTGATTGGTACAATTAACATGGTTATTCCTATGCATAAGCAAACATCTGATCTTTGAAAAGAATAACTAAATCTTAATCTGTCGGTTTGAAGAGGCATTAAAAATGGATCAAAGAGGGTAAGAATTCACTGAGATGGTTCGTAAGATTTGTCAATGGCTCGGTAGCAAAATTAAAGAAATTACTTCTCATAGCACGAATCTCTTAAAATCTAAACTTTTTAAATGAACTTTCACAGATAGTGAGTACCCTAACAGAGCCTATATATAGGAATTTAAAATGACTCGCTGACAGTAGAGAGTAAATGCGAGAAAATAACGTACCATCTCAGGTATGTACTCCATTTCTCCATGAACTTTTATGCTCATAATTTTGAACTTAACCCTGCTGTCCTGACCGAATGGTTTCTCCTCGTTCTCCAGTGGCTCCACAAATTTGAAAACTGCAATCAAATAGAAAATTCAAAAGCATAAATTTACATCTATAAACGATAGATTCATAAGTCTAAATGAATTTTACCAATAGTAAAGCCAAAAATGCTTGAGCCTTAAACCAGCTAGGTGGGGGTAGGCGTGCTAATAGTAAAGAAACAGCAAATCTTGCTCTAGGGAGCAACGTTGATTTCAGCTAGAATTCAGGATTACCAGTAGCGATGAGACTCTCTCCAGGTGCAAGAACACCCCCGGGTGGCCGCATATAACAACTCTTTGGAACAGTGGTTTGGAACTGAAGATAAAAATAACAAAGAGATCAAATCATCACAACTATGCGGTACCATTGGGTTGATGATTAAGGTATAGTAAACAGAAAAGCAGAGACAGCACATTGTACACTGAGAGAAAAACCGATATCCTGCAGTTTGATCTCATCGGATAACTAAAGTTTTATCGAGCAGCCATCTGAATAATTTTAGATGCCAGGCTCCAGAAAAAATAATCTATGAACTGCATTTTAATTTCTAATAAAATAAACCTCATCAACGGTACCAACACAATTTGAATAAATTATGCCAAGGCATCTAATAATGAATGTAGTCTGTAAACATCTTTACAGAAACAAAAGAATATATATGATTGAAGCATCTGTTTTGGGTTATATCCTTGCCTTGAAAGCTACATGAGTCTTGGAGACATTTTTGATCTCGATGGCACCCCTAACCTGCTTTCCAGGTTCATCTGAAATATGAAAACAGAAGAAAACAGTAGAGGAACTTATCAATCGAAGCTTGAAAAGTACAATCAGTAACATGACAAGAAAGATAAGTTATGTCCTTGTATTTTTCTTGTCAAGGATCTCAACTTGTAAACTGGCTGTAGGGCTTGCACTGGTTCTAAAAATCAAATTGGGACAAATACAGGGTATATTCAAACATTTAGTCTTTATGTTTTGCTCTAGAAACATTAATAGTAAAGCTAGGATGAATTTATTTCACAAAATAAAAGTATTGTACTTAACAATCATTAACAATGATCTCTGAAAAACTAGCATTCCGTTACAACCCAATTATGAAAATCACTAATAAACATGAAAAAAATATATAAACCCAGAGAATTAAAGAAAAAAACCGTAAAGTTCATGTCAAGCAAACTCAAAACTACAACAAAAATCTACCTAAAAGGAAATTGATAACCCACTAACACTAAAACACAACACTATTAAGGGCCAGTTCGGCTTTATTTTAAAACAGAACAGAAAGTAGAAAGAAACGAGGTTTCTTCTGAGGTCCGGACTTGCATTAACTCAAGAATCGGTCCATCGACGAGATCACAGAAGTGCACTTATTTTAAGTTATGTAAAAATTGCATACATGGAAAGTAGAGCCTGTTTGGAGGATCAAGACGAAGTCTTCTTCTAGTAGGAATCAAAGACTTCGCCATTGCTGCAACTGCACTATGGTGGTTGCTATTATTACTCTGCCCATTTAACGGCGTGGTAGAGCTAGACCTAGACCCTGCAGACCCAGATGCCCCATTATTGCTAGTATTATCGTTGGATTGCCAGAATGGTAATTTGCAAAAGATCCATGCTTTCTTGTCACTCTCTGTTTTCTCATTATCAATGGCCATATGATATGGGATATAGAATTTGGAGTATTGTATTGTCAAAAATTGTGGAAGAGCTTTTTGTTCTTGCGTGAAGGAGAATTTGGAATATATGAGTGTGTTATACAATGGTCGCTTTCGTAAAGGTAGCAAGGAGATGTTTCTGTAAAATGTCTGTGTCATAAAATGCTACGTACCCTACTCTACTTGTCGTATTGTTTTGTGTGTTTTATTTTATTTTTTATTATATGAGGTGTTTCGGTGTAATAATGTCTTTGAGGAATCAAAAGTCGTGGGGAGTTTTAATTAATGTCTCGCATGAGTTTTTTAAAGGAGTGGTAGTAAGAAAATTTTGCATTTCCTTATATCTAATGTTGTTTTTATTTTTTTATTACATTTCTTATTTTTTTATAAGTAAAACTGTCGTATAGAAATTCAAAAATATATTTTTAAAGATTTCAAATCTATAGATTTAATTTTAAAGATAGGAATGGGGTACATAGAAAATGAATATTATAAATACTATTACGATATAAAGAAAAGGGCATGTCATTAAAGAAATAGTAGTAAGGGGAAAAAATAATAAAGAAAAGGCATGTCATAGTGCATGATATGTCATATCGTCAAATGATATTATATTATATCTATGTCCGGTTATTCGGTGAAATTGCAACTGGGAAAGCACCCGATGCCATGGCATTGAAGATTTGTTCAGATCCAAACAACTCTGCTCTAATTATTTTTGGAGCATATAATGTCTTCTTCTCGTTGTATCTCTCTCCACTTACGTTATACAAGCACAATAGAGTGGTATTCAAGGAGAAAAACAATTCCGAAATATATTTTATTTCATTTTTAGTGCTTGAAAATAAAATAACGAATACATCTATAATGGAGTGAATTCTAATAACAAACTATTTAAGTTTAGCTATATAATCATATTTAGTTTATGTATGATGAGTTAAATGAGTTCATAAATTCCAGCAACTTGAATGGTTTAACATATTGAGCTTACTAATTTAATTGAGTTTGACTTGATGATTTTGTTTTACCCTTTTGAAACAAAGCAAATTAAGATGAATGATTTAGTTTTTTATGATCACTCTAAATTAAACTATATGGTATAATTTGAGAATTTTTTTTGCGTTTTAAAATATCCATTCAATTCATTGTTTGAATAAAAAAAATAACAATTTAATTTATTATTAGATTTAAGAGTGAACGGATAACATTATTAGAACTTAAAATCTACCCTATTTAGTCTGGTAGGATATGCTCAGGTGAGTATTGAAAGTTACATGATAAACTTTAATTCTAATTTTTAGGAACTTACTTCTATAACTTTGAGTACAAGTAGAACATTTCCATTCCTTGTATCAATCTTATAGCTTCTACTTTGGGATATACCAAGTAAAGATTCTAAGGTACCTTATACCTTTTTTAAGAAAATTCAAAATTAATAATATTGAGCATAACAAAATATAGTATTTTTAACTCAACCATACGCAAAATTATACGAATCTAGTTGTTTTGCATTTTTCATAAGATGTTCAATAAAATTACTTTAATGGATTTGATTCTCTTATTTATTTTAAACAAGTGAGCTTAGACATTATAGTAGATTTCAAACTCATGATAACATTTTGTAATAAATTATTTCAAGTAATATTGTCAAGTTTAAGATGTATACATGTCTTCATAAGAAATATGGTATTAGACGCTATGTGATTAAATTGTTGAAGATTAACATATTGATAATTGCACTAATAACAAATGCATAGAAAATTGATAGGTCACTGGATAACTTATTTTGAAATTATATATAATAAAAATGTAATGATAAAAAAATTTATTGATTTTACAAGACTCTATATCTTGTATGTTTTGTAAAGTATATGTTATAGAAGAGTTCCTACATATTATATGACAAGTTTTGATTTAAAAATTTAAAAATTTATACATACAAAAGAAATTATAGATAAAACCTTATACATATCATCATGTACTTGCCCCACTCATAGTTTGGACGTTAAATAATTACCAAAGAATTCTCTTTTAAAGATGTGAAAAATTGAAAATTAATCATGCTCATTGTAGAATATGAGTAAGATCCTAACTTCAGGGTCATGAGAAGGAGACATGAAAGATTTACCTATCATGTGAGCTGCTTTTTTTTCTTTTTCTTTTTTTTTTTAATATATAAAAGCGAGAGAGAAACTTTAAATTTAAAAGGATACGCACCAAAACTGTCATAAGATAAAATTTGACGAGGTATATTTCCAAATCTTTCAAATTAACTGAGAATTACATTGTGAAAAATACAAATAAAAGAAAATACATATAAACAAATGAACTTTTGGCATTAACATTTTTAAAGAAAAATGAAAAGATTATGCTATGTTTAATTACCTTAATTATAAAATAGGACAGAACTTTTATGTTTTGATTACATAAATTTTTAATTTGATTTATATTGAAATTTTTTAAACTGTATAATAAATTTACTATAATTATGATTCGATTTGATGGATTTAATTGTAAACCGATCCAAATTATAAATTTATAATTAAAGGCTTAATGAATGGGAATTGAAATAAGAGAATCACGTATTGTAAATCTAAGTGTGTCTAAGATGTCGAAAAACTTGTAAGACAATTTATGTTAATCATCGCCTATGTTATTGGCTTTTGCCACCAAGCCCCACCTTGTCCACCTTGGGTTGCGAGCAAAAAAAATTTATATCGAGTCTTTTCTCCTTAAAAGTGGATAAAGCTAGACTTTTTCAATACAGGACAAAAGATGAGGGCACGCCAAAATGTCATGATGTATCTATATGCGCTATAAAGGGACCTTGTTTTAGATGCCACTACGAGAGTAACAATGGATAAGGAGTCAAGATCACAATCAACTTTTTGCAAATACCATGCCAAATGCATATACCTCAATTATAAGGATAGGTTTGTGCTAATCCAGAAGGATATTGTAATTTGATGTTTTTTCATGCAATTGTTAACACCCTAAATTTATTGAAAATGAATTTTAGATGTAAGATGACCTAATATCTTATCATGAAAATGCTATAACTTACAAATTACAAACAGTTCAACCGTTATGAATTTCAATGAAAAAAAGAAAAAAGAAGACAATAACAAAGTACATACACACACACTAATTATTGATTTAAATTAATGATATGATATAGATTTAATTGTCTGCCTGAGTGCTGATGCATTGTAAGTAACATATAATTGATTGAGTTTTCCTTATATTTGTCAATAAATATATTTATAAGCAGTATTCTACATATAAAATACTTATAGCCTAAACATTTTTAAAAGCTATAAAATACCCCATATAGTACCTACAGTATGCCCGGTACATGTTCCACACAAGTTTCAGGCTGCATATAATATAAGATTATGCCCTATACCTTCCTTGCAGGAACAATTTGTTAAAATCTAGAACAAGATCCTAATCGATGATATAAAATATCGACCTCAAAACCAATTCAATATGCAGAATCCGACAATTTCCTAGACGTGTTAGGATCTGATGCTCATCCCTATTTACAACACTCACCCAAAACGCACTGTGTGATGCCTTAAAAGTCTGTTCTTTCCATGTTATTATTATCAATTTATCTTTTTAAAGTCATTTTTGTCAGTATATATACATATATATATATATATCGTTTTAGGTCAACTCTTGAGTTTTTAGTCGCTCATGTGCAAATCTAAGTGATCAAAACTAATGTAGAGTTAAATAGTTTCAAAGTGATAACATGCATTATACAAAGTATATATATGAAAAAGAAAAAAAAAAGGTTGTATAAAAAAAATTGCAATGAAATGTACATGCTAAGTTAGTTAATTTATGCCTTTTCTTATTCCAAGAAAGTTGTATCTATAAACAATAATATATAACCAATACCTTTAAATTGCATGTTTTTTATTAACTCTACTTAATTAGTGCGTTTAGATGTTGATTAACAAAGTCTTAATGATATTACAATATCGTGTTTAGCATGGGATAAGCACCATACGACCGTCCACTCTGTGCTTTCTTTCATCACCAACCTTTTCTTTTCGGGGGTTTCCATCTCAATGTTAGTTAAATACACAATCATTCAACAGAATGGGTAAGTGGTGGGTCGGTTAAATCATCGCCTTAATCACTTTAATTTGAGTTGAATGGCCTGTGTTAAAATACAGGTGTTTTGTACAAGTGCTTTGTACGTCATTATTAAAGGTAGTCGGCCCATTTTCTTAAATTTCCAATTGATTTAGACACCCATAAGCATTAATTAATATATATAAGTTGTGATTTTTTTCCCTCCACTTTTCAATGATCGTATGTGATAACCTTTTCCCTTAGAATGGAACAGATTTAATTCTGTTGTACACTATATAATTAGGAAAAAAAGTAAAGTTATCATAAATATTACTTATATGTCAAGTAGAAGTGCAATTAAAAAATCCAATACTACATCTTTAAAAAAAAAAAAAAAACCCACTATAGTTGACCATACGTTTCAAACATAGCATAAAATATCATTCATAATAAAAATTAAAAAAATATATATATATAGAGGGCAAATCTTCACAAGGAGAATAATAATAAGAAAATGCAAATATATTTGCAGAAAATGAGTATAGAAAGTCATCTCCTATTTTCCATTCTATTCTCCGCTGGCCTTGATAATTAAGAAAATTTTATACAAGGGTTCACTACTTCAAATAATGCATTTGCTTTTTTCTCCCAACTTAACTTTATCAAAATTTATTAATAAGGACCAATTGAAGTGCTACTTTCTATTATAGCATGAGTGGTTCGCTTTCCTTTCTTATAAATTTATTCTTGAATTTAGGGTTAAGTATGGCTTGATTTGGTATAATTTGTTCTTCTAGTCAAACTAAATTATATATTATGATTCATTTTTTTTTAAATCAAACATAATTATATAATTCAGTTCGTAATTATTCAAACATAAAAAAAAAAATGATTTGGTCTAATTTGATACACGATTCAAACCATTATTACATGTGTTTAATTTTTTCTTTTTTTTTTTCATATAGAAATTAATATGTCATTAAAAATTATACTGAGCATAAAAGAGAAAAACTAGTGAATTACCTCACGAAAACCAAATAAGAGGAATAATTAAGTAAGCAACGTAAAATCCTCTTTTATGGTTATACATACTTTAAATATTCATTGCCATTTTTTATTTTTTCTTTATTTTTGTTTTTCATGGTCCAGTTTGATTTGCAATTTTTTTGAACTTAAAAGAAAATAGTTTGGTTCAAACTTAATTTATGATTCGATTCGGTTCATGATTTGATTTTTTTTTTTTTTGGCCCTAACTGAATTTAGTTGATAGAATAACCATTCCACGGAATTATTATTGCTCTAAAATAAGGAATTATAATTCCTTTACATGACTTAGAGATTAACTTTTTTTTTTTTTATTTCTCTTAGTACATTTCAATCTTTATTCATGAAATCTTGAAAAATTATAAAGAATAACTGTTACTTTTCTATTCCATTTCTTATCGTAGACACCTAATTTTTGCCTTCGTCTAGATTTGTTTTTAAAAAAATAATAAAAATAAAAAATAATAGTAATAATAAAAGCCTGGTTTATGAGATAATAAAAACTAAATGCAAAACAATAAAATTGAAATAATAAAAAATAATAATTAAAAAAATAATAATAATAAATAAAAGTAAGGAGATATGGGTTTCTAAATTAAACTCAAGAATCTTAAAATAACAAAAATTAATCAAGATAGTTGGTTGAAATGCAAATTGATTGCAATAAAAAATTTGAGAAAAGGGCTGGCTAAGTTGATTTGTATTGGCGCTTGTGTGTTCAAATCTCACAGCAGGCACTTTGTGCCTTTTTTATTGCTTCCCCTCATAGCTACCATGTGGTAGCATCTGGTTGGCAAGGTCAAGTCATGTGTGAGGCACATGATTGTCTCCTAGCTTCAAGTACTAGCCCAAACAAAGGAAAAGCGAGAATAGGAAAGGAAAAAATAAGAGAAAAATGTAGAAACAAACATGATCCCAGATCAAAATAAAAGAGATTGAAGTATGTTAGGTTTTTGGTGTGAATCAATATATTACAATAAAAAGATTTATTTTTTGGATTAAATCCTAAAAAAAAAAATGAATAGTGACAAATTTGTTAGATTCTAATCTATTTGAAACAAAACTTTATGTGTCTATAAAGAGGGTGCAATGAGGAGGATAAATTTCATATTCATAAATCCATCTTCACCATACCCATTTCCACGAACATAAGAAAAACGCCCACTCAAACACCAACAACCACCCAACTTTTAACCCCGCTTCCAAAACGCACCACCACCACCGCAACTATCATCTACCGCCGTGACTGTCATTATCTCACCCTCTTTGCCTTCACCAAGCCTCTTTACCACCAACGCAAGCACCACGACCCAAATTGTTGCTGCGAGGCATCTTTGAAAATTTTTTCATTTGTTATTATTCATTAACAATTGTCAATGAAGTCGAGCATTCAATGACCTTGGAAACTCCAGCGATAGCCACTGTTTGGGATTTTGCTTCTACCTACGCTCGGTTCATGGTTTGCGCAAGCCCAAGCTGAGATTAAACCATTGTTACTGTAGTATTCCTCATTGCTAGGAGCTTTAATCATCACCGGGGACATTCAACGAAGCTGCTATAGCTACTGTTTCTTCCTTGCACGACTAGAACCATGAATCTGACTCGCACTTGAAGAGCCAACCAGCGACCCAATCCAACTCGTACCTGCATGCGACTCGATCCGTGTCCCTCTGAAACATCCAGTTGGTGATGTTTTTATTTTTATTTTTTTTTCTTTTCTCTATTTTGATGTTTGTGTTATTTTATTTCATTTCATTTTTTTAGCTTATCTTTATTTTAAAAATTAAAAACAATTGGAGTACCTCAGGTTGTAGTGGTGTATGTCATCGCTTGATGGCAAAAAATAAAAATCTAAAAAAACAATTAAATAAAGTCTTTAGTAATAAAAATTAAATAAGGTCTTAATATAAAAAATATAAAAATTAGACAAAATCTTAATATGTAAAAATTAAATAAAATCATTAATAAAATAAAAATCTCTAACTCAAGAATGGTGTAGACACCCCATTTTGCCTCCATTTATTTATTTTTAAAATAAAATGATAATAATAAATAAATAAATAAATAATAAAAAATAAAAGCCTAGTTTACGAGATAATGAAAATTAAAGGAAGAATAATAAGATAGAAATAATAATAAAATAAAATAATAATAATAATAACAAGTAACAAAAAAAAATAATACTAATTTTCAACAAAATTAAAATATGAATCTCTAAATCAAACTCGGGAATTTTAAATCAATAAAAAATTAAATAAAAATGATAGCATATATGCAAATTCATTATATAGAATAAATGAGAAAAAGGGTAAACCTAACTGGTCCCCATGCACCCAAAATAAGCAAAAGGAAGCTAGAGTTCATGCGTTTGAGACTCCTAGAATGCACTCTAGAATTTTTTTCGACCAAGAAAGGGATGCCATGTGTCAATGTCTCATTAGCTGGCAAAAATCACGTGTGGCACACATGACCATCTTCTCCAACAGGCTAACAATTGTGAAAAGGAAGGGAGAAGAAGCTAAAGCAGATCTGGGTAGGCCTAAACAATTTTTTTTTTAAATCTTTTTGGATTTATAACAAAAACAACCACAAAATGACTTTAATTTGAGGGATTTGCATCAATTTTTCAAATTGTGAAAAGATAAAACGAATCCCGATCATGGTTTTGATTTAAGCTCATCAAGTCCGGTCTCGCATGCCTATAAATAAAGCCCAATCCTTTGAGTAAGGAGGAGGTTAGAGAGTAAGAAGAGAAAGAAAAAAAAGAAAAAGAAAAAGAAAACAACCAGATACCCATAACCACCATGGTCGCCATTCCTCACTACCGTTGACTTTGTGAAACCACCAACGCAACTGACTTCCATGTCGGCTTGCACCTAGGAAGCGTCACGACTCCTCGCCTCGCGTCGTCGCTTGCTGGAGTACATCCAGCTGATTGAGTCCGTGACACACACGCCAACCTGTGATCCAAACCAAACAGCACCAACTCGAATTGAACCACATTGATTCGAATCGAACCGCACTGACCCGCATCTAGGTTAGTAAGTTTCATATTATTCTTATTATTAGTTTTAATTAATAATAATATTAATAAATAAAAAGATAAAAATAAATAAATAATAATAAAAAGATAATAATAATAATGAAAGAAATATATTTTAGAAATTTGTTTTCTTTTGTTATTGATAAAATAATAAGAACTTTAATAAAGGAGAATTAGATTTAGAACTTCTCTTTCATTTTTCTTTAATTTTTTTTTTTAGTTTAAGGTATGATTTTACTATGAAAAAAAATTATAAGAAATATTTTGTCACTTAGAAAATAATGGTTTTTGTGAAATAAAAAAAAAACTCAATTAGTATTTTCAAAAGTTAGGTTTTAGTTATTATTTTTCTTTTTTAAAAAAAAATTGAGAAATAGGGTCTAGAATTTTCTTAAAAAACTAAATTTCAAATGATAATAAATGTAAACTTAGCTAGTTTTTTTTTTTTTAATTAGATTAAAGCATTAAAATTTTATAAAAAAAGCGAACTACGCCCCATTTGATCACGAATAGCAGGTACGTAGGCACCTTTATGGGACAACTCTAAAAAAATAATAAATAATAAATTTTAAAATCATTATTAGTATAATTTTTATTTCGTTATATATATTTTAGTATTTTCTTTTGTGTTAAAAAGGACATCATAAAGTAAAAAGTTCAGAAGGTTAAGGTGATAACTTTAAGATTTTAATATGATGGTCCTTGAGTTAAAAATCTCTAGCTTTTCTATTTAAAAAAAAAAATTAAGCGAATTAATTCTAACTTTAACACTAGTTCGTTGACTAGTGTTAAAGTTAGAATTAATCCGTTCAATTAATTTTAACTTAACAATTTTTTCCCAACTCCAATTGGGTGGCGACTCTAAATAAGTGATAAAAATCAATTTTTTTTTTCTAATTCAAGTCGAAGGTTTGTATTAGATGGGCATATGATCTAATATGAATTGAATTAGGAAAATGATAAAAAAAAAATTAGACTTGACAAATGAAAAACATAAAAATCTAAAAGTCTAAAAAAAATAAAAAATCTTTAGTAGGTTAGGATCTTAGAAATAAAATATAAAAATGAAAAATATAGATAGCCAAGTTAAATAAGTAAATTTTTTTAGTGTAAATAAAATTTTAGAAACAAAAGTTTAATAAAAAGTGAAAATGATAAAAATATAAAAATAGAGTTTTCTTTTTTTGTATAAAGTTTTTAATTAAATTTTTAGATAGTATAGAATAGAAATAAAGAATAAAAGACAAAAAATAATAAAAATGGAATTTTTTTTTCAAAATATAGTATTTTAGAGTTTTATCACATAGAGTTTTTTTTTTTTAAAATAAAAATCTAATATGATGTTTTCAAAACTTAGGATATCTTAGGTTTCTTTTAAAATTATCACATAATAATGTAGGTCATTTAGGCATTTTCTTAATAAAATTAACCTGATTAAATAATGTAAACCCGACATTTTCATTAAACAAATTAATCAACAAACTAAGATTTTATAAAAAGAAAAAGTGAACTATGAGTGGTTTGATCCCGGTTAGTGGGTACGTAAGCACCTTTAAAGTAACCATAATAAACTAAAAACTTTAGGTTAGGAAAAATTGAGTAAAATAATGAAAGAAAAACTTTAGAAAAATTAAATAAAATAAAAAGATACAACATAAAAAATTTAAATAAAATGAAAAATTTGGAAAAAATTAAATAAGATTTAGAAAAGTAATGAAATAAAAACTTTAGAAACAATAATTAAATGAAAACCTTAGAAAAATTAAATAAGATAAAAATTTAGAAAAATAATGAAATAAAAACTTTAGAAACAATAATAAAATGAAAACTTTAGAAAAAATAAATAAAATAAAAAATTTAGAAAAATTAAATAAAATAAAAAATTTAGAGAAATTAAATGAAATAAAGACTTCATGTTATTAGCTTGATAAAATAAAAACTTTAGATTGCTTTAGAAAATTAGTATAGCAAACTTTAAACTTCAGTTTTTTTCAGCATAGATTCATAATCTAGTATAATATATAATAGTAGATACACGAAAAATAAAGATAGGAATATAAAGACCTTTTAATAAAAGTTCTTGAAAATTCTACATGGTAATCATTTAAGTTTTAATAAGTTAGCCCCCAAATCTAGCATTTTTAGTTAAATATTTTTAGGAAAATTCGCAAACTATTAGGTAGTTAAGGTTAATATACCCAATTAACCTTAACTTCTTTTCCAACTTAGGTTAGTGGTGACTCTTTTTTAAAAATTAAAATTTTTAAGTTTAGTTGAGTAATCTATACTAAATGGGTAGGATTAAGTATAGATTAAAATTAAAAAAAATGATTAAAAATTAGACTCGACAAGATGGTGACTCTACTAGGGACCTTTTTTTCAAAAGTAGGCTGGCCATGTAGAAATTTTCTTGAATCTATCTAAAAGGCCTTTAATTTCTTGTATATGTTTTTATTTATTATTTTATTATCTATCTTGTGAATCATTTTTGTAAATAGTGGCACTAACTGGGTTTTGAGTGATGCAAACAAAAAAAAAAAAAGAAAAGGAAAAAAAAGAAGAAAAGAAAAAAAGAAGGAAGGAGGAAAGTGGGCCTAATGGGCCACTATGGATTTTTTTTTCTTATGTATGTCTAAATATGGTCGGACTTAGGCCATTCGAAAACTAAGACGGAACGCCATTGTATACCGATCAAGTTATAGTGGTGTATACCACTGCCTAGTGGCAATTAGGCGATTCCACTCTAGGCTTCAATGTAACCACCAGTTATAGAGCTAGAAGACCTTTAGAACTTATCCTCATTCTCGCGTATTCACATTTCATTTATTTCTTTGTCTATTCTTATTTTATGTTCTGTTTTGTTTTTTCTTCTGCAAGTGAAAAGTAATGTGACATTGTAAGTGTAAAGTTGTAACTCTATTAATGTTCAAAAATCATAATCTTTGTAATCCCTTTTCTCTGTATTCATTTTTCTTCAACTTGTTTTCTTGTTGTAATCTATAGCAAAATGGAGAACCAAACCAAAAATTAGTCAAGTTATGTCAACGAGGTCCACATGGATCAATATGCTTATCCCATAGAAACTTTAGGAAGATGGTTTGGCACGTTCAGTTAAGAGCATCAAGATTGTATCATGTAGAAGATTGGTTTAGTAATTTCTCTAATGAAGGTGCAACTTAAGTGGGATTTGATCAGAGCTTTGGCCCATTTATGGGATTTTAGGTCATCATCATTCGATTTTAGGCCTTATAAATTAGCACCTGCCTTAGAGGAGTATACTTAATTGCTCAGAGCCCCTGCCATGGAAAATGTAATACTGACCCCAAACTTGGAAGCTCAACCTATGAATGTATTCTACCATTTGTTAGAGATTAGGAAAAGTGAAATTGCAAAAGCATTGAATGAATGCAAAGACAAGTGTATTCAGAAGTTGGTATACATATTCATTAGTGTATCTCGATAGGTGATACATTTTTAGTGGAGGGTATGATGACTAGCAAAGGAACCGCATCAATGCATTCATATTGGCAGCATTTGCAACCATTCTTTTCCTACAAGGGCGATCTAACATCCATTCCAGGATAGTTGAATTGGTCTCTCAATTTCTGATAAGCAAGTCCTATGTCCCGGCAATATTAGCAAAGCAGATCTAGGCCTTGAATTTCATGAAGCAATAAGGTCATAGCATGTTCAAGGGAGAGCCTACCTTGTTAATAATATGGTTTATCAACCACATTAAGGAATTTAGAGCATATTTGATGAAGGGATCTTTAGCTCTACAAGAAGACATAGTGGATAACTTTGCTACTTGGGTCAAGCTGCCTAGTGATACATCAACTCGGCAATGGTGCAAGTTACTCAAGATGATTGAGCTGGGAGATATCGCATGGATGGGTAAGTTGAACCATTGTACAAAAGCCATACTTGGATGTGAGGAATATCTAAGTGTGACCCTAATTGGTATTATGGGTTATATAAGTTGTTTCCCAGCCCAAGTTGTAAGACAGTTGGGCCCCTTATAGGACATTTCCTATATAGGGTCATTGGAACGAGTAACCTTTAACTATTAAGATGCTAGCTAATATATCACTAGCAACTAAGATCGCCCACCTTAATAGTATCAAGGAGTTATGGGAGAATAGGGAGGTGAAAAAAATAGTAGACCTGGGTAAGCTAGATGGAAGGTTTGGGGCCCATAGGGCCACTCAGGAGTTCATCTACGATTTTATGAAGAACACTGGTCAAGCACAATATGAATACCCCGATGTGTTCAAACATGAGCTAGAACCACAAAATTTGATGCTAGAAGAGGAGGGATACAGAGCTACCATATGAGTAAAGGTAGAGGTCCTATATTAGAAATGGAAAAAGGTCACAAATTACTGGAAAAGAAGCATGGGTTGTCACAACGGGTTGTCCAGTACTTAAGAGATTGGTTAAAAGAGAAGCATGAGCGAATTCAACAACCGATAGAAGAAGCGGAAGCAGTTCGACCAAGCTAGTATAGGAGAAAAGCATAGTATAGTAAAAAAAAAAAAAAAGAAGAAGAAGAAAAATGATTTACTATTTTACTTTTCTTTATTCTAGATAAAACTTTACATTTTTAGGTTATGTAATTATTTGAACATTAATAAAAGTTTGTAGTTTTATGACTCAGATCAAATGCCACACTACTATTCAGTTGCTATTTTTAACATTATTTATGTACCATATAGGTTTTCTTTACTAAAAAAAAGAAAAAGAAAATTTAAATAAAACTAAATGAAAATTTCAAAAAAAAAAAGAAGAAAAGAGAGAATAGTTTTTCCATGAAAACATATATAGAAATACAGCAAATGTCTATTACTTTTAGGTTGTAAATAGTAACTACTCCTATATAATCTCTTTCCAAGTTTTAATAATTCATTGCCTTTCTATAATCTTAAGTGTTATCTATGTAAAATAATTATTCTCTTTTCATGGATTGTTATAGTCCATTATTCCTATCACTTCTCATAGCTTCACTACCTCAATAATGTCAACTTTGTAATAAATTTGGTCAATTCTCTAGACATGTATGTAAATAATTTTGTATAAAGCATAAGTGCCCCTTGTACTTTCTATCCCTTAAGAGCCCTAGTGAGCCTAAAGTTTGGGAACTTCAACCCTTCCTTGGTAAAACAAAACCTTAGTCCTCCCTTAGAAAGCTCAGGAACTTAGGTGATCCTCTAATTAGAAGGTTTAAGAGTCCTAATCATCTTGAAGTTTGGGAACTGAGGTTATCCTTCAATAAAATAAAAATCTTAGCCATCCTTAAGTTTAAGAACCTTGGTTATTCCTGAGGAGAAAATGGGAACCTTAGTCATCCATGAATTTAGGAACTTTGGTTATCCCTTATTATTAAAAGAGGAACTTTAATCATCCTGAAGTTAAGGAGCTTTGGTTATCCCTTGCTCAAGTAAGAGCTATAGTTTTCATTTGAAAGCTCAAGAGCTTTAGTCATTTAAAACTCTAATCATGTTAAGTAACAATAAAGTGTCCTTGAAATAGGGGCAATTTTTCAAATTAAAAAAGAAGGGGGGAAATAATAATAATAATAAAGGCAAACATTGCTAATAAGAGGAGATTTTCATAAAGCATTGGAAAATTACTCTTAAGTAGATTTGCTTAACCCAAAGCTCGGAATCAGTCACTTTGAACCCTAAAAGCTTGCAATGAATCACATATTAATAACCAAAACCCTAATGCATGAAATTAATCACTTTAGGAGACCACTGAGATCTAACTCCAAAAGGTAAGCAAGAAAGCACATAATGAAATACTTGATGGAGTTTGTTCATCTATGAATACACTAAGAAAGTCCCAAACATAAGACCCTAAGCTCAAACACAAATTCTCTTAAACACAAAGTTCATCTCTACTAGTGTTTAGTCTTCTACCTAAAGAAGCCTAATATGATCATATCAACATAGGTGAATTGAGCCTGAAGGGGCAATCCATTTTGAGCAAATAATGGGGCATCCAAACGACTAGCCCATCTAACTAAGTCTAAGGTGATTGACTCATCAAGTGACCAATTAGGGGCATTTTTAAAGTAGCTAATGGGGCATTTATTTAACCCAACCAATCTAGTATGGGGTAAACTAAGCGAAAGTCAAGCAGAGATGATAAAAAAATTTTGTATAAGGGAGAGGTATCTCATTGTTTGAAAGTTTAGAATGAGAAGAGGCAAACTATGTCTTAAACACTAACCTTAAACACTTTGAGAGTTAAGTAACATCACAGTAAGAATTTAGACTCATTCTTTGAAGGAGGTTTATCTTAAAGTTGTTACATAGATTAGGGCGATGCTAGGTATTTATTTCTCTACCATAAACACTATTATCCATTGCTAACCCCATGGAGCCATTTCGAAGAAACATTTTTAAGTTTAACCTTGTTAAGAACCACCCCACATTGGGGCAATTAAGAGGTTAAGGGCATCAATTAAGAGAAAAGAATGAAACTAATTTATGCTTGCCTTAGTCGCATTGATTTAAGAGTAATCATTGTTATGGATGCTTTATTTCCATAAGGTGAAGAAGAGTCTCCATTTAGAAGTCATGTGCATCTCTATGCACATATCACACTCAATTTTAAGGGGGAAATCATTCTCATTCCCTTAAAAGCTGGCTAAGGAAAAAGGGGTTCCAAAAAAAAGAAGAGAAAAAAATTGAAAGAAGAAAAGGAAAAAAAAATGAAAAAAACGTGAGCTAAACAGTTTGTGAAATAGAGCCTATGCTATCAATTATTCATGAGACCTTCCTAATTAAAAGAAATATTTTATCTTAAGTAATAATTGATCATGAAATTGGAGCAAGCCATTCGAGTTTTATCCTTAAGGTTCTTGACTTGTAAACCTGGGATGAAATAAATATCACTTTTTTTGAAACTGGCTTATGCATCATATTCCTTTTGTTAAGCCATTGACCAAAAGTCTATGCCATAATCCTTAAAAAGACCTAGCAGATTGATTAAAATGTATTACCTACAAGTTGAGCCATAATTTTTAGAATAGAAGTTAAGTGTGAGAATAGACTTAGAGTGGGAGCAAGTCTTCTTTGATTAACAAGTCAAATGGTAAGGTAATTATTCCCTAAGCAAGAATATTTGAAGCCATTGAATGCCTCTCAGCACAGTCAGAAGACCTAACTACTTAAGAGATTATCATGTAGGTCATTATGCAATTATTTGATTCTAAGAGATAGGACCTAAGTTAGGAAACCATGGGTGATTATTGGGGCAAATTTGCTACTTATTTAAAGCCGATGAAGATTCTTTTCCTTGTTAGTAATGTTTAAAAAGAAAAAGTTTTAGAAGAAGGAAATCCTTGAAAGAAAAGTTTTCTAAAACAATTAAGCCTTAGCAAATTTAAGTCCATCCTCATTAGTAAAAGGCATTATATTTAACTCTAGGCTTATCAGTAGCTAGAATCTATTGTAAGTCCAAGCTCGTCAATAGCTGGCATCTTCTTTAAGTCCATCTTCGTTAGTAGGTGGTAACTTAATAAGTCTAGCCTCGTCAGTAGTTAGCAACCCTTATAAGTCCATTTTCGTTAGTAGATGGCAATATATTTAAGTCCAAGATCGTTAATAGTTGGCATCTTTTTTAAGTCCATCCTCATCAATAGGTGGCAACCTAGTAAGTCTAGTCTCGTCAATTGCTAACAACCCTTATAAGTCCATTCTTGTTAGTAGTCCATTCTTATTAGTTGATGGCAAACCTTTAAGTCTAGTCTTGTTAGTAGCTAGCAACACATTTAAGTCCATCATCGTTAGTAGGTGGTAAACCTTGTAAGTCTATTCTCATTAGTAGATGGCATCACATTTAGGTCTATTCTCGTTAGTAGATGACAAACCTTTAAGTCTAGTCTTGTTAGTAGGTAGCAACATATTTAAGTACACCATCGCTGGTAGGTGGTAAACCTTGTAAGTCCATTCTCGTTAGTAGATGGCATCACATTTAAGTCTATTCTCTTCAGTAAGTAGCAACCTAATAAGTTTAGTCTCGTTAATAGCTAGTAACACATTTAAGACTATCATCATTAGTAGGTGACAAAACTTAAAGTCCATTCTCGTTAGTAGATGGCACCACATTTAAGTCCATTCTTGTTAGTAGATAGTAAACCTTTAAGTCTAGTCTCATTAATAGCTAGCAACACATTTAAGTCCATCTTCGTCAGTTGGTGGCAAACCTTGAAGTCCATTATCGCTAGTATATAGCACCATTTAAGTCCATTCTCATTAGTAGATGGCAAACCATTTAAGTCCATCATCATCTGTAGGTGCCAAATATTAAAGTCCTATCTCGTTAATAGTAGGTGTGTCATTCTAGACTTAAGGTAAAAATCGTGTCTTTTTTTTTTTTTTGTCTTTATAGTAAAGTTCTATTCAAACTTTAATATAAAGAGAAGTAGCTGTAGACATCTCATTTTTGCTCATGTCTAGATTTGTTTTTAAAAATAATAATAATAATAAATAAATAATAAAAAAGTAATAGTAATAATAAAAGTTTGGTTTACGAGATAATAAAAACTAAATGAAAAATAATAAAATCAAAATAATAATAATAAACAAAAAGTAAGGAGATTGGTCTTTAAATTAAACTTGGGAATTTCAAAATAACAAAAATAATCAAGAGAGTTGGTTGAAATGCAAATTGATTGCAATAAGAAACCGAGAAAAGGGAGCTTAGCCGATCTGTATTGGTGCCTATGTGCATGCGCGTAAGCCTTAGTCATGTGTTCAAATCTCACAGTAGGCACTTTGTGCCTTTTTTATTGCTCCCCCTCACAGCTATCATGTGGTAGCATCTAGTTGGCTATGGCGAGTCATGTGAATAGGAAAAGATAAAATGGGAGAAAAATGCGAAAACAAACATGATCCTAAATCAAAATAAAAGAGATTGAAGTTTATTAGGTTTTTAGTATGAGTCAACGGATTATAATGAAAAGATTTATTTTTTGGATTGAATCTTAAAAAAAAAAAAATAATGGTGACAAATGGATTTTAAAGATCACTACTTTGTTAGATTTAAATCTATCTCAAACAAAACTTTATGTGTCTATAAATAGGGTGCGGCATAAACAATGAGGAGGATGGATTTCATATTCATAAATCCATCTCTACCATACCCATTTCCACGAACATCAGAAAAACGCCCACTTCAACACCAACAACTACCGAACTTTTAACCTCGCTTCCAAAACGCACCACCACCACCGCAACTATCGTCTACCACTGTGACCGTCATCATCCTACCCTCTTTGCCTTCACTAAACCACCTTACTACCAACGCAAGCACCGCGACCGAAACTATTGCTACGAGGCATCTTAGAAAATTTTTTCATTTGTTACTATTCATTAATAATTGTCAATAAAGTCGAGCATTCAACGACCTTGGAAACTCCAACAATAGCCACTGTTTGGGATTTTGCTTCTCCCTACGCTCGGTTCATGGTGTGCGCAAGCCCGAGCTGAGATTAAACCAATGTTACTGGAGTATTCCTCATTGCTAGGAGCTTTAATCATCACCGGGGACATTCAACGAAGTTGCTGTAGCTACTGTTCCTTCCTTGCGTGACCATAACCGTGAAGCTAACCCGCGACCCGATCCTTGTCCCTCTAAAACATCCAGTCGGCGATGTTTTTATTTTTTTTTCTTCTTTATTTTGATGTTTGTGTTATTTTATTTCATTTCATTTTTTAGCTTATCTTTAGTTTAAAAATTAAAAATAATAAATTTGGAATACCTATGGAGTTGTTGTGGTGTATATCATTACCTGATGGTGAAAAATAGAAATCTAAAAAAATTAATTAAATAAGTCTTTAGTAATAAAATTATAATAAAAATTAAATAAAATCCAAAAATATAACAAAAATTAAATAAGATCTTTCATATAAAAAAAATATAAAAATTAGATAAAACTTATGTAAAAATTAAATAAAATCATTAATGAAATAAAAATCTCTAGCTCGAGAATGAAAAGCATAAAAATCTAAAAGTCTAAAAAAATAAAAAATAAAAAATCTTTAGTATAGGTCAAGATCTTATAAATAAAATATAAAAAATAAAAATATAGAAAAGGCAAGTTAAATAAGTAAACGTTTTTAGTATAAATAAAATTTTAGAAACAAAAGTTCAATAAAAAGTGAAAATGATAAAATATAAAAAAAAAGTTTTCTTTTTTTTTTATAAAGTTTAATTAAATTTTTAGATAGTATATAATAGAAATAAAGAATAAAAGACAAAAAATATAATAAAAATGGAAATTTTTTTAATCAAAATCTAGTATTTTAGGGTTTTATCACATAGAGTTTTTTTTTTCTAAAAATAAAAATCTAATATGATGTTTTCAAAACTTGGGATATCTTAGGTTTCTTTTAAAATTATCACATAAAAATTTAGGTCATTTAGGCATTTTCTTAATAAAATTAACCTGATTAAATAATGTAAACTCGATGTTTTTCATTAAATAAAATTAATCAATAAACTAAGATTTTATAAAAAGAAAAAGCAAACTACAGATGGTTTGATCTCGGTTAATGGGTATATGGCACCTTCGGGGCAACCATAATAAACTAAAAGCCTTAGATTAGGAAACATTAAGTAAAATAATGAAAAAAAAAGCTTTAGAAAATAAAATAATAAGATAAAACTTAAAAAAATTTAAATAAATTTAAAACTTTAGAAAAAATTAAATAAGATAAAAACTTTAGAAAAATTATGAAATAAAAAATTTAGAAACAGTAATAAAATGAAAAATTTTGAAAAATTAAATAAAATAAAACCTTAGAAAATTAAATAAAATAAACTTTAGAGAAATTAAATGAAATAAAGACTTTAGGTTATTAGCTTGATAAAATAAAAACTTTAGATTACTTTCAAAAATTAGTATAGCAAACGTCAAACTTTAGTTTTTTC
Organism: Laguncularia racemosa; assembly: GCA_037954665.1. NCBI lineage: Eukaryota > Viridiplantae > Streptophyta > Magnoliopsida > Myrtales > Combretaceae > Laguncularia > Laguncularia racemosa. The sequence goes on from JBBMOL010000133.1 coordinate 1,702,656, forward strand.
TTTTTTCTTTTTTAGCATAGATTCATAATTTAGTATAACATATAGTAGTATATACATGAAAAATAAAGATATGAATATAAAGGTCTTTTAGTAATTTTTTTTGAAAATTTTACATGATAACTGTTTATGTTTTAATATGTTAGCCATCGAATCTAGCATTTTTTTGTTAAATATTTTTCTAAAATATTTTTAGAAAAATTCGTAGACTAGTAGCTAGTTAAGATTAATCTACCCAATTAACCTTAACTTCTTTTCCAACTTAGGTTAGTGGCGACTCCTTTTAAAAATTAATTTTTTTTAATTTAGTCAAGTAATCTATACTAAATGGGTAGGGTTAAGTATATATTAAAATTAAGGAAAATAACAAAAAACTAGATGCGACACTTGTGGATTGTAATTCTTTTCTTACTTTATTTTATTTCATAAATTAGACATGCTATATAATTACATTATAAAGTTTACATAATAAAATGTGAAACTTGTAAAATGAACAAAATACTCTATTTTGAAGGTGAGACGTCCTCTTAGGCCTTTCAAGTAGTACCGAACGATTATTATTATTGTTTTTTTATTATAGTAGACAGCGGTTGATAAACTCAAGATCCAAGACTGAGAATTGACTGGATTTCGTAGTAGCTACTAGAGGGGCCGGGTCACCATTGTTATTCACTTCCACTATGGCTTGCTTCTTTTATCCCCACAATTACACATCTTTAGTGGGTTAAAACCAGTGGAAAAAGGAAAAAACAAAAACCTTTATTTGATTGATTGTTTCTATATAAAGAAAAAAGAAATCTGAGTAAAATGACATTGGTATTTAACAAAGTTACTATTATTTTATTTTCATAAAAATTAATATATAAAATAATTTTATAATTACGGTCACATTTCTTTCAATATTTTCAATTTTGGAGAAGAAAAAAAAATGTGCCTAAAAATGGAAATAATTTCCGTTCATTTTCACTTGTTTACTCTCTTCATTTTAAGTTACCAATTATATATTCCTTCCATTTTCACTGTTCAAGCATTAGTTAGCAATTAAACGATCACATCCATCAATTAGATAAGTAAATTTGAGAGGAGAGAATGTAAGGATAACTTTAGAGCTCAACATCACCCGAATGTAAAAATTTTCCTCGTGTAAGAACTGAAAGGCATTGTGAGCATCCTCTTTTTTTTTTTTTTTGTCTCAATTTGTTCTGATCGACTGCTATATCAAACAAACATCACTCTACGATCATTTATAAAAATTTCCCATTCCACTTCTTGTAGTGAAACTGTCGCATTAATTAGGACCCCAACAGCTCAGGTACATGACTTTCCTCAAAGAATCCTAGGCTTGTTTCATTTTCTCTTCTTTGAGCTGTGACACCGCACCAGAAGATGGAGAAGACAGCTTCTTGACCTGAGAAATAGACCTAAAATGGTTCTTTGCATGTTGGTGAACGAATCTAATGGTGTAGTTCCATCTACAAAACCCTTCCTCTTTCAATGCCTCCATAACACCAACACTCGTTGCCACAATCCAAGCTCTCCTTGACAGACGCATTCTGATCCCTTTTCTCTGAATTGAAGGATACTGTGTTTTGTGAATTAGCGAATTTGCTTTGTTGAGTTCTATGGAATCCTGGGGTTGCTTTGCCTTTTATATATAGTTTCACTTTCAGGGAGAATGAATGGAGATAAGCCTGAAATTCGGGAAAACATGGGCGTTAGGTGAATAGACAGTGGATTTGGGATCATGAGGCTAATGGTTTGGGGATGTCAAGTGGCTTCGTTGCCCTTGAGGATCACACGAGACATACGTGAACGCCAGGAGTGGGGGGCAAAAGTGGAGAACTCCATTCTTTCGTTACTTCTATTTTTTTATTTTTATTATTTTGGTGGTACACAGGAGGACATGTATATTTGGTAAAGAAAAAGACTGACACAAGCCGGGGCTTGTAAGTACATTGCATGTAGCTCCCTTCTTTTCAAATCCATTTACTCGCAAAATTAGGGAATTAGAATGAACAGGTGCATCATTTTCTATCGTGGCAGATGTATGCATCGATAGTATATTTATTTTAGCACATCCTTTATTGAGCGTATAATATATGAAAAAAAATTAATTTATATATAAAATTATATTTTTATATGTTATATTTTTAATAAAAAGTATTATTAAGATAAATATATTAAGAATATATCTATCTATTTATAATATATAGTAAAAAAAATAATTGTAAATAAAAATACAACTACGACAATCTTAAAAATGTTGTTATTAACTCATCGCGAAAATCAAAAGTATTTATAAAATCAATATATACAATCAAATATATTACATAACTATCAACATGGATTGCAAATAAATCATGTCTAGTTTATAAATGTCTGTATAAATGTGTAGGTATCTTAATTACGATAATATGATTACACGTTGCATTCAATTATAATAGTATGTTATTAGATATTTATTGTGTAATCAATATTGTAATTATTTTAGTAATAAAAAATTTATACATAGCAAAATCCAAACCTCTTAACGGAATTAAAAAAAATCTCAAATTAATAAATGGAGTTAATGAATTAAAAAAAAGAGAAATTAGAAGTAAATTAAGAAAGTTTCGAAAATTACCTTTTTGCTATTGGACTCGTTTTTATTAAAATTAATATCAAATTAACTTAATGACCTTAAATAAAGTTTCAAGATCCTAATTAGGTAAATAAAACCATTAAAGAAATATTTAGAGTCAATTAAGAAAGGAAAATTGAAATTTGGAGACCAATTGAGTAAAATAACCAACATGCCCCTAAGCTCGGTTTGCTAGAGAATAACTAAATTTTTAAGATTAGCAAATTAATTTGGTGTATTGGAAGGGGAAAATTCTGGCCAAGTAAGGTAGGAATAAAAAATAATGGGAAAATCCTACACAAGCCTAAAAGTGGGATAGTTGACATTATAAGATAATTTAGCATTACCCAAATGGTCCCCACTCCACCTGAGGGTTTTGAAACTTCCAAAGGCCCTTTCTAAATCCTCTTGGCTGAAACAAAAATGCAACCGCCCCTCATTCTCTTTTCTTTTCAAAATTACACAAGATAAAGGCTTAAACCCTACTAAAACCCTAACCTTCTTAGTAAAACTCTAATTACCCCTTAATCCTATCACTAATCTAGTGTTTAACTTTGATAGTTTAGGTTTTGGTGGAAAGAAGTAATTAAGATAAGTGGGTATTTTCTTAAATTGAAGAAAGATTAAGTGCCTTAATCCTAGATTAAATTACTAACTAGTTGTTTTAACACTAAAGTTGTTTTGGTATTTTCAAATTCCATCTTTTGGTGCCTTGGTGGGTGGCGTCCAACTTGAGCAAGGGAGAGGTTGAGAGCTTCTTGAGAGATAAGAAGCTAAACTCGTCTTAAAATGATGATTGGAAGTGATACTTGAAGGTTTAAAGAAGTTTGAAAAATGGATGTTGAAACCATAGTGTTACTACCATCTTTGATGCTCCCTTTGAATGATATTTTGATGGTTCAAATGAAAATTGATAATTTAATGTGTCAAATGTGATATTAGACATAGCTTGGAATGATTAGAAGTAAGTTTAGGTAATAGATTTGCATGCTTAAGGGATGATGATGGTTGTCACCACTCTTGATGGAAATAAGGTTATATTTCTAAAAATTAGGAATGATGATAAGTTGATTTCAATATTAAATTGTTTGTTAAAATGCCAAATTGTATGATAGGCGATGATTTAGGTAGTAAATGATGAAAGGGAAACATTGTTGGTACTAATTTTGATGTGATTTGAAGGTTTGACGTAAGGGATTGTTCTTGGGTAATATGCCTAAGAATTTTTAGAATATTTCAAGTATATTTGAAGTGGGAAATTTGGTTGAAATTGATGTTGTATGATAATTTGAAGTTTATATGAGATTTAGTAAAATTATGGGATGAATTATGGCAAAAGTTTGAGTATTTTATATTGAGAATTGTGTTATCGTTATTTGTTATGTTTCCATGATTAAGTCTGAATATTTCTGATTACTTAAGTTAAATTTGAGTTAATTAGGGCTATACTATGTTTAATTGATGATTTGAAGTTGATTGGATATAAAGTAGAACTTAAAGCATCAAGTTGTTTTTAGATTGAACTAATTTTGGATGATTGATTCTTGCTGGACATTTTTGGTTATTTTGGGCTTATTTGGACTTTTGTTAGGTTTAAATTTAGACTTTAAATGATGTTTTAGGCACTAGAAGTGAGTAACATTAAGTGGAACTTGATTTGAAGTGATTTATACCTAAAATGAATAAGATATGAACCTTTAAAGTGTGGACTTTTAAAGTGTAAGTTTGTAATTTTGCTTGATCTGAAAATTTAAAGGGCCTAAAATGATTAAAATGTAGCTTTTTACGTTAAAATTGGTAAGGGAAGTAATAAGAGTTAAAATGGCTTTAATTTGACTCAATTTGAAATTGAAATAAATAAACTGAGACCTTTTAAAATAGGAAGCCTAAAAAATGATGAATTTAAATTAGAGACTAGATTACTTAAATAATTTATGCCAATGTTAGCCTAATCCCAAATTAGCTCATCTAGGTACATAATAACGTGTGTGTTGTTTGCTAGATTAGGAACTTAAACCAAACTAAAATCAAACTTTCTTTAAGTTTGTCGGTGCCACTTATGCATGGTCGACTCGAGCTAGAGAGCGACACCCTAAGTCTAGACCAAGGTTGTAGTTTTAGTTCAATAATACTAATAGATTAGGTGCTTAAATGAATGACTCGATGGGTAGCTGATATGTGAAACCATATCAGATAATGGGCACCATAAGCAAAAAGATGTATTGAGAGTTGTTTAGGATTATGGGTTTTGATAGACAATATGATATAACTAAATTGTAATTAGTGAGGACTACATAATGGTAATCTCATTTATACGAGGCTATCAACCCCCAATTACCTCTAAGGTGGAATCAAAACTTAGGTCTACTGTCGCTTTACTTAAAGTCATGAGTATTCTCGTGTTGATTGCCTACAATAATTAAATAAAGATATATAAATTATATAAATATTCGTTGCATTAGGATGTAGGCCTACTTAACATTTGTGTGTGTGAGTGTATTGGGTCTCTTTAGCTTACTTTTTTTTTTTGGTTTCAGTGAGGACTATTTTCTGGATTCACTATACAATTCTATAGGCTATGGCTCCAAGGTGGAGCTTTAGGGAGAGGATTAGGACTTAGATGACAATCACTACTAATTTTTTTCCTTTCTGTAGATTTTTATCTTAGGATTGTATTTATACTTTTATGCAGCGGCTTGCGGCTCTAGATCTTATTTACCCTATGTTTGTATTTTATAGGCCTCTTAGTTCCTATGTCTTGGTGTTTTTATCATGCTTTATCCATTGTTTTTTCTAATTTTTCCAACTCTCCAATAATGTTTTGAAAATAAAATAAATTGTCAAATATTTTCAAAATTTAATCAACAAGTTTAAGGTCCTAAAGCCATTGTAGAAATTCACTTAATAATTATAGTTTTACGTATTATACTTAAGTAAGTTACGTGACAAATTGTTGTTGCCAAAGAGATTTAGGGGTGTGATAGGAATTCCATTCATCATATGGCACAAAGTTAAGTTCTACCCATAGATAATAAGGCACACTAGCATTGAGGATTAGGGAATTAAATTTACCCACTAAGGTTTGGTTTTCCATTCCTTAAATCCATTCTATTGTTGCATATACAATATTGTGCATATATAAAATTTATGAAATTCATTTGATAAATATTCACCACATTTATTACTAAAATGTCTTAATTTTTTAAACTTCCCTGTTATAATGCATAAACATTTCAATAATTAAACATAGGTATAAGGTGTGCATTCATCAATAAATGTTATAAAACTTCTTCTTTTTTCTCCCCATTGTAAGATTCCATTTAATTTGCATATATGTGAATGAATTAATTCTAGAATTCTTTTCCTTTCTCTATGATGAAATGGCTCTTTAGTGATTTTTGCTTGAAAATGCATGCACTAGCATTACGATTAATGTACTAAATTGCCATAAGTCAACAATGTGAAAAAAATAAACTTTTCATTTTGTTACTTATGACATATTGCCATAAAAATAATCCTTTCCCAAATACAAATTCTCTTCATAGGTACAAACATGTTTGACTTGATTATGATTTTGAAACCTCTCTTACAATGAAACTGATGGAAACTAGATTTTTCTCATTTCTAGTACAAGTAAGAAAACTGATAAAATTAAGTTTCCTTTTGGAAGTGAATTGAAAATCTGTTAAGTCCAATGCTTTATACGTTAGCTAAGTTATTGTTTTCCATTGAACTTCTCAATTTTCCATATCATTATTGTTCTTAGTTATTCACTGGTTGTTGCAAGCACAAATTGCTACTCATAAATAAATTTGACTTATATTCACTTGACTTAATCATAGTAGCCATTTTTAACTCGATTATCATACCAACATGTAATCCTTAATTTAATAAATTATTATTGATAACTAAGAGATAAGATGTATTGCTTTTTCATATGAGTTCATGAGTTCAAATCTTATAAGAACCAATTTACTTTTTGAAAATTGTATTTATTTTATATTATTTAAATCACAATTTTCTCCTTTTTTTGTTTTACTTTTAATAGTAATTAATAGCTTTAAATGTTATTAATTTAAAATTACAATAGTATCCTTGATTTTTTTTTCAAATTTAAAATTTCTTTTTTATTTGAGTATTAAATAATATCGTGATGTACTTATTTAAAAAAATTTTCTTTTTCAAAAAAAGGGAAAGAAATGCTTGGCTCTCCAACAATGGTAAATCATGTCTATATTGTTTAAGATGACACATTAATTTCATTAAAAGTTACAAGATTTGAGCATGCATGACGTTATGCATAGACACTTGTTTGAAACTTATCTGCTCCAACCAAACAAAATGTCTTTTAGTATCTCTCTTCAAGCTCTTATTGTAACTTCATTTGAATATCATACATGAGAAAGTTAGAGGTATGTATAAATAAGATATAGAGCCACTTCGACTATATCTTGGCATTCGAATGCAGTGTTCTTCTACACTCCAGTTCCATAATTTGTTTTAATCTTATATGAAATTCAAATAATCTTTTATCAAATCTCTCAATTTATTAGTTTAATATTTGATGTTGATGCCATTTTTCATGAAATAGTGAATTTCTAATACTTCTAGAATGTATTCGAGTACTTTTAGATACATAATTAGTAATATGTATAACAGGTGTAATTAGAAAAGCCAATCGTCATAAATAGTAGATGTGCTAGATCTTGAAGGAAAAGACAAAAGTTGCGTTTAGCAACACATTTCGAAGGTAACTTTTAAAATATCATTCATAATGAAAAATAAATGGAGAGGGAAAAACTTTATAGGAGATTAAAAATTAAAAGAAAAATACAAATAGATTATTATTTAGATGAAATGTGTGATTAAAAGCAAGTTAACTTGTATATTTGGTTCTATTCTCCATTATCTTTATATAATCCATTACTATTTTAAAGGCATCTCAACTTAGCTTATCAAATTTTATAAATAAGGAGAATTTGCGATCTACCATTTAAGTTTAATTAATAAAATATGGAACTGATAGAAGGAACAAAAATCTATTTTAGTAGTAAGATGTCATTTTACATTACCAAATGATTTGTACAGTTGATACTAGACGAAAAACCCAAGACTGAAAAATTAAATTGGATATCGGAGTAGAGATAGATATTAGTAGGCGGGGCTTGAGGGAGCATCAGAACACACACTCCAGAGCATTCATTGAAGATTGTCTATTGTCAAAGAGGGGCATTTCATAACTAGCCATGCCATGACATGGTGTTATTATTCATCAATCATCATTAAGTGCAATGAAATGACCGCATCGTATGGATTTGATAAGTAAAGCTGTAAAAGAAAATGTAAACATAATTTTGGAAGTCTAATAACGGCTGAATCTTAAAATTTTTTCCTTGTATAAGAACCATAAGACAATGTGAACATCCTCTCTTTTTTCCTTTTTCTTTTTTTTTTTTTTTTGGTCTCAACTTGTTCCAATCGACCGCTATATCAAGCAAGCATCACTCTCTACAATCATTTACAAAAATTCCCGTTCCCCTTTGTTGTAGTGAAACTTTCATATTAATTAGGACCCCAATAGCTAAATTACATGACTTTTCTCAAAGAATCCTCAGCTTGCTTCGTTTTCTCATCTTTGAGCTGTGACACCACGACAGAAGATGGAGAAGACAACTTCTTGGCCTGAGAAATAGACCTTACATGACTCTTTGCGTGTTGATGAACCGATCTAATGGTGTATGCCACCTACAAAAGCCTTGGTCTTCTAATGCCTCCACAACACCAACACTCGTTGCCACGATCCAAGCTCTCCATGGCAGGCTCATTCTTATCCCTTGTCTCCGAATTGAAGGATATTGTGTTTTTTGAAATTTAGCAAATTTTCTTTGTTGAATTGTATGGAATCATGGGGTTGCTTTGCTTTTTATATATAGTTTCAATTTGAGGGTGAATGAATGAAAATAAGCTTGAAATTCGAGAAAAACAAGGGGCCGTAGGCTGTGGATTTAGGATCATGGAGCCAATTGTTTGGGGATGTGATATGGCTTCGTTGCCTAGAGGACCACATAAGACATACGTGAACGTCAGGAGTTGGGGACAAAAGTGGAGGACTCGTCTTTCGTTATTTTAATATTATTATTTATTTATTTTGGTACAAAAGCACACATATATTTGGTAAATATAAAGACTGATAGAGTGTTGTTTGGGCTCGTGAATGCATCGCTTGTGGTTTCACTTTTTTGAAATCTAGTTGCTCCTAAAATTAGGGAGTTAGAAACCCACGGGTGCATCATTGTCTATCTTGTGGCAGGAGGGAGTAAATTGTAAATAAAAAATGCGGCTACCCCAATCTTAAAGAAGTTTATTATTAACTCATCAAGAAAGTCAGAGGTATGTATAAATTCGACATATACATGCATGTATATTAAAAAACAATCAACATGGATTGAAATATATCCATAAGTTAATAATGTGAGAATTTTTTTTTTTTATCACTTATGATGTTTAACTTAAATGTACTGCCATAAATGTGAACCTCTTCCAAATACAAATTCTCTTTCGTAAGTATAAATTTGCTTAACTCAAATATGATTCTTAAAACTCTCATACACAATAAACTAATGAAAATTAGATTTTTCTCACTTCTAGTACAAGCAAGAAATAGACAAGACTAAATTTCTTTTCACAAGTGAAATGAAAATATATTAATTTCCATGCTTTATACTTTAGCCAAGTTACCATTTTCCATCAAATTTCTTGGTTTTCCACAAAAATATTGTTCTTAATTAGTTGTTGTTTGTTGCAAGCATGAATCACACTACTCATAAGTCTAACCTATATTCACTTGACTTATATCATAGTAGCCATGTTTAACTCAATTGTCTTGTTAACATGTAATTCTTAAGATTCATTGGTAACTATAGCAACAAACTTACTTTCTTCCACTAAGTTTGAAACTCTTGCCTTTATGATTCTCTTTTAACTCTTTTTTTTTTTTTCACCACTTTCAACAACATTCACTCTACAAGATCTATTTGGTAGATTCATGACACATGAATTAACTTATTTTTTTTTCTTTTTATGGTCATTGCAAGCACATATATAATATGCACACACACACACATATTTGATATAATTTCCCCACATGAATTGTCTTGAGAACTAAAACTTGCAAATCACAAAGATAGTTGACCAAAATTCATAATTTAAAAACTTGACTCATAATAGGGATGTAATTTAACATTTTTGTTTCAAAGTACTTTATCATAAAGCATTTGTCCATACCTTGTCTTTTAGTGTTTATATACTTGTCTTCTAGGGCTTTCCAAATTTCCAATGAAGACTTCACAACATGTAGAGATCATATAAAGGCTATGTGTGTGTTGAGTATGTGTCCCCTATATGTGAGCCCATAGTCAACACATTTCTTGCATCCTCTCCTTTCACCTTCTTTTCTAGACTTGCATTCTCATTTGGTTCTTGAATTTGTTTGATTTGGGATCAAGAACATAAGTTATATTCAGAATGGAGAGTGAGATCACCATCTTATCTCTCTAATAGTTAAAGTTTGTTTCGTCAAATTTGTCTAGTTGGGTGTAATGTTGGTTCATGACTCAAAGTGGTGTTTGTTTCATTTTCATCTCAAAAGCCTGATTCCCTCTAAAATTTTTAAGACTTCTAGAAACACAAAGTTAAAAAGAAGATGATTATTTTGAACAATCATGACCTCCAATAATGGTAAATCACATCTATATTGTTCAAGATGACACATTAAATCGATGAAAATTACAAGATCTAAGCAATTATGCATAGACACTTGTTTGAAACTCATCCACTTTGTCTAAACAAAATGTCTTTTATTATCTCTTTTGGAGCTCTCGTTAGAACTTCATTTGAACATCACCTAATGAGAATTGGGCAAAGTCTCCATTTTGCAGGATCAAGAAATAAGATATGGTAAAATTTCACATCTTACATTGCTTAAATGTCTTCACAAGACTCAAATGAAGTGTTTGCCTACACTCCCAATTCATAATTTCTTTGAATTTTATATAAGATTTAAATGATCTTTATCAAATCACTCAATTTGTTAGTTTAAGGTTTGATATTGATACCACTCTTAATGAAATATTGAATTTCTAATAGTTGCAAAATTTATTCGAACACTTTCAGAGACATAATTGGTAATATGTATAATAAGTTTAATTAGATAAGCCAATCATCATAAATCGTGATATGCTACATCCTTGAAGGAAAGTCAAAAGCTATCTTTGATAACATATATCAAAGGTAACTTTTAAAATATCATTCCTAATGAAAAATAAACAGAGAGGGAAAACTTTGCAAGAGATTAAAAATTAAAAATAAAAATACAAATAAATTATTATTTGGAGGAAATGGGTGATTAATAGAAAGTAACTTATATTTTTCGTTCTATTATTTATTATCTTAACTTAATCGATCACTATTTTAAAAGTATCTCAACTTAACTTATTAAATCTTATTAATAAGGAGAATTTGCGATCTACTGCCAATCACTGCATGGTTAAGTTTAATTAATAAAACACAGAACTCATAGAATGAACAAAATAATCTATTTTAGTAGTAAGATGTCATTTTACATGTTTTAACGAATGATTTGTACAGATGATAGTAGAGGATAAACCCAAGACTGACAAATTAAATTGGATATCAAAGTAGATAGGTATACTCGTGCGCAGGGCTTGAGGGAACAGTCAGAACACACCCCATAGCATAATTTTGAAAGTATAATATATAACAGCTGAATCTAAAAAAGTTTTCCTTGTAGAAGATCTATATAAAAGAGACGATGTGAACAACCTAATTTTTTGTCACCGATTTGTTTTGATTGATTGATATATATCAAGCAAACATTACTCTCTACAATCATTTACAAAAATTAGCATTCCACTTGTTATAATGAAACTTTAATTTTAATTAGGACCCCAACAGCTTAACTACATGATTTTTCTCAAAAAATCCTCAGCTTGCTTCATTTTCTCATCTTTGAGCTGTGACACCACGGCAGAAGATGGAGAAGACAACTTCTTAGCCTAAGAAATAGACCTTGCATGACTCTTTACGTGTTGGTGAACCGACCTAATGGTGGAGTTCCATCTACAAAAGCGTTGGTCTTACAATGCCTCCACAACACCAACACTTGCTGCTACAATGTAAGCTCTCCTCAACAAACTCATTCTGATCCTTTTTTTCCCCTGAATTGAAGAATATTATGTTGCATCGAATTTTAGTGAATTTGGTTTGTTGTTGTTGAGTTGTAATGGAATCGTGGGGGTCGCTTTGCTTTTATATATAGGCTATATGTACGTACATGACTGTTTCAGGGTGGATATGAATGGAAAGAGAAGCCTGAAATTGGAGAAAACAACTGGTTGTAAGTAAGTGCATGTATAGCGGAATTCAGGTTGAGAAGCCAATGGTTTGGGGGACATGAAATGGCGTCACTCTTTGCCCTTGAGGACCACATAATAAGACATATATGATTGAATGGAGACAAAAGTGGAGAACTAGTTCAAAAATTTGGATGTCGGAAGTACTAGTTCAAAAACTCGCACTTTATAACTGAAAAAAAATTTATTAGTATTAATATTAACGCATCAAACAATTACAATTATCTATAATATTAATATTATATATATATATATGTCAACATATGTGTCAAATAACTAATAATTTGTATTTTAGAAAAATTACATCTCGTTTATATACACCTATAAAAATCACAATAATAGAATGTTACTGAATATTTGTGTTGTATAATCAAACTTATAATTGATTCTTTACGTATTGGTGAACGGATTTAATTGTTTAGTTTCATCTACAAAATCCTTAGTCTTTCAGTGCCTCCATAGCACCAATACTCATTGCCACTGTCCAGGCTCTTCTTGACATACGCATTTTGATCTTTTGTGGAGAAGGAAGTTTGCTAAGTGAGTATGCGAAAATAAGAAAGTGAGTACTAATTTTTTTTTCATTTTATTTTTTTGATTCAGCTTCATTGAGTTTTATGGCATTATGGTATGGGGGTTGCTTTTATAGAGGTTATCCTTGTCATGAGAGTGAAAATGACAGCAGGTGATGGCTCACTTCAGGTACATGAATGGAAGCATGGAAACTGGGAAAACCAGTGGTTGTTTTATTCTAGGTGAGTGGTTTCATTATTGGTGGGAAGCCAGTGTTTTAGCGGATGTAGACCCATGTAATGTTGCATGCAATGGCTTATTAAATATACATATATATATTCGATCACAATAGAGAAATATTGCAAGTTGGGAAACGAAGACTCATGGTTTTCTTAATTAAAAAATAAAAACCATATTTACTCCCAAATTTAAAGAAGCTCAAAACCGCAGTTGAAAAGAAATTGCTTTGCCTTGCTGTTCCTTTGTTATATAGCAAAATTCGAGACTAGCTCCAATAACTCCATGGGTCTGATATGGTCTTGCTTGAAGAACTGTGGATCTATCAGGTCCAATAGGATCTACCGACACAAAAGTTAAGACAAAAAAAAGAAAAAGAAAAAGAAAAAGAAAAACTGCATGTTGCAGTCGCTGCAATTGAAACATTTCCTCAGGTGCAATATGCAGCAACTCACATGAGACTTGACCAAATTTTTTAAAAAAAAAAGAAAAAGAAAAATGGATAGGATGAGCTTCATCTCTACATCCTCTGTCTATAAATAAACGCATTCTCACAATCTCAAAAGCAGAACTTCTTGTCATAAGAGTCTTATTCATCCCTTCTTTTCCTTTAAAGTGTTTTTTGTACGTCAATATTTATATTCATTCTAAAATTTTACAACACTACAATTAAAGTATTGTGATAAACAATAACATACTTCCGATATTGTTACTTGTACCATCTTTCTTTATTGCTCATTAATTCACCTTAACTAATAAATAAGTACAGCATGTAATTCTTTATTTACCTCATGATAATTTTTTCTATATATTAAACATGTTAATTTTCTTTTCTTGAATAAACTTATATACAGTAAATTGATTTTGAAATATCCCTAATAAATGCATTCAAAATCAAGGGTAACAGAGTAACTACTTCGTTAGGGTTCCACCTTAATGTAAGTATCGAAATCCTTCCCTTTTCTTCTAGACTCTATTACAAAAATAAAGAAAACCCTAGCCGTGACAAGGCGAGAGTGAACTAGGGTTTCCGGGAGAAGGTTCGAGAGGGTTACAGATGGGACGGATTGGGTGTGAGGGTGCTACCCGGTCTGGTGGGAGTGCGTGTGTGTGGACCTATTTGTTCTAAGTTGCGGGCAGTGAATGTATGTGTGAGGGTGCTACCAGGCCAGATGTGGGTGTGTGGTGTGGGCTTTGTCTGGTCGAGCCGGATAATAAAATGGTGGTGGATATGGGCTAGCCGAAGGCCCAGATACAAGAAGCCCAGTGATATAAACAAGGGCCAACTTTTGAGCCCATCCAACGGAGTAGGTTCCAGAATTCTGTTAACCACTCACATGGATTGTTAGAGGATTCTAACAACCGGAATCCCATTACATATATTATCCATGTAAGAAAGGAAAAAGATATGAATGAAATTACATATTTTTCTCCAAAATCTGATTAAACACAAGCTAAATTTGCATACGAATTTGCTTGCCTGTTATTAATCCCTATTACAATTGGTATCAAAGCTGGTTGTTGCCATGGAGACTCGTGAATCCAAGAAGCTTGATGATGTCGTGCGTAATGCTGTGAAGGAGCACACTGAAGAAGCCCTTAAACCCATCCACGACACACTCAAGAGAATGCAAGAGCTTATGGATCAACGGATACTGACATTGATAAATTGAAGACAAGTAAATCTGACAAGTTGGAAGCATTTGGCTCTACGACAATAGATTCTAGTAAGTTACCTAAAACTGATGATAGACATGGGTTAGCACTAACTCACGTTGTAGCTGTAGAGAACCATTTGAAAACATGTGCACCTAGGGTGGATTTTCCATCTTTTGATGGTAATGACATTAAGGACTGGTTATATAAGGCACAACAATACTTTGAAATTGATTCAACTTTGGATGATTGGAAGATTAGGTTGGCTGCCATGTATTTAGAGGGAAAGGCTTTGAAGTTGTATCATTCTTACATTCAAACTTTAGAGGGTCACCATACTGTCACTTGGAATGAGTTGGTTAAGGCATTACAAACCAGATTTGGGAAGAAGGCGTATGAAGATCCGATGGTAGAAATTAAGGAATTACACCAAGATGGAACTCTACAAGATTACTTAAAAGAATTTGAACACTTAGTAACTCAGGTCAAGCTACCCGAGGGCTACCTGATAAGCTGTTTCTTGAGTGGGTTACACCCTTCCATACAATACCCTATATGCATGTTTAATCCCCAAACATTGCAAGAGGCCTATTCCTTAGCCAAATTGCAAGAAGTGAACCTTCTCTCCACTAGACAATACCTTAAAACACCCCGCCTAAACTCAACAACCAACCTATCCAATTCTTACACACCATTTCCATCTAACCGAACCCTAACTTACACTAGAAACATACCAATCACTACTGCCAACCTTAAGAACTCTCAAACACCTAGCCACACTCCTAAACCATCAAACCCCATCAACCCACAAACACGACTTACCAAAAGACTTACCCCTGATGAACTAGAAGAAAAGAGAAGGAAGAAACAGTGTTTTTGGTGTGATGAACCTTTTGGTCCAAGTCATAGGTGCAAGAAAAGGTTGAATATGTTGTTGGTAGAGGCCGAAGATGGAAGGGATAGTGCTGAGGAGGAAGACACTCCACCCGAGGAAGTAGAGGCTGACTTCGCTAAGCTCACCCTCAATGTCTTGAACCAGGATCAAGGACACTACTTAAACAGCATGAAGGTGAGTGGGTATTATAAGAAAAGAAAGCTGAGCATACTTGTTGACACCGAAAGCTCACTAAATTTTATTGATGAACGCTTGGCAAAAGGGCTTAGTTGCCCTTTCTCTGATGTACCTTCCCCTAAGGTAACATTGGCAGATGGTATTAGCTTATCTAGCACTGGCAAGATTCCCAAGTTTACTTGGGAAATGTAGGGGCATGAATTCAAAACAGAAGTGTACTTGCTGACTTTATTTGGTAGTGACATGATTCTAGGAGTGCCATGGTTGAGGTCATTGGGCACAATCCTTTGGAATTTTCAGCACTTGACCATCGGTTTTAATTGGAATGGCCGTGAGTGTGAATTGACAGCGAATAAGGAGCGACTTAAGGTTGTTAGAGCAAGCGAGCTATCCAAGATATTTGAAGGGAATGGAGTGCTACATTACCAATGTTGGATAGTCCGAGCTCTAACTGAGGATGATGAAAGAAGGAAGCAATAGAAACTGCAGCCAAAACTGTTGGATCTACTAGAGGAATTTCATGACCTTTTTGAAGAGCTACATGAGTTACCACCACATAGGGCTTTTGATCACAAAATTCCCTTGCAAGAAGACTTAAAGGTTGTCAATATTCGACCCTACAGACACTCTTCCATGCAAAAGACTGTCTTAGAAGACATGGTGAAGGAAATGCTCTTGAGTGGGATAATAAGGCACAGCCATAGCCCTTTTTCCTCGCCGGTTGTTTTAGTGAAGAAAAAGGACAACACTTGGCGAATGTGTGTGGATTACCGCGAATTAAAGAACCAAACTGTCAAGGATTGGTTTCCAATTCCTATAATAGAGGATCTATTTGATGAACTAAGTGGGGCTGCTTACTTTAGCAAGTTGGACTTGAGGTCGGGGTATCACCAAATCAGGATGCACCTTGAAGATGTTTACAAGATCGCATTTAAGACACACGAGGGACATTACGAATTCTTGGTTATGCCTTTTGGCTTAACCAACACCCCTTCAACATTCTAAGGCCTTATGAATCAGATTTTTAAAGCCTACTTAAGGAAGTTTGTCCTAGTATATTTTGATGATATATTAGTCTACAGCAAAAGTTTAAAGGAGCATGGGGGACACTTGAAGGCAGTATTTAAGGTTTTAAAGTAGGAGCAACTTTACTTGAAAAGATCCAAGTGCACTTTTGGGACTACTAAGGTAGAGTACTTAGGACACATCACAACCAAGGAAGGGGTGACTACAGACCCAAGGAAGATAGAGTCCATTGTTAACTGGACCGTCCCAAAGAATTTAAGACAACTGAGGGGATTCTTGGGACTATCGGGTTATTATAGGCGATTCATTAAGGGATATAGTGTCATCACCAGGCCACCTACATTATTGTTGAAGAAAGATAATTTTAAATGGAATGATGATTGTCAGCTTGCTTTTGATAGGCTAAAGGTCGCCTTGTCAAGTTCACCAGTTGTAAAACTTCCTAATTATAGTAAGGAGTTTGTGGTGGGAACGGATGCTAGTGGAGAAGGAGTGGGAGCTGTTTTGATGCAAGTGCATCATCCCATAGCCTATCTTAGTAAAACCTTGAACAGTAGGTAGCAAGGAATGTCTGTGTATGAGAAGGAACTCCTAGCCTTGGTTTATGCAGTTGAGAGGTGGAGACACTACTTAATGGGAAGACACTTTGTCATCAAGACGGATCATCAAAGTTTGAAGTACCTGCTGGAACAAAGGTTAGTTACTTCTAGCCAACACAAATGGCTAACTAAGCTGTTGGGCATGGATTACGAGATAAGGTATAAAAGTAGTAGAACTAATCAAGCGGGCTGACACCTTGTCCAGAATGGGACAGTTGGAACTAAATGCGATAGCAGTCACTACCACCACCCTAGAATTGGTGGAGGAACTAAGGAACAGTTGGTATCTCCCTAGGGGTTATCAAAACACACTGGATCGCTTCAGGAAGGGAGAAGAGTGTAGGCATTTCACTTTGGATCAGGGGTTGTTAAGAAGGAAGGCAGGTGTGTGGTGGGGTCGTCTGTGGAACTTAGAAGGAAACTACTAAAGATGTACCATGATGGAGTATTAGGAGGACACTCAGGGGCTCATACTACCTATAAGAAGATAAATTCTGTCTTCTATTGGCCTAAATTAGAGCGTGATGTGAGGTAATATGTAAGGGAGTGTGAGGTTTGCCAGAGACACAAGTTTGAACACGTGGCCCTACCAATACCAAATACTTGTTGGGCGGAGGTAACCATGGACTTCATTGAGGGACTGCCTAAGTCTAATAGACAAGAGGTAATTATGGTAATGGTGGACCGCTTGAGCAAGTATGCCCATTTCATGTCATTTCCACACCCTTACTCAGCTCCACAAGTGGCACGATTATATCTGGATTGTGTGTACAAATTGCATGGAATGCCCGAAAGCATCACCAGTGACAGGGATCCCGTGTTTGTTAGTCAATTTTGGAAGGAATTCTTTAGGTTGTAAGGAGTTGAGCTGAATTTGTCAACAACATATCATCCTCAAACGGATGGCTAGACAGAAAGAGTTAATAGATGCTTGGAGACCTACTTAAGATGTATGACAAGTGACAACCCTAAGAAATAGGGACAGTACCTATCCTTAGCTGAATTTTAGTACAACACTAACTACCATGTTAATGCTAAGAAGACACCCTTTGAGATCCTATACGGATATCCGCCTCCACTACACCTTCCTTACATTCCTAAGGATTCTAGAAATGCCACTATTGATAGTATGCTAACTGGAAGGGAAGACACTATACGAATACTAAAATTCCATCTAACAAGAGCTCAAAACCGAATGAAGCAGCAGGCTAACAGGAAGAGGACCGAAAGGGAGTTCAACATAGGGGATTGGGTATTATTAAAATTACAACCCTATAAACAGGTGAGTGTAAGGAAGATACCTAATCAGAAGCTATCACCCAAGTTCTACGGGCCATATAAGGTAATAGAAAAGATCGGTAAAATGGCTTACCGTTTAGATCTTCCAAGCGAGATTAATATCCACCCCACCTTCCATGTCTCGCAACTCAAGGTCTTCCACGGCCAGAGAAAGGACTGCTTGCCGTCGCTACCTGTCACAAGGGAAGAAGAAGAGTTTAAACCCCTTTGAATCTTGGAAAGAAAAATGATTAAAAGGGGAAACCAAATGGACACCATGGGACTTACCCTGTGGAATGATCGGTCGCTTTCGGATGCAATGTGGGAATTCCTAATAGATCTGAAGCTCAGGTTTCCTCATGCACCCTTGTGGACAAGGGAAATTTCAGATGGAGGGACTGTGACAAGGGGAGAGTGAACTAGGGTTTCCGGGAGAAGGTTCGAGAGGGTTACGGATGGGACGGATTGGGAAAGTGAAGTGTAAGTGAACTGTGGTCTATTTTGAGTTGAGGGAGTGCGTGTGTGTGTGAGGGTGCTGCCTGGTCTGGTGAGAGTGCGCGTGTGTGGACCTGTTTGTTCTAAGTTGCAGAGAGTGTGTGTGTGTGTGAGGGTGTTGCCAGGCCGGATGGGGGTGTGTGGTGTGGGCTTTGTTTGGTCGGGCCGGATAATAAAATGGTGGTGGATATGGGCTGGCTAAAGGCTCAGATACGGGAAGCCTAGTGATATAAACAAGGGCCAACTTTTGAGCCCATCCAATAGAGTAGGTTCTAGAATTTTGCTAACCACTCACATAGGTTGTTAAAGGATTCTAACAACCAGAATCCTATTACATATATTATCCATGTAAGAAAGGAAAAAGATATGAATGAAATTACATATTTTTCTCCAAAATCTGATTAAACACAAGCTAAATTTGCATATGAATTTGCTTGCCTGTTATTAATCCCTGTTACACTAGCTCTCTCTCCATCTCTCTCGCATTGGTTATGCTACTGACCCCTTCTAGACCAAATATTATTATGCTCCTTAATCGATCAAGCCTTCTTTCCATAATATCAAAAAGAAAAATCTTTTTGAGATCTTTTCAAGAAATACCTCAACGTCTTCGGGAGTTGAATCAATTTCAAAATATTGATGTGCCTTGTATAACCAATCCTTAATGTCGTGGCCATCAAAAGATGGAAAATCCACCCTAGGTGCTCGTGTTTGCAAATGGTTTCCTACCGCTACAGTATGAGCTAATGCTAACCCATGTTTTTCATCTATTTTAGGTAACTTACCCGAATCCATAGCTATGGAGTCAAATGCTTCCAACCGGTCAGGTTTACTTGTCTTCAACTCAGCAATGGTGAGTATTTGTTGATCCATCAGTTCTTACATCCTCTTCAATGTGTCGTGAATGGGTTTAAGAGCTTCTTTTATGTGTTCCTTCACAGCACTGCGCACTGCTTCATCCAACTTCTTGGATTCACGGGTTTCCATGGCAACAACCTGCTTTGATACCACTTTAATGAAATCAATTCGAATGCAAATTGATTCAAGCAAATTCAGAGGAAAAAGTTCCGTTTTTCTTATTAAAAAAACTCTCTCTCACCTCCCTTACATGTATCTATATTCTGTCTAATAATCCTAACAACCCATGTGAGTTGTTATGGAATAATGCTAAAATCTGTTGCTCTGGTTATGGGCGGGCTTTGATGGATGGTAGACAGCCCACTGAACGGCCTTTATTTCTTCTAGCCCAATACTGCCCTGGTCCGGCCCTTTATTTCTTCCCAGCCTTAGCCCCACTACCCGGAATGACCGATAGCTTCCTTTCCCTCTATTCACACGTGCCCCTCATGTCACTTCACTTCACTTCGACACTACATACTCTTAGTTACTTTCCTTTTCCTCTTCTCGACTCCCAAACCCTAATAAGAAAACCCTAATTCAATTTCTCCCTGTTACAGTCCCTTCCTCTCGAAACTCCCTTATCCACAAGGGAGAATAGGGGTATCGGAGCTTCAAATCCTCCAAGAACTCCCAAGTCGCATCTGCTGGGGAACGATCTCGCCATAAGATGAGTCCCATGGTTTCTGCGGTATTCCCTCTTTTTGCCAATTTTCTGTCTAATATATGTACCGGATCTAACTCTTCTTCTTCAGTTACTGCAGATAGTGAGGGAAGATAATCGCTTCCGGAGCCATGGTAGCGCTTCAACTGTGAGACATGGAAGGTGTGATGGATTTCCGCTTCTGCTGGCAGTTCTAATTGGTACGCTACCTTCCCTATTCTGTCTATTATTTTGTGGGGTCCATAATATTTAGCTGCTAGCTTAGGGTTTTGGTTCCTCTTCAAGCTTCCTTGCCGGTAGGATTGGAGTTTAAGTAAAACTTTATCTCTAATGTTAAATTCTCGATCTATCCTCTTCCTATCAGCTTGTTGTTTCATCCTATTTTGGGCTCTCCAAAGATGAAACCTTAAGATCTTAATTGCTTCCTCCCTTTTAGTCAACATGTGGTCCACAGTGGCATTGTGTGAGTCCCCTGGAATGTACGGAAGGTGCAATGGAGGGGAGTACCCGTATAGGATCTCAAAAGGAGTCTTTTTAGCACTTGAGTGGTAATTAGTGTTATACTACCATTCAGCCACTGCTAAATATTGCCCCCATTTCCTAGGACTATCATTGGTCATACACCAGAGATAGGTTTCCAAGCATCTATTGACCCTCTTCGTTTGTCCATCCGTTTGTGGATGGTAGGCTGTGGACAGATTTAGCTCGACCCCTTGTAGCTTAAAAAATTATTGCCAGAAGTGACTAATGAATATAAGATCTCGATCACTAGTCAAACCTTCTGGTAGCCTATGCAGCTTGAATACCTATTCCAGATATAACTTGGCCACCTGGGGAGCTGTGTATGGGTAATACAAGGCCAAAAAATGTGCATAGTTACTTAGGCGATCTACTACTACCATGATCACTTCTCGCCCTTGAGATTTAGGAAGACCTTCTATGAAGTCCATGGTAACCTCAGCCCAACAAGTGTTAGGTACTGGTAATGGTTGCAGTAACCCCGGGGTAGCTATATTTTCAAATTTGTGGCATTGGCAAACTTCACAATCTCGTACATATTGCCTCACATCTTTCTCTAGCTTAGGCTAGTAAAACACAGCACCTAACTTCTTATAAGTAATATGGGCCCCTGAATGTCCACTAAGTACCCCGTCATGATACATTCCCAATAGTCTCCTCCTCAAGGGACTTGAAGGTCCTACCACACATTTACCCCTTCTTCTCAACATACCATGATTCAGAGTGAAGTTCTTACACACCTTCCCGGCCTCCAGTTGGTTCAAAACATCCAAGTAGCCTCCTAGCAACTTCCAGCTGTCTCTAATTTCTTGAACTAATTCAAGGGTGGTGATGGTAACCTTCAGGGTTCTCAATTCAGCATGATCCAATCTGGACAAGGCATCGGCAACAGTGTTAGACTGTCCACTCTTGTACTGTATCTCGTAATCCATTCCTAGCAACTTAGTTAACCACTTATGTTGACTAGAAGTAACTAGTTGTTGCTCTAACAAGTGCTTCAGGCTTTGATGGTCAGTTTTGACCACAAAGTGTTGTCCCATCAAATAGTGCTGCCATTTTTCCACTGCATATACTAAGGCTAGCAATTCCTTCTCATATACAGACAACCCTTGTTGTCTTTGAGATAAGGTCTTGCTTAGGAAGGCCATTGGGTGACGTTCTTGCATCAAAACAGCTCCAATTCCATCCCCACTAGCATCCGTCTCTACCACAAACCCCTTAGTGTAATCTGGCAAGCTTAAGACTGGGGAACTTGCCATAGCTGCTTTGAGCGTTTCAAAAGCCTGTAAGCAAGTATGATCCCAGTGGAAGTTGTCCCTTTTTAACAACAATGTAAGGGGCCTTGCAATAACACTATATCCACTAATGAACCTCCTATAATGGCCTGTCAGACCCAAAAAGCCTCTTAGTTGCCTTATATTCTTAGGAACTGGCCACTTAACAATGGACTCAATCTTCTTAGGGTCAGTAGCCACTCCTGTCCTAGTCACAATATGCCCCAGGTATTCAATCTGTGTTGCTCCAAAGACACACTTAGACCTCTTAAGGTAAAGCTGTTCTCGCCGAAGAACTCCAAATACAATTTGTAGGTGTTGTTCATGGTCCTCAAGTGTTGGGCTATACACCAAAATATCGTCAAAAAAGACTAAGACGAATTTCCGCAAATAGGCCTTAAATATATGATTCATAAGCCCTTGGAAGGTAGAAGGGGCATTTGTTAGGCCAAAGGGCATCACCAAGAACTCGTAATGCCCTTCATGTGTCTTGAAGGCTGTCTTATAGATATCCTCAGGGCACATCCTTATTTGATGATAGCCCGATCTCAAATTTAGCTTGCTGAAATAGGCAGATCTATGTAATTCATCAAATAGGTCCTCAATGATAGGTATTGGGAACCTATCCTTAACTGTCTATCTATTCAACTCGCGGAAGTCAACACACATGCGCCACGTGTTGTCTTTTTTCTTCACCAAGACTACTGGTGAAGCAAATGGGCTGTGGCTGTGTTGGATAGTTCCACTCAAAAGCATTTCTCTAACCATTTCTTCCAACACTGTCTTCTGTACTGCGGAATGCCGGTAAGGTCGTATATTGACTATTGTAATGGTATTCTATGATCATATACTCGTACTGGTGGTAATCCATGGGGGTCTTCAAATAGATCTAAGAACTCTTCTAGTATATCCATGACAAGTGGGTGTAAACCTTGATGAGATCCATCTTGAGTCTTCTCATCCCTAGCCTATACCATCCAGCATTCACACTGCACGACTCTTCCACTAGCAATAATTCTACTCAACTCAGATGACTTGATAACCTTCAATTGCTCCCTGTTCCCCAACAATCTGTATTTCTGTTGGTTCAACTCAAAATCCATGGTTAAATGTTGGAAATTCCAGCATATAGTACCCAATGATTCCAACCAAGGTAGCCCTAGGATAATGTCGCATCCAGATAAGGTTAACAAGTAAACTTCTGCCACAAACTCGTATCCTTGTGTTTTCTAAGTAAAATGGGGAATTTTACTCGTGTTGTAGACCTCTGTGCCATCAGCCAAGGTTACTTTCATTGGTGAAATGTCAGTAAGAGGGCATTTAAATCCTTTAGCAAGGCGTTCATCTATAAAGTTCAATGAACTGCCAGTGTCAATGAGAATTCCCACCTTCCTTCTTTTGTAGCTCCCTTGTATCTTCATGCTACTTAGAGAGATTCCTCTTCCTGTATCCAAGGCGTTAAGAGTGAGGTTGGCAAGGTCAGTCTTAACTCCTACTTGAGATTCTTCCTCCTCATTTACCTCTATAGGTTCCTCCTTTGCATCCACTACCAGCATATTCAATCTTTTCTTGCAACGATGTCCTGGACCGAAAGGTTCATCACACCAGAAGCATTGCTTCTTCCTTCTTTTCTCTTCTAATTCCTTAGGAGTCAATCTCTTGGTTAGTCGTGTTTGAGGGTTAAATGTGTTTGATGGTCTAGGTGGGTTGTAGTATTTGGTGGGGCTGTTAGTGTTTGGATGGATGTGGGTTTTGTTGGTACTGGTGGTGGTGGTGTTTTTTGGGTAGGTCTGGTTTTTACTAGAAGGCGGGTATGAGTTGAGGTTAGATGAGTTTGAATTGTGGGTTATGCGGGGTGTTTTAAGGTATTGATTGGTGGATAATAGGTTAGCTTCTTGCAGTTTGGCTAGTGAATATGTTTCTTGTAGAGTTTGTGGGTTAAACATTCGAATAGGGTATTGTATGGATGGATGCAAACCACTCATAAAACAACTAATCAATTAATTTTCTGGCAATTTAACCTGAGTAACTAGGTGCTCGAACTCTTCTAGATAATCTTGCAACGTTCCTTGCTGGTGTAGTTCTTTAAGTTCAGCCATAGGGTCCTCATAAGCCTTCTCCCCAAACCTGGCTTGTAATGCCTTAACCAATTCATTCCAAGTGACAACATGGTATCCTTAAGGGTTTGAATGTATGCATGATACCATTTTAAAGCCTTACCTTCTAAGTACATGGCTGCCACCCTAATTTTCCAGTCCTCGGGAGTTGAATCAATTTCAAAATATTGCTATGCCTTGTATAACCAATCCTTAATGTCGTAGCCATCAAAAGATGGAAAATCCACCCTAGGTGCTCGTGTTTGCAAATGGTTTCCTACCGCTACAGTATGAGCTAATGCTAACCCATGTCTTTCATCTATTTCAGGTAACTTACCCGAATCCATAGCTGTGGAGTCAGATGCTTCCAACCGGTCAGGTTTACTTGTCTTCAGCTCAGTAATGGTGAGTATCTGTTGATCCATCAGTTCTTGCATCCTCTTCAATGTGTCATGAATGGGTTTAAGAGCTTCTTCTGTGTGTTCCTTCACAGCACTGCGTACTGCTTCGTCCAACTTCTTGGATTCACGGGTCTCCATGGCAACAACCTGCTCTGATACCACTTTAATGAAATCAATTCGAATGCAAATTGATTCAAGCAAATTCGGAGGAAAAAGTTCTATTTTTCTTATTAAAAAAAAGCTCTCTCTCACC
Organism: Laguncularia racemosa; assembly: GCA_037954665.1. Classification (NCBI taxonomy): domain Eukaryota; kingdom Viridiplantae; phylum Streptophyta; class Magnoliopsida; order Myrtales; family Combretaceae; genus Laguncularia; species Laguncularia racemosa. The sequence goes on from JBBMOL010000133.1 coordinate 1,727,684, forward strand.
TCCCTTACATGTATATATATTCTGTCTAATAATCCTAACAACCCATGTGAGTTGTTATGGAATAATGCTAAAATCTGTTGCTCCGGTTATGGGCGGGCTTTGATGGATGGTAGACAGCCCATTGAACGACCTCTATTTCTTCTAGCCCAATACTGCCCTGGTCCAACCCTTTATTTCTTCCCAGCCTTAGCCCCACTACCCAGAATGACCGACAGCTTCCTTTCCCTCTATTCACGTGCACCCCTCATGTCACTTCACTTCACTTCATTCACTTCAATTCACTTCGACACTGCATACTCTCAGTTACTTTTCTTTTCCTCTTCTCGACTCCCAAACCCTAATCAGAAAACCCTAATTCAATTTCTCCCCGTTACAGGTGAGTGATTCTTTCTTTTTGACTAGAGGAGTGCTCTTTCTTTAATTCATTGGGACTAATCATACTGAACTCCTCGGCGACATAAACTATGAACCTTAGCTGCTTTCTTCTCACAGGTGCGGTAGCAATACCAAAGAAATAGGGAAGCAGAGGCAGGGAAGTATCCTATTTTTGGGGCGAATGATTAATAATTTTAATTGCATCAGGCTTTGAAGTAGCTCCTTAGTGGGTGTAGAAGAAACAAGAGTTCAACATTCGTTATAAGAACGCGTAAGGAAAGATTTTGGTAAAGGCACGAAGGTTGACGTTTTCCTTTAAAGCTTATTTGAGTTATCAAAGGATTTAAGGTGAACCAATTTAAAGTCTTTTCATTTTCTCAACACTAGCCACTAAAAATTACAAGATTTAAATTTTGGGAAAATTAAAGGAATATAACTTATGTTTTGATATTTTTGTAAATAAGTGACCCATATTGTGATTTTTGACAAATATAATACCTGTATTGATAATGGATAAGAGTCACATAGTTATTGATGATTGGTTTATAATATCATTAAATAATCTAATTATATAATATAAAAAATAACTAAAAAATACCCAAAAAAAAGGGAAAAAGTGGCATTTTTCTTATATGGCACACTACTGCAACAAGCAACTCAAACTTTTATGCTTTTTCTTGTTTGAACCTTGTAGTCATGCTCTTAGAAGTTTTTCTTTCTCTTGTCTATGTCCCCCTTTTGTATATGCTAAATTTTGATAATTATGGTTGATAGTTCTTTCAAACATCTTTTTAATAGATTCCATTATACAATGAATTAAATCATATCTACAAAACCAAGAGTTTGCCTTGCAATTCGCAATAGCTACTCAAATTTTGAATAATTCATTCATGATTTTAAAGTAAACTATTATTGCAATAGTGTTGGTATGATACTTTCTTCAATAGGCTTTGCCTTTAGGAAATATTAAGTGGTGTAATAAAGATTGAACTTGCTAATTGTCAATTTACCAAATCCTCACATTAGATTATTGACGAGATTTTAGTTTTCTTTGTTTTTTTTTTCTTTCTTTGTTTTTTTAATAAATTTCATACATCTTTAATACTTTTTTACTTTATTTTTGTTTAATTGACTCCATTTAATAATATTATAAACAAATAAAAAATAGCCACATATACACAATCTATCATTAACACGGAATGAAAAAACGCATGTTGTGTTTGTCAAAAAATCAAACTATGGATCACTTGTATACAAACAGACCAAAACACAAGTCATGCTATTGTAATTTGCCCTTAAATTTATTTTGGATTCGAAAGAAATGTGGGAATTAAATTATTAATGCTCAAGTTGAAACCTTTGGTGCAGTTTTGTAGTTTAATGTTTAAAAGTGATATTTAATGAAAGTTTAAATATATGGAACCATAAAAATAACTAGATTTGTGATAGGTGTTATAAAATACTTATTATTTATAACATTTTCAATAGTTTTTTGTTTAATTTTCTTATATTTTTTATAAATACTATACTTAATCAGTCTTCATTTTGATTTTAAAGCTTCGAAATGTAATTTTTAATGAAATAGAAAAATATGTGAAATTTGGAGAAAAAATATCAAAGATACAAGATTGAGAAGTATGATATGGAGCACTTCAAATCCATGTTGAGTATAGTAATAGATGAGCTTAATAGTGCAGCCATGTAAGAGGTTATGTAGGTTACATGGCCAAGTATACACTCATGCTACAGGGTGTGTTGTGGGCATTAGCACAACTATGCTATACTTGTGCTAAGCAGAAATACAACTTTCCAATTTTACTTTTCAAACTCAATTTTACTTTCTTAAAGTGCTATTCATCCCGAAGATTTAATTTGCTTTTGTGAGAAGTCATTCTTACCTATTGAAGTGATATTTCCTCACCTATCAAGATTCTAGTTTTATTCTAGAAAATTATAACTTTCCTAGAGAAGAAGTGATTAATGGATATAAAAGGGGTATAGAGTTCCTATTGAAGGTATAAAGTTTTAGATTAGCAATAATATAGTGGTAGATTTTACTATTGCTTTTGTTTTATTGATATTCTTCTTTATGTACTATTTTTATATTTTTACTTTTAAGTTCAATGTGATACTAGCTTAATTTTCATTTTTATACTTAGGTATGAGGAACCTAAAATGAGTATGTGATTTTCTGATTTATTATTCAACAAAATTATTGTTATTCTTGTGATCCAATTATGTGTTCTTCATTGTGTTTAAATTAATATTACTAATGTATTAATTTGAAGTTTGATTTTATTTATAGAGATTGGGAGATTATATACTTTAGTAGATCTAACATAATTGAAAGGAGTTGCATATAATCCTGAAGATTGGACGACGTAAATATTTCGGATTATAGTCAAACTTAATAGTAGAATTCATAAAGTGAAGGTAATGCAATTTTAGAGACTTTAATTAAGAAGAGATTCCAAACCTAGAATTAGGAATTAGTAGGCTCGAGAAATCTATTAGCATAGATTGGGAATTCCCACAGTACAAAAATACAATAATAGAATTAAATAATAATTAATTAGTTTATTAGTAATTCTAAGGGGATTCAATATCTGGGGTATGTTTTTAATCATTATTGTTTTCTTAAAATTTACTTGTCACTTATTTCATTTGATTTTAGCGATTATATAATACGAGAAAAGATAATTACTAGTAATCATAATCAATGTGAGATTGATACTCAATATTGTTATCTACTATACGATAAAAATTGATAAATACACTTATCTACAGGTTTAAGATTGTAGGATAGGCTGATATCAGTTTGACTGAGATCGAAACCCTTAGTGAAAACCCCTTGAACCTACAATTGGTTGGCTAAATGCAATCAATTGAGAACTTGCAATAAGACCATAGTTGAAACCATATTTTTACTACTATCTTTGATGCTCCCTTTGAATAAATTTTGGTGGTTCAAACAATGATTGATAATTTGATGTGTCAAATGTGACATTAGACATAGCATAGAATGATTGGAAGTTTAGAAAATAAATTTGCATGCTCAAGGGTTGATGATGGTTGTCGCCACTCTTGATGGAAATATGGTTAAATTTCAAAATATTAGGAATGATGATAAGCTGATTTCAACATTAAATTGATTACTAAAATTCCAAATTGTATGATAGGTGATGATTTAAGTAGTAAATGATGAAAGGCAAGTGTTGTTAGTAGTAATTTTGATGTGATTTGAAGAATTAATGTACGAGATTGTTCTTGGGTGAAATGTCTAAGCATTTCTAGAATATTTCAAGTGGAAAACTTGGTTGAAATTAATGTTGTATGGTAATTTAAAGTTTGTATAAGGTTTAGCAAAATTATGGGATGAATTATGATAACAATTTTAGTATTTAATCTTAAGAATTGTGATTACCATTACTTGTTATGCTGCCATGGTTAAACTTGAAATTTTTTTATTAATTGTGTTAAATTTGAGTTAATTAGGGATATATTATGTTTAATTGATGATTCAAAATTGATTAGATATAAAGTAGAACTTACAGCATCAAGTTGTTGTTCAATTGAGCTAATTTTGGATGATTGATTCTTGCTGGACATTTTTTGTTATTTTGGGCTAATCTAGGCTTTTGTTGGGATTAAATTTGGACTTTAAATGATGTTTTAGATACTAGAAGTTAGTAAGATCAAGTGGGTTTTGGTTTAAAGTGATTTAAACTTAAAATGGATGAGATATGGACTTTTAAAGTTTAAGTTCATAATTTTGCTTGATCTGAAAATTTAAGGGGCCTAAAATGATTAAAATGTAGCCTTCATGGTTAAAATTGGTAAGGGAAGTAATAAAAGATAAAATGGCTTTAGTTTGACTCAATTTGAACATGAAATAAATAAATTGTGGCCTTTTGAAAGAGGTAACCTAAAAAATGATGAATTTAATTTAGAGACTAGATTACTTAAATAATTTGTGTCAAGGTTAGCCTAATCCCAAATTGACCCATCCATATAGGCTCATGGACCAACCTTACACCCTTCTCCATGGGTGATCTATGGACCAACCTTATACCCTTCCTTATGGGTGGTCCCATAGTTATACTTAATTAAAGTAATTGGGCTTAAATATCTTAATTAACAAAAATGGATCAATATAGGAATCAACTTAGTGAATAAATCTTAATTGGGCATGAATGAACCTAAAAAAGCCAAATGGACTCAAAATCCAAATTTATTTTGGGCTGATTTTCTCATCAAGGCTTATACCTAAATAAGCCATATTTAAATTAAATACCCTAAATGGACCTTACAACCAAAAACCTAAGTTGGAGTTAAAACTAGACATAATGAACAAATTGGGCCCAAGGCATAATAAATAAGACTAAGTAGACATGATGGGCTAAGGTTAATTAAAATATCACATAATAGATTAAAATGACCTAATTAGGCTCAAAATAGATATAGGAATAATAATTAGGCCTAAAAGATATAATCAGACTTAAATGGATTTGAATGGGGCTAGACACCTAAAACCGGGCATAATAAACCTAAATAAGTAATCTAAATGGATTAAGTCCTAATTTGATAGATCCCTTCAAATAATAGGATTAATTAAGTTAATTAAAGCTAATAGTTCAAATTCCAAATATAATTGGGTTTGCTATTCTTTAATGGCCTAAATGCTCTAGTTAGGTCTTAGTCACATCTAGACTTAGATTTAAATGATATAATAGGTTTAAGTAAATAAACCCTAAATAACTCAGGCTAAATTAGCTAAAATTCTAATTACACCTTCTTAAATCTTAATGGGCCTATAACTAGTATAGGCTTCAAATAGTTAAACCAACTCAGAAATAGTATCTAAATGCTTAGAATAATTGTTTGACTTAAATTTTTTCTTTTAATTTATGAAATCACATCAACTTAATGGAAAATTGAGCTTCAACTTGGGAACCATCGACTTTCTTAGGTATGCAATAACATGTATGTTACTTGCTAGATTAGGAACCTAAATCAAACTAAAGTTAAAATTGGTAAAGTTTGTGGGTGCCACTTATGCATGCTCAACTCAAGCTAGAGAGTGATGCCTAAAGTCTAGACCAAGGCTGTGGTTTTAATTCAACAATGCTAGTAGATTAGGTGCTTAAGCCATCTAGGAATGGCTCAATAGGTAGTTGATGCGTGAAATCATATTAGATAATGGGCACCAAAAGTAAAGAGAAGATATATCAGGAGTCATCCAGGATTATGGGTCTTGACGAACAATATGATATAGCTACATTGTAATCAGTGAGGACTACATAACAGTGACCTCATTTAGATGGGGCTATTAAGTTTTCAATTTTGTGATATGGAGTTTAGCTACTCGCATCAACCCCCAATTACTACTACGGTGGAATCAAAACCTAAGTCCACAATCGTGTTGCCTAGAAATATGAGTACTCCTATGCTTATTATCTTTAATAATTAAAGAAAGATATATAAATTATATAAATATTTTTTGCATTAGAACGTAGACCTTAACATTTGTGTGTGAGAATTTATTTGGTCTCTTTGGCTCACTTTTTTTTTTTTGGGGGGGGGGGGGGGGGGGGGGGGGGGGGGTTTAGGTTTTAGGTGAGGACTATTTTTTGGATTCACTATATAATTTTATAGGCTATAGCTCCAAGGAGTGGCTTTAGGGAGAGGATGAGGACTAAGATGATGATCACCATTGATTTTATTTTCTTTTTGTAGACTTTTACCTTAAGATTGTATTTATGCTTTTATGTAGTGGCCCATGGCTCTATATCTTATTTGCCATATGTTTTATTTTGTAGGCCTCTTAGGCCCTATGTCTTGGTGTTTCTATCACTCTTTATCCACTGCATTTTCGAAACTTTCCAACTATTCAAAAATGTTTTGAAAATCAAATGAATCATTAAATATTTTCAAATTTTAACTAACAATTTTAAAGTCCTAAAACTGTTTAAAAAATTTATTTAGTAATTGTAGCCTTATGTATTATAATTAAGTAGGTTATGTAACAAATTATTATTGCCAAAGAGATTTAGGGGTGTGATAGGAATTCCATTCATGATATGGTGCAAAGTTAACTTCTACCCATAGATTGTAAGGCACATTGGCATTGAGGATTGGGAGATTAAATTTACCCACTAAGGTTTGGTTTTCCTTTCCATGAATCCTTTTTTTTTTTTTTTGGTTGCATATCCATGTTGTGCATAAATCATTTGATAAAAATTCACCACATTTATTACTAAATGCCTTCATTTTTTTTCAACTTCTTTTTTCTAATGCATAAACGTTTCAATATATACACATAAGTATAAGATGAGCATTCATTAGTAAATGTTATAAAACTTCTTTTTATTTTTGTTTTCTCCCTACTGTAAGATTCCATTTAATTTGCATATACATGAATGAATTAATTCTAGAATTCTTTTCCTTTCTCTATGATGAAATGGCTTTTTAGTGATTTTCGCTTGAAAATGCACTACCATTAAGATCAATGTACTCGTTTTAGTCAACAATGTGAAAAAAGTGAACTTTTTTATTTTGTTACTTATGATGTTTAACTTAACGTATTGCCATAAATATAGCCCTTTCCCAAATACGCATTCTCTTCATAGGTATAAACATGTCCGACTTGAATACGATTTTGAAACCTCTCTTATAGATAAACTAATGGAAACTAGATTTTTCTCATTTTTGGTAAAAGTAAAAAAAATAGACAAGAGTAAGTTTCCTCTTGGAAGTGAAATGAAAATCTATAATTCCCATGCCTTATACTTTAGCTAAGTTATCGTTTCCCATCAAACTTCCCAATTTTCCATATCATTATTGTTCTTCATTGGTCCTTGGTTGTTGCAAGCAAATCATCGCTACTCATAAGTCAAAGCTCTATTCACTTGACTTAATCATAGTAGCCATGTTTAACTTAGTTATCATATTGACATGTAATCCTTATGATTCCTTGGGAGCTAATAGGGGTGGATTAGTCCAATTTTTTTTTATTTTTTTTTGTTTTAGGGGGAGGAGGGATTGGATGTGTTACTTTTTTCATATGAGTTCATGAGTTCAAATCTTATAAGATCCAATTTACTTTTTTAAAATTGTATTTATTTTATATTACTTAAATGGCAATCCTTTTTTTTGTTTTACTTTTTTCAACAATGATTAATAGTATTAAATGTTATTCATTAAAAATTATAATAGTATTTAAAAAAAATTCCTTTTTATTTGAGTATTAACTAATATCATAATGCACTTACTAGGAAAAGAAAAGAAAAATTTGGCCCTCCAGCTATATTTTTCTAGGTCTACCCTTGGTATTGGTCATTTTTATTACAATTGTAACACTCATGTGACTTCTAGTTATCTTTTGGTTTTATTGCCTTTCTCTTACCTTAATGATTCCTTTTTTCACTATTTTCATTGGTGTTCACTCTGTAAGATCTATTTGGTAAATCTTCTCATAGTGAAATTCTCAATCATATGAATTAACTTTTTCCTTATGGTCATTCCAATTATATATATATCTACAAATTGTCTAAAGAACTAGCACACCCAAATTGCAAAGATAGTTGACCAAAATTTGCAATCCACAAACTTGACTCATAATAAGGATGTGATTTAACTTTTTCAATTAAAAATACTTCATCATAATGCATTTTTTTGTACCTTATCTTTTAGTATTTATACTTCTATTCAAGGACTTTCCAAATTTCCAATGAAGACTTAATTAACATGTAGAGATCATATAAAGGTTGTGGGTGTGTTGAGTATGTGTCCCCTATATGTGAGCCTATAATCAGCATGTTTCTTGCATCCACCACTTTTGCCTTTGATATTGGGATCAAGAACATAAGCTACATTTGGAATAGACAGTGAGATCATCATCTTATCTCTCTAATATTTAAAATTTATTTCATTGAATTTGTCTAATTTGGTGAAATGTTGGTTCATGACACTTAAAGTAGTGTTTGTTTCATCTCCATCTTGAAAGCTTGATTCCCTCTAAGATTTTAAAGACTTTTAGAAACACAGTTAAAAAGAAAGTGAACACTTTAAACAATAATGACATCCAACAATGGTAAATCGTGTCTATATTATTTAAGATGATAAATTAATTTGATTAAAAGTTACAAGATTTGAGCATGCATGAAGTTATGCATAGACACTTGTTTGAAACTTACCCACTCCATCTAAACAAAATGTCTTTTAGTATCTCTCTTCAAGCTCTCATTAGAACTCCATTTGAGTATCATATGTGAGAATTGAATAGAGTCCCATTTTACAAGATCGAGAAATAAAATAAGGTAAAATTTAACATATTCCATTGCTTAAATCTCTTCAGAAGATTCAAATGTAGTGTTTTTCTACACTTATGTTTCATAATTTGTTTTAATCTTATATGAGATTCACATGATCTTTTATCATATCTCTCCATTTGTTAGTTTACTGCTTGATGTTGATGCCATTGTTAATGAAATACTGAATTTCTAATACTTCAAGAATGTATTTGAAAACTTTCGGACACAATTTGTAAGATGTATAATAAATGTAATTAGAAAAGCCAATCATCATAAATAGTGCATATGCAACATCTTGAAGGAAAAGACAAAAGTTGCGTTTGGCAACACATTTCATAATGAAAAATAAATAGAGAGGGAAAAACTTTACAGGAGATTAAAAATTAAAAGAAAAATACAAATAGATTATTATTTGGAGGGCATGTGTGATTAAAAAAAGTTGAATTGTATATTTAGTTCTATTCTCTATTATCTTTATATAATCTGTTACTATTTTAAAAGCATCTCAACTTAACTTATCAAATTTTATAAATAAGGAGAATTTGTGATCTACCAGAGCATTCATTGAAGAGTGGCTATCCTCCAAGAGGGGCATTTCATAACTAGCCACGCCGTGGCATGGTGTTATTATTCATCAATCATCATTAAGGCTTTTGAGTGTTCGCACCTAATTTGCATTGAAATGACTGCATCGTATGGATTTGATAAGAAAAGCTGTAAAAGAAAATGCAAACATAATTTTGAAAGTATAATAACAGTTGAATCTAAAAAATTTCTCCTTGTATAAGAACCATAAGACAATGTGAACATCCTCATTTTTTTCTTGTCTCAACTTGTTCCAATCGACCGCTATGTCAAGCAAGCATCACTCTCTATAATCATTTACAAAAATTCCTATTTCACTTTGTTGTAGTGAAACTTTCATATTAATTAGGACCCCAATAGCTCAAGTATACGACTTTTCTCAAAGAATCCTCAACTTGCTTCGTTTTCTCATCTTTGAGTTGTGACACCACGAAAGAAGAGGGAGAAGACAACTTCTTGGCCTGAGAAATAGACCTTACATGGCTCTTTGCATGTTGGTGAACCGATCTAATGGTGGAGTTCCGTCTGCAAAAGCCTTGGTCTTTCAACGCCTCCACAACACCAACACTCATCGCCACGATCCAAGCTCTCCTTGACAAGCTCATTTTGATCCCTTTTCTTTGAATTGAAGGATACTGTGTTTTTTTAATTTTAGCGAATTTTCTTTGTTGAGTTGTATGGAATCGTGGGGTTGCTTTGCTTTTTATACGTAGTTTCAGTTTCAAGGTGAACGAAAGGAAATAAGCATGAACTTCAGGAAAAACAAGGGGCAGTAGGCAGTAGGCGAAAAGATAGTGGATTTAGGATCATGGAGCCAATGGTTTGGGGACGTGAAATGGCTTTGTTGCCCTTGAGGACCACATAAGACATACGTGAACGTCAGGAGTTGGGGACAAAAGTGGAGGACTCTTGTCTTTGGTTATTTATTATTATTATTATCATTATTATTATTATTATTATTATTATTATTATTTGGGAACAAAAGCACATATATATTTGGTAAATATAAACACTGACAGAGTGTTAGTTGGGCTCGTGAATGCATCGCTTGTGGTTTCACTTTTTTGAAATCCATTTGCTCCCAAAATTAGGGAGTTAGAAACCCACAAGTGCATCATTGTCTATCATGTGGTAGGAGGGAGTAAATTGAATGCGGCCACCACAATCTTAAAGAAGTTTATTTTATTATTAACCCATCAAGAAAATCAGAGGTACGTATAAATTCAACATAGACATGCGTCTATATTAAAAAACTATCAACATGAATTGCAATTAAATCATGTCTAGTTTATGAATATCTATATAAATGTACAGGTATCTTAATTATAATAATATGTTGAATAAATTGTATAATCAATATTATAATTATTTAAGTAGTAATAAAAAATTTATATAGTGCAGAATCTAAACCTCTTAATGAAAATTTCTTTCATGATATGGATTAAGTTAACTTCCAGCCTTACATTATGAGGCGTATTAGCATTGAGGATTAGGGAATTAAATATATCCACTAAGGTTTGGTTTTCCATTCCTTGAATCCGTTTTGTTGTTGCATATCCAATGTTATGCGTTGATGCATAATTCCATGTCCTTTATATAATTGATAAAATTTATTTGACAAATATTCATTACATTTATCACTAAAATGTCTTAATTTTTTTATCAAAATTATTTTCGACTTGTATTTTATAATATTTAAACATTTTAATACATAAATATATGTATAACATGTGCACTCATCAATGAATGTTATAAAACTTTTTTTCCTCCTCATGCTAAGATTCCATTTTATTTGCATATATTTGAATTAATTAAATCTATAGTTCTTTTCCTTTCTATATGATGAAATAGCTTTTTTTTTGTGTTTTTGGCTTGTAAACATACTACACTGTTATTCATGTTTTGAATTCCATTGACATTAATGTACTCATTTTTATGCATATATTTCAAAAATTGAAATTCACATTCCTAATCTAGCTTGCCATAAGTTAACAATGTGAGAAAAAAAAATTTCCATTCTCTCACTTACGATTTTTAACTTAAGCGTATTGCCATAAACATAACCCTCTCCCAAATACAAGTTCTCTTTCATAAGTACAAACTTGTTTAACTTGAATATGATTCTAAAACCTCTCATACACAATAAACTAATGGAAACTAGATTTTTCTCATTTCTAGGGCAAGTAAGAAATGGATAAGGTTAAGTTTCTTTTTGGCAATGAAATGAAAATTTATTAATTTCCATGCCTTATACTTTAGTTGAGTTACCATTTTCCATCATATTTCTTGGTTTTCCATAAAATATTGTTCTTAATTAGTCATTGGTTGTTGCTAGCATGAATCACTACTCATAAGTCTAACCTATACTCACTTGACTTAAATCATAATAGCCATGTTTAACTTAGTTGTCCCGTTGACATGTAATTCTTAAGATTCATTAGTAACCATAGCAACAAACTTACTTTCTTTCACTAAGGTTGAGACTCTTACCTTTATGATCCTCTTTTATCTTCTTTTTTTCACTACTTTCAATAGCATTCACTCTGTAAGATCCATTCGGTAGATTCATGACATTAGACTTTTTAGACTCCTCTATGTGCAAGTGGCTTAGAATCTTCTCATAGTGAAATCCTTAACCATGTGAATTAACTTTTTCTTATGGTCATTCCAAGTATATATATAATACACAAATGCACACATATATGCGTGTGCGTGTGTGTATATTTGATGTAATTTCCCCACATGAATTGTCTCAAGAACTAGCACTCACAAATCACAAAGATAGTTGACCAAAATTCACAACTCAGAAACTTGACTCATAATACGGATGTAATTCAACATTTTTATTCCAAAATATTTCATCATAAAGCATTTGTCCTTCCCTTGCCTTTATACTCGTCTTCTAGGGCTTTCCAAATTTCCAATGAAGATTTCATCAACACGTAGAGATCGTATAAAGGCTATGTGTGTGTTAAGTATGTGTCCCCTATATGTGAGCCCATAATCAATACATTTCTTGCATCCTCCACTTTCACCTTCTCTTCTAGACTTTAATTCTCATTTGGTTCTTGAATTTTTTTTTTTTTATTTGGGATAAAGAACATAAGCTATATTCAAAATGGAGAGCGAGATCATCATCTTATATCTCTACTAGTTAAAGTTTGTTTCATCAAATTTGTCCAATTTGGTGTAATGTTGGTTCATGGCTTAAAGTGGTGTTTGTTTCATTTCCATCCTGAAAGCTTGATTCCCTCTAAAATTTTTAAGACTACTAGAAACACAAAGTTAAAAAGAAGATGATTATTCTAAGCAATCATGACCTCCAATAATAGTAAATCATATCTATATTGTTTAAGATGACACATTAATTTGATGAAAAATTACAAGATTTGAGCAATTATGCATAAACACTTGTTTGAAACTTATCCACTTCATCTAAACAAAATGTCTTTTAGCAGCTCTTTCTAACTCTTGTTAGAACTTCATTTGAATATCATGTAATGAGAATTGAACAACAAATCGAGAAGTAAGATATGGTAAAATTTCACATTTTACATTGCTTAAATCTCTTCACAAGATTTAAATGAAGTGTTTGCCTACATTCCCACTTCAAAATTTGTTTGAATCTTACATGAGATTCAAATGATCTTTTATCTAATCTCTCAACTTGTTAGTTTAATGTTTGATGTTGATACTGCTCTTAAAGAAATACTAAATTTCTAATACATCCAAAATTTATTCAAACACTTCCGGAGACATAATTGGTAATATGTATAATAAGTTTAATTAGACAAGCCAATCATAATAAATAGTGGATATACTACATCCTTGAAGGAAAGTCAAAAGTTATGTTTGACAACACATTTCAATGGTAACTTCTATAATATCATTCATGATGAGAAGTAAATAGACAGGCAAAAACTTTGCAAGAGATTAAAAAATTAAAAGTAGAAATACAAATAGATTATTATTTGGAGGAAATGGGTGATCAATAGAAAGTTAACTTGTATTTTTTGCTCTATTCTCAATTATCATAGCTTAATTGATCACTATTTTAAAAGTATCTCAACTTAACCTATCAAATCTTATTAGTAAGGAGAATTTCCGATCAACCAACGGTCATTGCATGGTTAAGTTTAATTAATAAAACACGGAACTCATAGAATGAGCAAAATAATCTATTTTACTAGTAAGATGTCATTGTACATGTTTTATCGAATGATTTGTACAGATGATAGTAGAGGATAAACTCAAGACTGACGAATTAAATTGGCTATCGAAGTAGATAGGTATACCCTTGTGCGGGGCTTGAGGAAACAGTCAGAACACACTCCACAGCGTAATTTTGAAAGTATAAATATATAACAGTTGAATCTCAAAAAAATTTCCTTGTAGAAGAACTATATAAATGAGACGATGTGAACAACCTCATTTTTTATCACCCATTTGTTCTGATTGATTGATATATATCAAGCAAACATCACTCTCTACAATCATTTGCAAAAATTCCCATTCCACTTGTCGTAGTGAAACTTTCATATTAATTAGGACCCCAACAGCTCAAATACATAACTTTTCTCAAAGAATCGTCAGCTTGCTTCATTTTCTCATCTTTGAACTGTGACACCATGGCCGAAGATGGAGAAGACAGCTTCTTGGCCTGAGTAATTGACCTTACATGACTCTTTACGTGTTGGTGAACCGATCTAATGGTGGAGTTCCATCTACAAAAGCCTTGGTCTTTCAAAGCCTCCACAACACCAACACTTGCTGCTACAATGTAAGCTCTCCTCGGCAAACTCATTCTGATCCTTTTTTAACTCTAAATTGAAAATAATATGTTGCGTCGAATTTTAGTGAATTTGGTTTGTTGTTGTTGAGTTGTAATGGAATCGTGGGGGTCGCCTTGCTTTTATATATAGGCTATATGTACGTACATAGCTGTTTCAAGGTGGATATGGATGAAGAGAGAAGCCTGAAATTGGAGAAAACAACAGGCTGTAAGTAAGTGCATGTACCGCGGAATTGAGGTTACAAAGCCAATGGTTTGGGGGATACGAAATGGCGTCACTCTCTGCCCTTGGGGACCACACAAAAAGACATACATGATTGAACGGAGACAAAAGTGGAGAACTCCCTTCTTCGTCTTCTTTTTTCACAAAAATGCATGTACATTTGGTAAAGATAAAGACCGAGGTAGTGCCAGTTGGGGCTGGTACCCACACGGCACGCAGTTTCTGCTTTTGTTTATTTCGTTTTTTTTTTTTAAGAAAAAGGCATTTATGCCCAAAATTAAAGGAGTTTGAAAACCACAGGTGCTTTTGTTGTAGGAGAGAGTGGACTGGAAATGAAATAGGCCTACATGAAACTTGACCTTGAGCTATTGAAGAGACTTCCTGTTAGAAGAAGAAATTTGGATGTTAGAAGTACTAGTTCAAAAACCCGCACTTCATATCTGAAAAACAGATTTATTAGTACTAATATTAACTCATGAAAAAATTATAATTACTTATAATATTTTATATATGTGTGTATGTATGTGTTAAATAACTATTAATATGAATTTTAGAAAAATCACGTTTCGTTTATTTATTTCTATATAAATCACAATAATAGAATGTTACTAGATATTTATGCTGTATAATTAAACTTATAATTGGTTGGAAAATAAAAAAAAATAAAATTGGAAGGTTCGGCGAATAACTCAATATTATTAATCAAGAGTGTTTTAAAACCCTCATAATATGTCTCTATCTTTCATTAACTTTTGAACATGGTACTTTCCTCCCCAATCATCATAGGACATGGTTTTAAAATCTTTATTGTCCAAAGAGAAAAATACATATTTTCCTAAGCTAAGTTTAGATGTAGATACGTTTTGAGTATTTAAAACTCTATTAGCCTTGCTAATAGTTTTGGAGTTATATCTGCAGATATCCAAAAAATGACAAAAGTTATTATTTGTTGACATATTAAACATATTAATATTGTTATTTACAAATGATCACACATCATGAACATTTTATAGCTAGAATGCTTATTGTTTATGGCTATTATCTATATTATTATGATAAATTATGAAGACTCCTTATATGTATTTGCTCAATATGCATTTATTTTCCTCTTTTTAAAAATTAAGTATTTCAATCATTAAATATTTGAAATATGCATAGATAATAAAAATATTTGATCCTTATCGTTATTTTTCTCTTACATAAAATGAAAAAAAGAAGCATAAATCAAGGAAAAATAATCTTATTAAAGTCTAAAAGCATATTGTTAAGATTTAGGAATTTAAATACTTGATTTCAAAATAGAAAACTATCTGCACACATGAAGCAAATGTAAATGGTATGTTTGAATTTTCATCCCATTATTATAATATAATTTTGTAAAACTTTACCATGTACATTTTTATTCCACCCTTACAATACATATGCGCACACACCATGACATTGCCACAATGAATACAATTATAATAAATTATATAACTTCAATTTCAATTATATTTTTTAGATATATACTTATATCACTTACTCTTATGTATACCATGCCTTGAGCCTAATAAATATGTCAAGCCACTAGGTGTTCTTACTTGCAATTTAAAATAGGTGAGGCATCCATCTAACACTTGAAAAATGGCATAGCCCTAAAAGGATAGGCTAAAAGCCTAATAAGTAATCTAGCCAATCAACAATTACCGCATCCTATGTTCTTGTAGTAAGCATAATCAAAACTAAATGGTTATAAATCACGATCAACGCAACCAATTTTCAATTTATATTTCATTTAGCCTTAGTCGATTATACTTAACAACTAAATGATGTGCCTAATTCCAATGCAGAATCAAGCAATCACAATCCCAATCTATAGTTCACAATAAATAATCCAAACGATTCAAACACAACAGCAAAATAAAAATCTAAACCCTTACTAAATATTATGCACTAGTAAAAGGATAGTCCTAGCATGAATTTGTTGATATGACACACAACAATCCCGATATCATCACTTGCCACAATCTAAAGATTGATAAAAGTACAAGAAAATGGGAGTAAACTCCACTCGTATGTTCTCAGATGTCAAAAGTCTGCCTATCTTTCTATCACAAAGGTATTTATAGTAGTCTTTAAAAGAAACAAATATTGGCTAAGAAAATAAAAGAAATACGTAAAGCAAAACTGGCCTAGATAAATTGTAAGCCTCTAAGGAAAAGTCGTTAGCCTTTATTCATGCACTGCCGGTTCTTCAAGGAAAGCTGCCAACTTTTAAAGGTAGTGTTCCATGCTTGTTTTGCATCATTTAGTTTACTCGGTTGTTGTCCCAAATTAATGACAAATGCATCTATAATTGAGATGACTTGATTCCCATCACTAAAGTAGCTTCCTTCCAATTTCTTAGCCTAATACAATTTCTATTAGTTGGTCTATGGCCTCTTACCCTATTCTTTATAAGGTGATTGGTATTTGGAGTAACAACTTCTCTTCAATTTCTCAACTCATGACAATCATCCATAACTGTTTCATGGCTTATGTATTCAATATAGGCCTTGGTGTTAAAACTATAACCTAAGTTTGTTTCTCCCGATTTCTTAGACCACTTAAAGGGTAAACCATTAGCTAATCTATTACTTGTGAACCTTACCCAACATGTATCCAACATCCTACTTGAATGGTCGTACTCTAACTCACAATAAGAGTAGGTGTCTACATTTAAATCCTACTTGGTCACTTCATCTTAATTTTCCATTTCACAATAATAAGTACCATAAGTTAATCCATAATTCATGTAACCTACCCTATATTTGGACTAGGCTTCAAGCATATTAGTACACGTAATTAAGGTCCAATCAAAGTTCAATCCATTTTATAGTTATATATTGCAATGCTCTAGAACCCAAAATGCTACAACTCGCCACATGTCAATGCTATATAGCGACATGTTATGGATCTAAAACTCCATACCAATTTAAAAATTGTTCATCTCTATTTGTATTTATACAGATATAACTTCAATAACATAAGCCAAATTACTCTCAAGTGAGTTATTCCAATCTTTATTATTTAAAGCAACATAGTAATTTGAATTTAAAATCCATAATAACATCTAACCACATATAAAATTTAGCATAAATAGAAGTTTACTACTATCTCCATATTTTCAGTTCAACCACTATAAATTCCAATTACAAATCTTTCTAAGTTCTCTATCACTCTTCATCTACATAATATTAATGTTCTCTCCCATACTCATCCACGTAATGTCCTACCAAATTTCCATTTTGGTCGTGGTTTACTTATTCATCATTTTTACTTGCAACTAAAAAAATTAAGAGGGGGATAAGCCTAAGCTTAGTGTGTGAATATCGCACCCACATGCACATGCCACACTATAATAAAGTCACATGCATCTATGTAACAATAATCTACAATACATCTGATCATCAAGTTATATATCTTCATTAATTCCACATACAACATAAGAGTACTCATGATCTCGAATCACATACAGTATTTACATAATTATATATTCCTAATGGGAACTACCACTATGGGCTTTATCTAACTCTAATCTATCTCAGATTATTTTGATACATGGCTTCACTTAGGACAACGCGACATACCGATCATTGATGTGCCCCCTTAGGGAACTGCCACTATAAGCCCCTAGACTGAGCCAAGCACAAGCAATCATATAATTAAGTTCATAATACTTTTAATCGATGTTAAAACGCATACACTATAATAAAGAACTACCTAATAATCACATACAACAAAACAAAGTAAAGACGTTCTTGGACAAACGTTCCTACAATAGTCCTGTGCATCTATAACAAAAGGAAGTAACCTTTTTTTAATTACAAAGAACTATACTTAGTTCTATCCTACAAGTAATCTGGTTTACTAATTTAGTACATATATTCTAGTCATATAATTCCCTTCCTTGAGGTATCGTTCCGCTTAGTACATTTTTTGGAATTGAAAAAAAATGAAATAAAAGAAAATAAGACATGCTCTTGAACAACACGGTCAAGAACGAAACCATGTAGAGGAGCACGACCTAGAGCATGGTTATGCTAATGGTCATGTGTCATTCTATAAAAGTTTTCCAATTCAGCACACCCAGGTACATGTTCGTGTTTGTGCTCATATACCATACTGTAAATTCCCACTTCAACACACTTAGGTACACAATTGTGCCTATGGTCGTATACCTTATTTTTCCCTTTTGTACTTCTATACGAGCAGGTATACGAGCGTGTACTTTTCTATATACCTTACTATTTGTCATGAATCTTAATTTTCCCTTCTCTAATTTCATTTAAAAGCCTAAAATCTATGATTTTAAGCATAATTAATCATTATATTCACTACTTCTAATGTAAAATTAGATTTTAATATACTTACTTATCTCAAATTGCACTTGGAATTCCTAATTCGATTGATCCCTCGCTTGTTCCAAAATGTCCCTTGTTACGATATCTATTGACACAATGATAATTATATCTTAAATCCAACTTTCAACATCATAACTAAGTACATTGATGATTCAAATGCCTACCTATTGAATTAGTCTCGTGATTCTCCCTTAGTTGCCTGAGTTCTTTATAGGGTCTCTCTTTGTGTTTAGGTTTTTGTTTTAGTGGGCAAATGAGGAAAAAAGAACCTTAGGTTAGTTTTTGGCTTTTATACTTTAGCTAGTAAAAGACCAAACTATCCTTATCCCATCATCTTCTTTACAACATTGCCCTTGAGATATATTATGCAATATTTTCCCCCTTTTATAAAAACTTTTATCCTTAAAAGTTAGTTGGAATTGGAAAGAGCTTTGAATGCTTCTTCTTCATTTTTTCTTTTAACTCCCATGTTCCTTCCCATTCTATTTGATTTGTCCACTATACTTTAATATAGGGAATTATTCTTCTCCTTAATACTTTCTCTTTCTTGTCCATTATTCTTATAAGCCTCTCAATAAATGATAAATCTAGTTATACCTTCAAAGGTTCTAGAGCTACTATTTGGTCTAGGTTTAGTATAAATTTCCTTAACATCAATACATGAAACACATCATGTATCTTAGCCAAACTTGGTGGTAAAGCCAACTTGGAAACAATTGTTCCAACCTTTTTCAAAATCTCAAATGAACCAACATACCTCAAATTCAATTTAACCCTCAATTCAAATTTGATTATCTCTTTAGTTGGAGATACTTTCAGCAAAACCTTATCTCTAAGTTGAAATTCCAAGTGGCATCACCTTTTACCTGCATAACTCTTTCGACGACTCTAGGTTGACAAAATTCTCTACCTTATCACTTTAACCATGTCTACTGCTTCTTGTACTATCTCTAGTCCTGATATCCATCTTTCTCCTACTCCATCCTAATGTAAGGGGGATTTGTACTTCTTACCATATAATGCTTCTTATGGAGCCATCTAAATAGTAACCTAGTATTTGTTATTATATGCGAATTCCACTAAAGGTATGTGATCACTCCCATTACCACCTTGATCCAATGCACAAGCTTGTAATAGGTCTTCTAGAATTTAGATGGTTCTCTCAGACTGCCTATCTTTTTGAAGTTGAAATGCAGTACTAAGCTAGTTAGTTCCTAAAGCTTGATGTAGACTTGTTTAGAAGCTACTCACAAACTAAGTATCCTTATCAGATGTAATAATGATTGGTAACCCATGTAAAACGACAATCTTCTTGATGTGTAGTTGGGCAAGATTTTCTAATCTGTAGTCTACTTTAATTAGCAAGAAATGGGTGGATTTAGTCAATCTATCAATAATTACCCATATTACATCATGTTTTTCCTTGTTTCTCGGGAAGGCTATCACAAAATCCTTCCATTTAGGTATAGGAAGTGGCTGTAACTCACTAGTTGGTCTTTGGTGTTCAATCCTGATTTATTGACATGCTAGGCATTAGGATACATATTCAACTATCTCCCACTTCATATTTTTCTAACAATAATTATTCTTTAGATCCTTATACATCTTGTTTTTCTTAAGATGTACAGTATATCCTAAGTAATGGGCTTCCTTTATGATCTTCTTCTTTAACTCAATGTTATTTGGAACACACCATCTTGTGCCATATTTGACTATCCCTTTGGCATTTACCTTAAATTCTAGGGCTTCACCCTATTCTATTTTTCTCTTTATTTTTAAGATTTTAGGATATTTCATTTATGGAGTCTTAATTTGATCAATGATACTTGGTTGAATACTGAGTGTAGCCAACTTGTTTCCCACTTATTGTGTCACCATCTTTAATTTAAGATTATGCATATCTTCTAATATTTATGATAAGAATCAAAATCTGACAAGACCTATCATTAGGGCAAGAACTAAAGGAATTCGAATTTTGGCGATGAAGGCCCATTTTGAGCATATCAACCTTAGAATTATTTATAAATTAACCTCTTTTCTATTATTCTTGTATTGTGTTTTCCAACATGCACACTTATCATATTTTATAGGACAATGGACAAACTCCCTCAAACTCAGCTTGTGAGTTATCCATGGACCGACCTGAACCGACGATGAGCTGGGCCGATGAATCCTATAGAAGATCGGCATCTTGAAGACCAATTTCTTTTATATATTTTTCATTTGCATGGACTATTTATGTTGTAATCATTTTGGAACACTTTTATTTTGATTGTAATTTTCATTTAGGACTAGCTACCTTAAAAGTGGCAAACTTGTAATTTTGACCATTTTCTAACCCTAGGAGTAGCAAGTATTTAGGGTTTGAGGAGGGCCATTTTTGCATATTATACACTAGCACTTCACGTGTGGGAATTAGGGTTCATCCTAGTTCTAATCCTCTTATCAATTTCAACCCAAAAATTGGAATTATGGTGAGTGCAATAAAGGAAAATTGTGAGTCATATCAATTTCTTTCTTTGTTGTTTTTCACTTCTTCTCTAGTGAGTCATATCTAGGGTGGATTTAAAGTTTCTTGGACTTATTTGTGAATGTAATTCATAAACAATTGTCTTGTTAAGATTGATTGTTCTTTTAGTACTGGAATTCATTTTCCTTTTATTGTTGGCGTGCATTGGAATTGAAGGGAGAGTTGAAATCACGGTTTTGATCCTTCTATTTTGATTTCAATTCATGTGGATCTCAATTCATTTTGTTGTCATTTGATCTTCGGTTTCCATCCAAATTCTAAAGGGGTTTCACGTGATTTGTGAACCAAGTGGACCGATTTTTGTGATTGAGTTGTGAATTGTTTTCCTTGAATCATTTGATTGTGCTTGAACTTGGTTTTGAGCACATCATCTTTTGGTATCAGAGCACAAGTTAAGAGAAGGGATTTAGTGTCGGTTGATTTCATGATCTTCACTTTTAATTAGGGTTCTTCATACTATGATCAGAATTATGAAGTGGAGTTAAGTTATTTCAATTGTGTTGTTGAAGTGCTATCTTGTTGTTTAGTTGTTGTACACTTGGAGGCTTAAACACTATTGGCTTCCTTTGATTATTCGCCGTGATTGTGTAGTAAATTTTGAAGCAAACCGTGAAGGATTGAGAGTAGTGTTCAATTGGTGAAGTGGATTTGTGTTGTGTACTTTTGTTTTTGGAAAAGTGGAGGAGTAACACTTATATTTCCATATTTGAATTCAGATTTGAAGTGTGAATTAGGAAGCCAATTTGAAATTTCAAAACACACATTAAAGTCATTGTTTAATTGTGTGTCATTTGAATTTGAAATAGCTTCTTACCATTTATGGAATTGTGTACTTATTGAACTCCTTTTTTGAATTTGAAAGTGGGCTGCCTTATCTTATGTAGAAGTTGTGGTTTTGGTTGTAGTTTGTGGAAGTGAAAGTGTGCTATGGCTTGAAGAGTGCATTTGGTGTCATATCCTTATTAATTTAGTAAAGGTTGTATACATTTGTTGTTGGTTATTGTATGTGTTGTCAAGAACATTGTGATAGTAGCGTGAAGCATTGAACCGTAAGCTCCTTGTGTGTAGAAGAAAGGAAAGCTAATTGAATTTGAATTCCATCATTGGAATTCCATAATTTGAAGAAGCTTATGGAGTGTGCCATGTGATTTATTGTGCAAATTGGAAGTGAAAGTGTACAATTTTCAGATTTGCATTGTGTGAGATAATAGGGAATTTATTTGAATTCAAACACATCCATTAAGTTGAGGAAGTTATTGAGTGGTATTGATTGTGTTCCATTTGAATTTGAAATCTGTTTATTACCATTTGTGGAAAGTTGCATTAAGGAGTGCTATTTGAATTATTGTCGTGTTGCATGTGTGTAAGTTGCGGTTTGGGAAAATTGTGTTAAAAGTGGAGAGTGCACCATGTATAAAAAGGTGTATGTGTGTAGCATTGTATTTTCGAATTTAGTGAAGAGTGCGTACATTTGGTGTGGATTTTGGTGTGTGTAGTATAGACCATTGTTGTTGGAGGCGTGATTGTGTGGAACTATGAGTAAAAGGGGAGAACTGTGGTGGTAAAGTTATGTATTTTTGTATGTGTTGAGGTGCTTCCCATTGTGAAGTAATTGGTGTGAAACTAAAGGAAGGATAAGGAAAGTTGAGTAGTAGAATTTAAAATTCAAACAAGTCATTAAAGTGTGAAAGTAATTGAACTAATTACTTAAACACTAGTAGTTGAATTTAATTCTATCTACTTGAAAGTAGTTATGTGTGTACTTCATTTATTTAACTTTACTTGAAGTACCAAGAATTGTTTCATTGTGCTTCAATTATTTCACTTGACTTTACTTGAAGTAACAATAAGCATTTCTTGTATTGGTTGATTGTGAGCACCGTGGGTGTGTAGGGGCATGTAAGGGTGTGTTGCCGTAGTGTGGTGAAGTGTATTGAGGTTGTTGAAATTAGTAAGCAAAAATGTCAAGTGAGTTGTATTTTTCTACTAACATATTGCATCGGGACATGACTTCCTTTCAAACCATTAATGAGGGACAAAGAGAAAACTTGTTCCATACTTTTTGTAGGGTACAAGGAAACTTATGCGTAATTATTATTGATGGTGGTAGTTATACTAATGTTGTAGCTGCATCATCAATATCAAAGTTGAAACTTGAAATTATCCCACATCCTAAACCCTATACATTACATTGGTTGAATGATCAAGATGGTCTTTGTGTAACTCAAAGGGCTAGGGTACCCTTTAGTATAGGGGACAAGTACTGTGATGAGCTTAAATGTGATATTCTTCCTATTTGTACATCCCATATGTTACTTGGTAGACCATGATTGTATGATAGGATGGTATTACATGATGGGTATAGAAATACTTATATGTTCAAAAAAGATGGTAAACGTATAGTATTGAACCCTATGTTGCCATCAGAGGTCCAGAAGATGCAAAGACAGATAAAACAACCATCACAGATTCTTGAGGATCATAGCCACATGATCAAACCTTCAGAGGGCTAAACTGTGCAAACGTAGGTATGCCAACCTTCAAAGGTTCTTGAGGGCTTTAGTGACACAAGCCAACCCTTAGAGCATAAAATTTGTCAAACACCGATGTTCCAACCTTCAGAGGATCCTGATGATCATAGTCAAACGAGCAGACCACCAGAGAGCCAGACTGTTCAGAGAGAGTTATGTTCACCTTTAGAGGTTTTAGAGGGTAGTGAGCAGTTGGACGAACCATTAGGGGGCTATGAGGATCAGCTCCATACAAATGAGTTAGAAAAAGAGGGAACAAAATCAATGGAATGTGTTGAGACAGGGGAGGCATCAGTAGACAATGAGTCCTTATTTATGTTGCAAATGAGATACATCCTGGAAATGGGGGAGAAAAAACAATCACCTACTATGGTATTTCAGATATTAGGATTCTGCAGAGATACTTCTTCATATGGATTGCTAGGAGAAAACAAAGTCTCTACTGCATTTGATCTACCAGATTTGAGGACAAATCTTTTCAAGGCTCGAGGAGATGATAGGAATCAAAATTGGACAAGACCTATCATTAGGGCAAGTTACTTGAATTCATTTTCCTTTTATTGTTGGCGTACATAGGAATTGAAGGGAGAGTTGAAATCACGGTTATGATCCTTCTATTTTGATTTGAATTGACGTGGATCTCAATTCATTTTGTTGTCATTTGGTGAAGATTACAAATAAGGATCGCAAATACATCATTTGATCTTTGGTTTCCATCCAAATTCCAAAGGGGTTTCACGTGATTTGTGAACCAAGTGGACCGGTTTTTGTGATTGATTTGTGAATTATTTTCCTTGAATCATTTGATTGTGCTTAAACTTAGTTTTGAGCACATCAATTTATCTCTAAGATGTGACTAATGTTTCTATGTTCATCTGTTTCTTTCAACTCAAAGCATCTACAACCACATTTGCTTTTCCAGGTTGATAATGAATTTCTATGTCATAATCATTCATCAATTCTAGCCACATTATCTACCTTATATTTAAATCCAATGTGAATAGGTATTTTAAGCTCTTATGATTTGTGAAGATTTTACACTTCTCACCATAAAGGTAGTATCTCCACAACTTTAATGCTAAGATTACAACCGCTAACTCTAGATCATCTATGGGGTAATTCCTCTCATATGGTTTTAGCTAGCGAAAGGCATATGCAATGACTCCCATTCTGCATAAGCACGCACCCTAAACCTTGAGTTGATACATCATTGTAAACTTCAAATTCTTCCCCTACCTTGGGTAAGGCCAACACATGAGCTATTACCGATTTATCCTTCAATGTTGTGAAGTTGTTTTCACAATCTTCATTCCACATAAACTTGGTCTTCGTCTTTGTCAATTGTGTTAAGGGAGTTTCTAGACAAGAAAATCCTTCCACAAATCATCTATAATACCCAGCTAACCGCAAAAAAACTCCTGACTTATGCCATAATTCTTGGTTTTGGCCAGTCACTTACTACTTTTACCTTCTCAAGATCTATTGATATCCTATCTTTATTTACCACATGCCTTAAGAAGGATACACGTTCCATCCAAAAATCGCATTTGCTAAATTTAACATATAACTTCTCTTCCCTTAGTCTTTCCACTACTATTTTGAGATGTGCTTCATGTTCTTCCTTGCTCTTAGAATAGATGAGAATATTATCTATAAATACTACCATAAATTGATCTAGCTAGTCTTTGAGCACTTTGTTAATTAGGTCTAAGAAGGCTATTGGAGCATTTGTCAAACTAAAATGCATCACCAAAAACTCGTAGTGCTTATACCAAATCCTAAAAGCAGTCTTTTGAATGTCTTTCTCCTTGATCTTCAACTGATGGTACCTTGATCTCAAGTCAATTTAGAAAAGACTTGAACTCCTTGTAATTGATTAAATAAGTCATCAATCCTAGTGAGGGGGTATTTGTTCTTGATTGTGACATGGTTTAGCTCCCTATAATCTATACACAACCCGGTACTCCCATCATTTTTCTTGAAAAACAATACTGGAGTACCCCATAATGAAACACTTAATCTAATAAACCTACTGTCTTAAAACTCTTGAAGTTGAGTTTGCAAGGTTTTTTAGATATTAGTACTATTCTCAATACCAGATCAATTTAGAACTCTATCATTCTCACTAGAAGTAGGCTTGGCTAATTCTTTAGAAAGACATCTGCATATTCTTTCACTACATACACATATTCCAATTTCATGGCTTATCCTACCTTTAATGACAATAGCGACAATCTCCCATTATTCCATAACTCATATGTAGGAAGAGTTGCAAGTCTTTATGCATCTAGTTTGAATACAATTTGTTCTTCACTAGGAAAATTAAAATAAACCATTAGATCGCGACAATCTATAGTGGCATAATAATTAGACAACCAACTGACTCATAAAATCAAATCAAATTATAGCATCCCTAATACAAACAACTCAACTGGCATTTTCTTCCCTTGTATTATAATCTCTATATCTTTACACATTTAATCTAGTTTTCCCCTCACTCCAAAAGGAGTATTCACAACCATAGAATCACTCAAA
The DNA here is from genome assembly GCA_037954665.1 of Laguncularia racemosa. Lineage (NCBI taxonomy): Eukaryota > Viridiplantae > Streptophyta > Magnoliopsida > Myrtales > Combretaceae > Laguncularia > Laguncularia racemosa. The sequence continues at coordinate 1,753,949 of JBBMOL010000133.1, forward strand.
GACACTGGTTTCAACCAACATACATGCGTGAAAATAGGTGATATGTAAGAATGTATTGCACCCATATCAAATAATACATAAGTAGTGTTCGAGTTAATAATCAATGTACCTGCAATAGTATCCTAATTTGGGGCATCTTACTGCAGCTATTATTGTAATGCAAACACTCTACTAGGTGCCTCCTATCTTGGTCCCACATTTTAAGGTCTGCCTAATGGTCCCCTAGGTGTAAGTTTTACTTGCTGTTGTGTTTTAAGGTACAGTTGTCTAGTTTTGTGAGGCACCACATTTAAATGAACTATGTCCTCTTTGCTTACAAGTATAGCAAAAAGTCTAAGGAAGGATTCTTTCTATGCAATTCCTGTTGGTGTGTCCTATCTTACACAAGAGAAAATGTCCCTTAGAGCCAAACACATTGCTACATATCATGGGGTCCCAAACACTTAGGACATCTCCTACTTGGTCCTGCTTATGGTGGTGGTGATAATACCAAAGATGATAGCTTATTTATAAAGGTCTAGGTATAGAAGCCATAGTTTTGGCTTGATATGTAGCTAGCCTCTTTCCATTGTCTACATAAGGTATAGTTAAGGCAGGCCTTTTCCTTAAAATTGTTCTTGATCTACGAGATAGCTGTTCCTTTATTCTCTTCCTACTTTACTCTAGGTACTTTGCCTTTTCTAGTACCTCTACATATCTTGCTCTTGAGGTGTCATCAATTTTCATTGATTATGGTAAGAATTTGATCAAGCGATTTGGCCCTGCTTCATAAGCTTCTACGGTTCTACTACTTTATTACTAGTTATAGTACTTAGCCTCCATCTTACCTTTGATGCTGTTGGGGGAAGATTTTTCATAGAAAAGTTCTTTAAACCTTTGCTACCGAATAGGAGCTCTTGTCAACCTAAACGTACTAGTCTACCAATTAGCAATTGATCCCTTTAGCATATAAGTAGCAAACCTCACCTTCCTATCTTCAGGCACCATGAAGGCTTCAAAGGGTTTCTTAGTCTCATTGATCTAATGCTCAACTTCTATTGGATCATTAACCCGTGGTTGAAATTCCTTAACCAGCTTAACAAACTTATCTAGACCACATAGTTCCTCTACAAGTCTAATAGGTCTCATGACCTATTGTTGCTACTATGATAACATTCCTACTAGAGCATTGACAATCTCTAGTTGCTGAACAGTTGTGACGTTAGCTTGCTCTAGGACTCCTTATTGAGGCATTTCTTAAGGATTCCTTTCCTTTGACGCATCTCCACCTTGTCTAGCTTTGGATGAGACCTGACTAAAGTTAAAGTTAGTAAGGGAAGTTAGTGATAGTATACATCTAGGTGTACTTAAACCTACACATTTATACAAACATATGTATAATGTCGAGTCTAATTTTTATTTCCCATTCCTAAGCCGATCTATACTAGACCCTATGCTCATCTAATGTAGATCCTCGACTTGAGTTAAGAATTTCATTTTATTTTGGAGTTGCTACCCAACTGTAGTTGGGAAAAATTGAATTAGGACTAATTGAGCATATTAATCCTAATTTAGACCACTAGTCATCGTGATTTCCTCTTCTCGTTTTTTTGTGAAAAGAGGAAAGAGGAAACCAGAGTTTCTGAGTTCGGAGGCTAACCTATTAAAACCCTAAGGTTACCACCCTAATCTCTTAAAATCTTAAACCTTATCTAGAAATGTCTTTTATTTATTCTTATTTGTTGACTTTTTATTTTGTTTTTGAATAACCTATTCTAAGAAAATGATTTTTGTTCCTTTTTAAGGTTGCCCCAAATGGGTGTTGTCGAGTCTAATTTTTGAATTCCCATTCCTAATCCGATCTAAAATAGACCCTATGCTCATCTAATCTAGATCCTCGACTTGAGTTAGGAATTTCGTTTGATTTTTGGAGTCGCCACCCAACTGTTGTTGGGAAAATTGAATTAAGACTAAAGGAGCGGATTAGTCTTAATTCGGACTACTAGTCGTCGTTATTTCCTCTTCTCGTTTTTGTGACAAGAGGAAAAGGGAAAACCAGAGTTTCTAAGTCCGGAGGCTAACCTATTAAAACCTTTACGGTTACCACCTGATCTCCCAAAATTATTTATCTTTAGAAATGTGTTTCATTTGTGTTTCTGTTACTTTTTATTATGTTTGAGAATTATTTTGAGAAAATGATTTTTCTTTATTTTAGGGGTTGACCCGAATGGGTGCCTACGTACCTGCTATTCAGGATCAAACAAGCCGTAGTTCGCTTTTCTGAAAACCTTTAGATTTGTTGGTGAATTTTAATTTTGAAATTTCTTATGATTTATGTCTTTAACATTTTTTTGAATTTTTCTAAAAATTTCTAAGCCTAAACTTTGATTTTATTTTGAAAATGATTTTTTTTTTTGGAAAACATCAATTTTGGATTTATTTGAAGAAAAAGATTTTTCTAGGTGCTAAAACTTAATTTTTCTTCTATTTTCATAATTTTTAAATTTTTATTAATTTTTATGATTTTTGTGATTTTTTTATAAGTTTTTGTGATTTTTATAAATTTTTTGTAATTTTTATGCTAGAACATTTTATCATAAGTTATTATCTATCCTATTTTGAAATCTAAAGTTTTATTATTATTTTTCCTAATCTTCTTATTATTTTATTCTATTTTTTTTATTCTTTTATTATTTTTTTACATTTTATTTATTTTATTATTTTTTTACATTTTTCTTAATTCTAGAAAAATCTAATTTCTACATTTTTCCTATTTATTGAAAATAAAACAAAAACAAATAAATAAATGACTAAACAAATAATAAATAACAAATTCGGAATAAATAAATAAACCAAATAAATTAATTAAATAAAATAAAAAAAATCCGAAAAGATCCGACTTACCTGGATCCGGGTCGCTACGCGGGTCGGGTCGGTCGGGTCAAATCGGGTCGGATCGGATCGGTCGGATCGGTCGGAGACGGCGGCGGGGTTGGCTCGTTCACGGCGTTCCGGCGGTCGTTTGCGGCGGGTGAAGTGTCGAATCCTAGCTTCTTGAGGGTGCTGAATCCGATGGTGGTGGCGGTTTACTCCCAGATTGCCTCCTAGCGGTTGCTCCAACTCCGATCGATGGTCTCGGCTTCAAGTTCCTCCGGCGTACTCCGATTCACTCCTTTCTCTCTCTTTCTCTCACTTTTTCTTCGTGTTTCTTCGTGCTCTGGCTTCCTCCTGTTCTCCTCTATTTATAGGCACCTTGAACTCCTCTTGGATAAGCTCGAATCGGCCGATTTAGATAAACCCATATTTTTCCGTTTCTTAGATTCGATTTTATCCCGGCGATTTGATGTTAATCTCTTGTGTTCCTTTGGTTTATCTGATGGATTTGGCCTTATCTTGACTTTAATCTAGAAGATTAAAAAGAAAACGGCCGATTTCGCCTTCGTCGGACTTCTGTCGGATTTTTTTCCTCCGGCTGGGCTCGCGAAGAAGACGATCACGCGCGACGCGCGTGACTTCCCTTGGCCAATCACATGCTGCCACGTGGCAGCTCCAGGGAAAAGAACGAAAAATTTTTGCCGAGCGCCTGCGGGGGGATTCGAACTCGCGACCTTCAGCCTTCACACGGTTCCCATGCGCACACACGAGCCAGCTGAGCTGGCCCAATTTCCCAATTTTATTTACATCGCAAATTGTACATATGCGATGCAATTTTTTTTATTTTTTTGTATTTTTTGAAATTTCAAAAATTTGTAAAAATTATTTATTATCCATTATTGCTATTTCTGAAATCATTTTTCAAAATTGAAGTGTTTTCCTATTTATTTTCATTTTTTGAATATTTTTATTATTTATGCTAAATTAAGGAAAAATTGGGAAAAATTAGGAAAAATTGAAAATTGATTATTATTGAAAATTATTGATTCCTAGGGCAAAAATGGGGTGTTTACAGCTGCCCCTCTTTGTAGTAAAGTTTGAAAAACTTAACTACAAAGACAAACAAAAGACGCCATTTTTTGCCTCCTAAATTAGGTTTTGGTAGGAAAATGCCCCAAGAGCTGATAATCCTACGATTTGAAGATGTTCCAAATGATTGAAGGTAATGTTCCTTCTCCAAAAAGTGCTTTATGAGCTAACTAATTGGCGACAGGACATATCTCAAGCTTTGAGTAGAAATGTATGAGAAATGATGATAGGAAGAGTCTTATCAGACTTGCAACCTTGGAAAGAAATATGACCGAAAAGTGCCCCGAGAGCTGACTAATCGGGAGGGTTTAGGAAAGTGCCCCTCATGGGCTGACTAACCTTTGATAAAATGCCTCGAAAAGTGCCCCCTATGGGCTAACCTTGAGGTAGAAAGTTTTAGGAAAGGGCCCCCTATGGGCTGCCTAACCTAGAATGGAAATTTGCCTCAAAAAGTGCCCCCTATGGGCTGACCATGAGGACAAGGTTTTTAGGAAAGGGCCCCCTATGGGCTGCCTAACCTAGGATTGAGAATTTGCCTCAGAAAGTGCCCCCTATGGGCTGACCATGAGGACAAGGTTTTTAGGAAAGGGCCCCCTATGGGCTGCCTAACCTGGAATTGAAGATTTGCCTCAAAAAGTGCTCCTTATGGGCTGACCATGAGGACAAGGTTTTTTTTAGGAAAGGGCCCCCTATGGGCTGCATAACCTGGAATGGAAAGTTTTAGGAAAGGGCCCCCTATGGGCTGCCTAACCTAGAATGGAAAGTTTTAGGAAAGGGCCCCCTATGGGCTGCCTAACCTAGAATGGAAATTTTTAGGAAAGGGCCCCCTATGGGCTGCCTAACCTAGAATGGAAATTTTTTTAGGAAAGGGCCCCCTATGGGCTGCCTAACCTAGAATGGAAATTTTTAGGAAAGGGCCCCCTATGGGCTGCCTAACCTTGAATGGAAATTTTTAGGAAAGGGCCCCCTATGGGCTGCCTAACCTAGGATGGAAAGTTTTAGGAAAGGGCCCCCTATGGGCTGCCTAACCTGGAATGGAAAGTTTTAGGAAAGGGCCCCCTATGGGCTGCCTAACCTAGAATGGAAATTTTTTTAGGAAAGGGCCCCCTATGGGCTGCCTAACCTAGAATAGAAATTTTTAGGAAAGGGCCCCCTATGGGCTGCCTAACCTAGGATGGAGAATTTTTTAGGAAAGGGCCCCCTATGGGCTGCCTAATCTTGAATTAGACTTGTCTCAAAAAGTGCCCCCTATGGGCTGACCCTGAGAACAAGGTTTTTAGGAAAGGGCCCCCTATGGGCTGCCTAACCTTGAATTAGACTTTTTAGGAAAGTGCTCCAAGAGCTGACTGACCTAAATGAAAATGATGGCTCAAAAGGTGCCCCTTGTAGGCTAACCTTGAGAGATCTAGGGAAGTGCCCCCTTTTTTTTTTTTTGGGGCTGACTACCCTATTAAAGGAAATGATGGCTCAAAAGGTGCCCCCTGTGGGCTAACCTTGAGAGACCTAGGGAAGTGGCCCCTTTTTGAGCTGACTACCCTATTAAAGGAAATGATGGCTCAAAAGGTGCCCCCTGTGAGCTAACCTTGAGAGACCTAGGGAAGTGGCCCTTTTTGAGCTGACTACCCTATTAAAAGAAATGATGGCTCAAAAGGTGCCCCCTGTGGGCTAACGTTGAGAGACCTAGGGAAGTGGCCCTTTTTGAGCTGACTACCCTATTAAAGGAAATGATGGCTCAAAAGGTGCCCCCTGTGAGCTAACCTTGAGAGACCTAGGGAAGTGGCCCTTTTTGAGCTGACTACCCTATTAAAAGAAATGATGGCGAAAAGGTGCCCCCTGTGGGCTAACCTTGAGAGACCTAGGGAAGTGCCCCTTTTTTGGGCTGACTACCCTATTAAAGGAAGAATATCCTAAGTGAGAATCTTATTCATTTTTTTTTTCAATAACAATCAAATGCAAGATGACTTAAGACTTCTGAACAAGTGATAACTAAAATTTTTCTGCAAACTTTCAGGGAAAAGCGCTCTTCCAAAATCTAAGGATAATGTGGCCAAACATTAAAGTGTTTTCTTTTTATTGCTAACGAATAAAAAATCTGACAAGGCTCCTAAAAATTCAAATAAAGGGTAAGCATTCCCTACTGCTCAATAATCACTTACTCTTTGCCTCATTTTTCTCAGAGGGTTTGGTTTAATCCTAGAAACAAAGTGTTGTCTTAGCTTAATCAATCATCTCTTGAGGGGTTTCTTGTAATCAAGACTCATATCTTCTTCTTGGGAAACATCAGTACTTAAGGTTAAACAATGCCAATGAGTAAATTCCCTCATTCCATTTATAACTGGATATCTTGTTTTTAATTGGTTTAATCTAAGAGGACTTCCTTACAATCTCTCGACTTAGATGTCACTCTTGACTTCTACTCCAAAAATTATGGTCTTTCTTGTAAGTAATACGCTTTAATCCGTTAGGACTTTTTGATACTTTGTAATGCAATTTAGGGTCTTTGGTTGTTGGTTTCAGAAAAGTATGTTAAGGTTTATTTTGAAAGAATCATCATTTCAACGTAGGTTTGCAAGTCAAGAAAAAAAGAACCGGAATAGTACTTGCCCTAGCAATTTTTGCTTAAGATAAGTTATTTTCAATGATTTGGAGAAGTCTTCGAAAAGGGTAGTATATCTTTGAACTACTCTCGTATTTGGCCCTGGTATTTTTCAAGTGTTGTTGGGCTTTTTATAGGTTTAGTTACATTCGTAGGCTTTTCTCATTTCTCTTCTTTTCTTTTTCTTTTCTTTATTTTTCTTTCATTCATTCATTCATCATTTTTTCTTCATTCATTCTCTTTTTCCATCTTTTTTCTTTTTCTTTCTCTTCTTTTGGGCCCAATGGTGATCATTTCATATGGTTTATGTGTATTTTTTTTTTCAGAATGTGGACTTCTCTTCATCTCAAATAAATTATCTATGGCTAAAATTTTGTATTGTTGCAACTAGGGCAAGCACTATTGATGTCTCTATCTTCCCAAGTATTCCATCGTGGGGTGGTTGATGGTGAGGTTCAATTTTGAAACTCTTGTTTATCAAAGGATGATTGTGTTTAGGGTAGCAAAAATGAATGCCTAACATTATCTTGATTTAACGTATCAAATTCAAGATAGACCTCCTTTAAGGAATGAGTCCAAAACCTCACATTAATAACACTCAACTCTCAAGTGTTTAAGGGTTAGTGTTTGGGACATGGTTTGCCTCTTGTCATCTTAAACCTTTTAAACCAAGATACCCTTCCATTTTATTAGCTTTGCCTATGTTCTCCACTTCTCATGGTGTCCAAGCGATTTGGTCTTAAGACTCAAGGATTTGGAGTAGTCTTCTTTATACCCTCATTGATAATTGACCATAGCTACTTTGAAAGTGTACTAAAAAAAAATCTGTGTCTGGTTTAGATGACTTTTGATGGAAAGGAAACTTCAAGTGCAGCTTTTAGGATTGGAGTGTGTCGGGACGTTTTACATTTTGAGGCTAAATCAAGATATGAGGAGACCTTTTGAAGTGAATGGGGTCTTTTAAGTTGGTTATAGAGGTCCTTGGTTTTATGTTTAGAGCAAGTGACTATGAGCTTTAGGTTAAGCTGACCATTTATAAGCAACTTTTAGGACCTTGAAAAGATCTCTTATTGTTAGTAACTCTTCAGTTTTCTTTCTTTCTTTATTTTTATTGGTTGTTCTTATTTTTTAGTAAATATGTAAACAAGATGCTCATACGGATATAAATATGTAAACAAGATGCTCACACAAGATGCTCACACGGATGCTAAAAGCTGAAGGGTTGACAATCTGACTGACAATGTAATATTGAAACTTCAATTCTAGAGTTCAATAATCAAAATGAAAGATTACAAATAACGCTCTACTTCCTAGCTCTTTTAGTTTCCTGTTGTGGAGGCTCAGATTTTCTATTGATGATAGCTTCTAGCTCCTTGACCTTGTCTTGGCATTTCTCCAATTGTGCTTCCAAGGCCTTGTTCCTTTGGTTGGACTCCTTGAAGCGTCCCTTCCAGATGTCTTTCTTATAACCCGCAGTTTCGAAGTATACTTCCATTCGGGCCTTGACCTGCTCCAGGTAGACTTCGGTCTTTGGATTTATCTTGTCTGGCCTTGGTTGGGTGACGTGTGGAACCCGATATGCTCTCTTCCCTGTCTGGTAGAGCTGGTGGATTATAAACTCTCTAGCGGCTCGGTGTTTTCCCACTTCGCCATCTAACTCGCCAAGGTCCACATTCGGGCTTTTGATTCTGGCTTCCCAAAGTGCTTTGACCTCTGCCAACTTAGCAAACTTCTCGGCTACCAACAGGTTTGGATCTTGATACTCAAAGGTGACTGCTTCGAGCGAAGGCCGATAAACTATATCTTGGATAGTGCCGAATTGGCGGACCACTGAATGGGTGATATCCAATACATCCATTGATCCCGATTAACGGCACTGCTTGGAAATTACTGCAAGTCAAGATGATATTATCACAGCGACTCCACCTGGCTGTCCATAGGATATCTTTAGCGCTAAGGCTTCTAAGTAGATCCACCCAACTGTGGCTGGTGATGTCGTCGGGTAACTTTACCTTTTCAAGAATCCACAAGATCCACCTGCTGGGCTAGGGTTTTCCTGACCATGTTCAGCCCGAAGCATTTGACGTGGCTTACGAACCATATCAGCAAAAGGTTGATGCTGGAGCGGAGGATCCCATGACCCTTCTTCTTGAGGAAATTCAGATTTCGGATCTGTTCAGCCAGTAGAGCCGGGATGTAAGATTTTCCCTCCAGGAATTGGGTTACCAGCTCTGCAACCCGGTAGTGAATATAGAAAGTTCCAGCGGGGAACAAAATAGTGGCGAAGGCCGTCAAAATGAAGGCTTTTACCCTTCTCTGTCTGTAAGTCTTAGGGTCTCCGCACAAGATGTCCTTTCTGTCCCCATTGTCTTCTCGGGCAATAAACCAGGCTTCTAGATCATCCATGCGTATGCAATACCCATTACAGTCTACCAAGGCTTTGTTGACTGCTGTTTTGCGGATGCCCAGTAGTCTGCTGAACGTACCGACTGGCCTGGCCTCAAGGTCTGGCGCGTAAATCTGATCAGTCAGTGCTGGAGCCTGTAGCAACTGGGTATACTCCTCCAGGGTAGGGGTGATCTCATGTGGTCCGATGAAGAAAGTTGCAGGCTCGATCTCCCATAACTGGAGCATGGCCCGAACCATAGGCAAATTCGCCTCTGTCTTAGTCAGTGAGAGGACGGGGCCGGTCTTTTGCTGGATGAAGGCCTGTTCCTCTGGGTTATACAAGGTGAACCAGTGGTCCAGTACCAATTTTGGGTCCAAAGGTTTGTACACCCGAATCTCTTTGCGGAGGAGGCGGTTGACTACACTGCTAGACATCTATTACAATAAGAAACAACCTAGTTACAACAAGAACTATGAAAACATTACAGGGAAATAATCCTGAACTCCAAGGACAAAATAACAAACCATTACATTGTCATCCAATTGTCAACCCTTCTTACGATGTCATGTATGCAAGTAGGTGGGTTCTAACTGGTTCCCGAGCTCTATGGCCTCCCGCATTCTCGAAGAAATGGATCTCAGGCCATATCGAAGCATAGGGTGGGGTAGCCTAATCGGTCCCGAACGGTGAATCAACTCACTTCGCCCGAAACCTACACAATGGCTCCCCGACTTAGGTTTCTAGGACGGTCCGGGTTCGACCGCATCTACTCACACAAACGTATGTATGCAAAAACCCCCCACAGTAAAAATCTAACTAAATCCTGCAAAATTAGTAACAGAGTAATAATTTGAAATACATTTCTTAAAGATAACAATTCGAAGAGGTGCAGGTGGCTAGCCTACTGGCATGGGTCCCCAGTGGAGTCGCCATCCTATCGAGTCTAATTTTTGAATTCCCATTCCTAATCCGATCTAAAATAGACCCTATGCTCATCTAATCTAGATCCTCGACTTGAGTTAGGAATTTCGTTTGATTTTTGGAGTCGCCACCCAACTGTTGTTGGGAAAATTGAATTAAGACTAAAGGAGCGGATTAGTCTTAATTCGGACTACTAGTCGTCGTTATTTCCTCTTCTCGTTTTTGTGACAAGAGGAAAAGGGAAAACCAGAGTTTCTAAGTCCGGAGGCTAACCTATTAAAACCTTTACGGTTACCACCTGATCTCCCAAAATTATTTATCTTTAGAAATGTGTTTCATTTGTGTTTCTGTTACTTTTTATTATGTTTGAGAATTATTTTGAGAAAATGATTTTTCTTTATTTTAGGGGTTGACCCGAATGGGTGCCTACGTACCTGCTATTCAGGATCAAACAAGCCGTAGTTCGCTTTTCTGAAAACCTTTAGATTTGTTGGTGAATTTTAATTTTGAAATTTCTTATGATTTATGTCTTTAACATTTTTTTGAATTTTTCTAAAAATTTCTAAGCCTAAACTTTGATTTTATTTTGAAAATGATTTTTTTTTTGGAAAACATCAATTTTGGATTTATTTGAAGAAAAAGATTTTTCTAGGTGCTAAAACTTAATTTTTCTTCTATTTTCATAATTTTTAAATTTTTATTAATTTTTATGATTTTTGTGATTTTTTTATAAGTTTTTGTGATTTTTATAAATTTTTTGTAATTTTTATGCTAGAACATTTTATCATAAGTTATTATCTATCCTATTTTGAAATCTAAAGTTTTATTATTATTTTTCCTAATCTTCTTATTATTTTATTCTATTTTTTTTTATTCTTTTATTATTTTTTTACATTTTATTTATTTTATTATTTTTTTACATTTTTCTTAATTCTAGAAAAATCTAATTTCTACATTTTTCCTATTTATTGAAAATAAAACAAAAACAAATAAATAAATGACTAAACAAATAATAAATAACAAATTCGGAATAAATAATAAACCAAATAAATTAATTAAATAAAATAAAAAAAATCCGAAAAGATCCGACTTACCTGGATCCGGGTCGCTACGCGGGTCGGGTCGGTCGGGTCAAATCGGGTCGGATCGGATCGGTCGGATCGGTTGGAGACGGCGGCGGGGTTGGCTCGTTCACGGCGTTCCGGCGGTCGTTTGCGGCGGGTGAAGTGTCGAATCCTAGCTTCTTGAGGGTGCTGAATCCGATGGTGGTGGCGGTTTACTCCCAGATTGCCTCCTAGCGGTTGCTCCAACTCCGATCGATGGTCTCGGCTTCAAGTTCCTCCGGCGTACTCCGATTCACTCCTTTCTCTCTCTTTCTCTCACTTTTTCTTCGTGTTTCTTCGTGCTCTGGCTTCCTCCTGTTCTCCTCTATTTATAGGCACCTTGAACTCCTCTTGGATAAGCTCGAATCGGCCGATTTAGATAAACCCTATTTTTTCCGTTTCTTAGATTCGATTTTATCCCGGCAATTTGATGTTAATCTCTTGTGTTCCTTTGGTTTATCTGATGGATTTGGCCTTATCTTGACTTTAATCTAGAAGATTAAAAAGAAAACGGCCGATTTCGCCTTCGTCGGACTTCTGTCGGATTTTTTTCCTCCGGCTGGGCTCGCGAAGAAGACGATCACGCGCGACGCGCGTGACTTCCCTCGGCCAATCACATGCTGCCACGTGGCAGCTCCAGGGAAAAGAACGAAAAATTTTTGCCGAGCGCCTGCGGGGGGATTCGAACTCGCGACCTTCAGCCTTCACACGGTTCCCATGCGCACACACGAGCCAGCTGAGCTGGCCCAATTTCCCGATTTTATTTACATCGCAAATTGTACATATGCGATGCAATTTTTTTTATTTTTTGTATTTTTTGAAATTTCAAAAATTTGTAAAAATTATTTATTATCCATTATTGCTATTTCTGAAATCATTTTTCAAAATTGAAGTGTTTTCCTATTTATTTTCATTTTTTGAATATTTTTATTATTTATGCTAAATTAAGGAAAAATTGGGAAAAATTAGGAAAAATTGAAAATTGATTATTATTGAAAATTATTGATTCCTAGGGCAAAAATGGGGTGTTTACAGGTGTCTACGTACCTGCTATTCAGGATCAAACAAGCCTAGTTTACTTTTCCTGAAAAACTTTAGTGGGTTTGTGAATTTTAATTATGAAATTTCATTCGATTTATATTTTTACCATTTTAGGATTTTGTTGAAAAATCTAAGCCTAAGCTTGATCATTTGATTTTTAAGGAATAATAATTTTAAGGAAAAAAACCAATTTTGGATTTATTTAAGAAAATGATTTTTCTAAATGATAAAAATTTCATTTTTTTTCTATTTTTCAACTCATTTCTACTATTATAGTTTTTATTGACTTTTACTAATTTTCATAATTTTTTATTAATTTTCATAATTTTTATTGAAAAATTTTCTCTTAGATTTTTTATCTATCCTATTCTAAAATCTAAATTATTATTATTATTATTTTCTAATATTTTCATCATTTTCTTTATATATTTTTTTACATTTTTATTATTTATTATTATAATTACTTATTATTATTATTATTAATCTTAAATTAATTCCTAAAAAAAATCTAAATTCTAACATTTTTTATTTTTGAATTAAATAACAAATAAATAACTAAAGAAATTCAAAAAAATAAATAAAATAATTAAATAAATACATAAGAAATAAATAAAATAAATAACAATAAATTGGAAAATCCAACTTACCTGGATCTAGGTCGGTGTACGGGTTGGATCGGGTTGGGTCGAGTTGATCGGGTACGACAACTGTGGGTGCTCGCTGACGGCGTTCCGACGGCTTTCTGTGGCATTTAAAGGCGGCTTCCGAGCTTTTTAAGGGGTAGGGAACTCAACTGTGGCGGTGGTTTGCTTCAAGATCGCCTCCAGGTGATGGTTTGCTTTTTAAGTGGTTTTGTATGTTAGTCTCCATCTTCTCCTAGCTCTTCGGGGGAGAAAGATATCTGGTCCATTGTAAAAATAGAATCCGCCACATGACTTATTTTTTCTATAGCGATGCCTTCTGGTACCTGGATCTATTTGAGCACTCTGAAGAGTGCTTCCCTATGGGGCTCGGAGGTTGTAAGGAGGCTCATGAGTGATATTTGGGCCGGAACCTTATTTAGTTGTTCCATGATCTTATATTCGCTCGCCTTGACCATTTTTGTAAATGCAGCGAGCTCCTCTTCTTCTTCCCCTCCTGTCTTCGTGTTGGGTTCCTCAGTTGAGATTTTATATTTCGGGTCATATACTCTCCCAAAGTGGGTGATTCCTCTTACCATAGGGGGTTGTTCTTACTCGAGGGTCTGATAGTCAAATGGTGCGGCTTTATACCTCTTTGCAGGTATTGGGACATTAAACACATATCTCTTCTTCGGGATTTATATCTCGGTTGACTGTCCTTCATAGCATTTTATGACCTTTGGCTTTTGATTTGAATTGATCATGTTCACAGACTTCTCCCTTTCTTTTGGCGAGTTGTCCTCTTTCTCAAACTCGAGCCCCCATCCGCTAGGCGACCCATACACAGTTAGGGTATAAGAATAGTTCATCGGGTACCCAAATCTCCCATGTGATTCTCCCAAGGTGCCGACTGTTGGGTCTCCGGCTAACCATCTCTTTTTGATATGTGACTTAGGGGTTTTCTCTGGAGCTTGACGGGAATGCCTTTTCTGCTGGTCCATCACCTTTTGCTTGGAGGATTCTTTGGGGGCTGATTCTTCGGAAGTGATCATATTGACGGTGGGCTTATGATTGGGCAATGAATTGGTGTTGACATTAGGTGTTGGGGTGTTAACAAAATCCAGCTGCACAATCTCGATGTCGATCAGATCCTGGATTTTGTTTCGGAGCCTCCAGCATCTATTTGTAGAATGCCCCTCTTAGCCCATATGATAGTCACATTTGAGGCTTGAGTCGAAATTCCTAGGCTTGTACCGGTCATTTGGGATCTTGAAGCTAATCAAATTATCCGCCCGCAGTCAAGCGAAGACCTGGCTGAGCGGGATCGAAATTGGAGTGAACTATCTTGGGACTCTAGCGACCTGGGTGTGATTTGATGGGGAGTGCTAGGCTGGGAAACTCGTAGTCTAGAATGTCACACGAATTCTAGCCTTATCTGCTTTACTAGAGTGGACTGTGCTGACGGTAGACTCCTTGGCTCTGTTACCTCCCAAGGGCCTTTGTGATGATGTGACCCTAGGAGGATCCATTGTTTGGAGTCTGCCTATTATGATGGCGCTTTCAATCCAGCACCCTGCAGCCACTACTTCTGCAAAATTGGATGATGTCTGGCCCACCAGATGTGCGAAGTAGGTCTTGTCCAGAGTGTTGACAAATATGGATGTCAACTCTTTCTCAGAAATCGGGGTTGCTACCCTGGCAGCTTAAGCTCTCCATCACTGAGCATACTCTTTGAAAGACTCAACGTGTCTCTTTCGAAGACTCCCTAGATCAATCACTGAGGGGGTAACTTCAATATTAAACTTGTATTGATCATAAAATGCCCGGGTAAGCCTTTCCCAAGTGTTGACTTGATTGAAATCTAGGTCGGTATACCAGATTAATGCAGGGCCCGTAAGGCTATCCTGGAAGGTCTGGATCATCAGTTGGTCATATTGAGCATACTTGCTCATCTTCCGGGTGTATAGCCTTGTGTGCATCTTGGGGCACCATTACCGTCATATTTTTCAAACTCTCAGGTCTTGAATTTATTAAGGTACACCTCCTCCCCATATGCTGGCAAGCTAGTGATCCTGGCTTGCTCAAAACCGTTAGGCCCCTCTATTGTTTTCATCTTGTCAGCCAGCTGTTAGAATTGTCTCTTTTCCATCTCTTTTTGTTTCTCCTCCATCTCTTTCTTCAAGTCATTAGAGTTTGGACCCTGGTTGATTCTCGGCTCATACTCAAAGGTTGGGTTGAGGTGGGAATTGATTTCCTCATATTTTGGAGGTTGTCCTTCCACTGCTTTCCCTTTTTTGGCCCCTAAGTGTTCCTCTTGAGTCGTCTGAGTGGTGCGAAGGAGGCCAATGCTTTCAGTCAGGAGGTGGACTTGTGCAGCTAGCTACTGGACCGTTTGTTCTAAGGATACGATCCTAGAGTCTAAAGCAGCGTCAACACTTGCGTTGTTGCGGTTGTCGCCACTGTTTGCCATTTTGGTTCTTGAATGTATACAGATTGGGCTTCTGGGAGGGTTTAGTTGTTTGGGAGATATTTTTGATACCTGGCGCGCATTTTTTCTTAGTATGATGCATGCATGAAAATGTGATGCATGTGTCACACGGATGCTAAAATAAAAGGGCTAACAATTGATTGGTGACATAATACTAAAACTTTATTTTTATTAATATTGGAAACTTTAGAGTTTGATACTTGAAACAAAACGAAAGAGTACAATAATAATCTATTTCCTAGCTTTCTTGGTCTTCTGCTGCGTAGACTCAGGCTTCCCATTGATGACTGCTTCTAATTCCTTGACTCTGGCTTGGGTCTTTTCCAGCTAAGCTTCTAAGGCTTTGTTTCTTTGATTGGATTCTTTGAATTGGCCCTTCCAGATATCTTTTTTATAATCTGCAGCATCAAAGTACCATCCGGGCCCTGACTTGCTCCAAGTAGATCTCTATCTCCGGATTTACCTTGTCTGGCTTAGGTTGGGTGACATCGGGGACCCGGTATGCTCTTTCCCCCATCTGATATAGCTGGTGGATCACGAACTCCCTGGGGGCTCGATGTTTGCCCACTTCGCCGTCCAGCTCTCCGAGGTCTACATTCGGGCTCTCGATTTGGGCTTCCCAAAGTGCTTTGACCTCTGCCAGCTTAGCAAATTTCTCAACTACTAGTAAGTTCGGATCTTGGTACTCGAATGTGACTGCTTCCAGTAAGGGCCGATAAACTATGTCTTGAATAGTATCGAACTGGCGGACCATTGAGTCAGGATGATATCCTATACATCCGTTGATATCGATTAGAGGCATGCCTTGAAAGTTACTATAGGTCAAGATAACTTTGTCGCAACGACTTCATCTAGCTGTCCACAATATGTTATCGGCACTGAAACTTTTAAGCATTTCTACCCAACTATGGCTAGTGAGGTCGTCGGGCAGCTTTATCTTCTCTATACATGAGTCCACAAGGTCCACTTGTTGAGCCAAGGTTTTTCGGACCATGTTTAGCCTAAAACACTTGAGGTGGCTTACAAACCATATCAGGATAAGGTTGATATTTGAGCGGAGGATCTCGTAGCCCTTTTTCTTGATGAAGTTTAAGTTCCGGATCTGTTCAGCCAATAGAGCCAGGATGTAAGATTTTCCTTCCAGGAATTGGGCCACTAGTTCTACGACTTGGTAGTGGACATAGAAAGTTCCGGTGGGGAAGAGTATGGTGGAGAAGGCTGTCAGGATGAAAGCACTCACCCTTCTTTGTCTATAAGTCTTGGGATCCCCACACAATATGTCTTCCCTGTCCCCATTATCTTCTCGAGTGATGAACCAGGCTTCCAACTCATCTATCTGTATGCAGTATCCATTACAATCTGCTAAGGCTTTGTTAATTGCTGTTTTGCGATACTCAAGAGTCTACTGAAGATACCGGTTGGCCCGGCCTCTAGATCCGATGCATAGACCTGGTTGGTTAATGCTAGAGCTTGTAGCAGCTGGTTGTACTCTTCCAAAGTAGGAGTAATCTCATGTGGCCCGATGAAGAAAGTCTCGGGCTCTATTTCCCATAGATGAAGCATGGCCCGTACCAAAGGCAAGTTCATCTCCATCTTCACCAATGAGAGGATGGGCCTTATTTTCTACTGGATGAAGGCCTGCTCCTCTGGGTTGTATAGGGTGAACTAGTGATCTAGTACCAATTTCGGTTTCAAAGGTTTGCATACTCAGATCTCTTTGCGGAGGAGGCGGTTAACTGTGGAACTAGCCATCTATTACAACAGAAATTTCCCAATTACAACCAGAACTATGATAACATTACAGGGAAATGTATCTGAACTCCATGAACAGAACAAAAATATTACATCATCAATCTATTGTCAGCCCATGATGTCATGTATGCAAATCGGTAGGTTCTAACAGGTTCCCAAGCTCTATGGCCTCCTGCATTCTCGGAGAAATGGATCTCAGGCTATATCGAAGCATTAGGTGGGGTAGCCTAATCAGTCCCGAACGGTGATCATATCACTTCGCCCGAAACCTACACAATGGCCCTCCGTCTTAAGGTTCTAAGACGGCCCGAGTTTGACCGTATCTATTCACACATTTAATGCATGCAGACTTGACAACTAAAGTAAATAGTTGAATCCTAATCTTTAGCTAAATCCCTGAAAGGTTAGCAATAATATAACAAATCAAAAGACATTTCTTAGAAAGGAGCAATTTGAGGAGATTCAGGTGGCTAGCCTACTGGAGAATGTGGTCCCTAATGGAGTCGCCATCCTGTTGAGTCTAATTTTTTATTTCCCATTCCTAAGCCGATCTATACTAGACCTTATGCTCATCTAATGTAGATCATCGACTTGAGTTAGGAATTTCGTTTTATTTTGGAGTCGCCACCTAACTGTGGTTGGGAAAAATTGAATTAGGACTAATTGAGCAAATTAATCCTAATTTAGACCACTAGTCATCATGATTTTCTCTTCTCGTTTTTTTGTGAAAAGAGAAAAGAGGAAACCAGAGTTTCTGAGTTCAGAGGCTAACCTATTAAATCCTGAAAGTTACCACCCTAATCTCCTAAAATCTTAAACCTTATCTAGAAATGTCATTTATTTATTCTTATTTGTTGTCTTTTTATTTTGTTTTTGAATAACCTATTCTGAGAAAATGATTTTTGTTCCTTTTTAGGGTTGCTCCAAATGGGTGCATACGTATCTGCTATTCAGGATCAAACAAGTCGTAGTTCGCTTTTCTTGAAAAACTTTAGTGGGTTTGTGAATTTTAATTATGAAATTTCATTCAATTTATGTTTTTACCATTTTAGGATTTTACTGAAAAATCTAAGCCTAAGCTGGATCATTTGATTTTTAAGGATTAATAATTTTAAGGAAAAAAAAAACCAATTTTGGATTTATTTAAGAAAATGATTTTTCTAAGTGATAAAATTTTCATTTTTTTTCTATTTTTCAACTCATTTCTACTATTATAATTTTTTATTGATTTTTATCAATTTTTATTATTTTTTGTTAATTTTTCTTAATTTTTTTATAATTTTTATTGACTTTTACTAATTTTCATAATTTTTTATTAATTTTCATAATTTTTATTGAAAAATTTTCTCCTAGATTTTTTATCTATCTATTTTTCTTAATTTTTTTATAATTTTTATTGACTTTTACTAATTTTCATAATTTTATTGAAAAATTTTCTCTTAGATTTTTTATCTATCCTATTCTAAAATCTAAATTATTATTATTATTATTTTCTAATATTGTCATCATTTTCTTTATATATTTTTTTATATTTTTATTATTTATTATTATAATTACTTATTCTTATTATTATTCATCCTAAATTAGTTCCTAAAAAAAAACTAATCTAAATTCTAACATTTTTTTTTATTTTTGAATTAAATAACTAAAGAAATTCAAAAAAATAAATAAAATAATTAAATAAATACATAAGAAATAAATAATAATAAATCGAAAAATCCGACTTACCATTTATAGGCATAAGAAATTGAGTTGAATAAACTCGGATTTCCACCGATTGAGGCAAATTGGATTTCGGTTGAGACCCATCTCCGATTTGTGCTAATCCTTTGTTTTGTTACGATTTGATTCCAATTGGATGATGTTCATTTTATTGCTGTTGTAGATTTGCTGGATTTGTGCAAAAACTCGAATCAAAACGGTCGAAATTCGATTTTTCCTTCTCGCCGACGATCTCGGACGAAGGTTGAAGATGATCACGCACCCGGTGTGTGTGTCCGCTCCAACCAATCAGTTGCTGCCACGTGTCCCAGGCAAAGAAAAAAAAATTGCAACATGCGGATTCTGCCTTCCCTGTGTTTCGAACCTGCGACCTGACCCACACCCGCGCGTACCAGACCAAGGCTCGGACCAGCTAGGCTAGCCCACTTTCGCGATTTTCTTCTTTTCGCAATTTGCATATATGTAATGCGATTTTTTTATTTTTTTGTATTTTTTGAAATTTGAAAAATTTGTAAAAATTATTTAATCCTTTTTATTGTCATTTCTGCAATTATTTTCCAAAATTGATATATTTTTCCTATTTATTTTATTTTTTGAATGTTTTTCCTATTTTCGCTAAGTTAGAGAAAAAAATTACAAAAAATTGAAAAAAAATGAAAATTGATTATTGTTGATTATCATTGGTTATTAGGGCAAAAATGGGGTGTTTACACATAAATAACAGGAAATTAAATGAAAGTACAATTATATAAAATAATTAAAATACAATAAGCAATTGTCCCACAATTTATCCACTCTCTTTATTTCTTATTATTCTATAGATCAAGTACTTAATTTTCTAATGATTTTAATTGACTTTCTACTAATTGAAACCTGTAATTATAGTTCATCACTTAATTCTAAGAATCATCGACCTAATATCTATTAATCATAACCTAAGCTCTAAGGATCATCAAATATAAGCTTTGACACCACTTAAGTTGTAACACCTTAGAACTTGAGATGCTACAACCCACTATGTGTCACTACCATATAACAACACACTAAGGATCTGAAACTCCATACCATTTTAAAACCTACTCATCTTCATTTACATTCATACTAATGTAACTTCAATAACATAAACCGAATGACTCTCAGGTAAGTCATTCCAATCCTCATTATTTAAACCAACATAGTAATCCCAATTTAAAATCTAGAATAACATTTAGCCACATATAAAATTTAGCATAAATTGATGTTTACTACTATCTCCATATTCTCAACTTAACCACTATAAGTTCCAATTACAAATCTTTCTAAATTCTCCATCGCTCTACTAAATTTCCATTTTCATTGTAGTTTACTTGCTCATCATTTTTCACCTATAACTAAAAAAAAAAAAAAAAAGAGGATGAGCTTAAGCTTAATATGTGAATATCACACCCACATGCACATGCCACACCATAATAAGTCACATGCATCTATGCTACAATAATTTGCAATACATCAAATCATCAGGTTATATATCTTCATTAATTCCACATACAACATAGGGGTACTCATGACCTCCAATCACATACAGTATTTACATAATTATATAGTCCTAATGAGAACTACCACTACAGGCCCCATTTAATCCTAATTTACCTCAAATCATTTCGATACATGGCTTCACTAGGGACAACGCAGGATATTGATCATAAAGGTGCTCCCCCTAGGGAATTACTACTATGGGCCTTTAGACTGAACCAAGCACAAGAAATCATATAACTAAGTTCATAATACTTTTAATTGTCATTAAAACACATACACTCTAATGAACAACTTCCTAACAATCACATACAACAAAACAAAGATAACATGTACCTAGACAGATGTTTGCACAATAGTCCTATGTGTCTTTAGTGAAAGGAAATATCCATGTTCAATTACAAAGAACTATATTTAGTTCTACCCTATAAGTAATTTGGTTTACTAATTTACTACGTATATTCTAGTTGTATAATTCTCTTCCCTGAGGTATTGTTAAGCTTAGTATATATTTTGGAATTGAAATAAATGTAATAAAATAAAAGACATGGTCTGGAACAACACAGTCATGAAAGAAACCATGTATCATTTTGTAAAATTTTTCCAATTTAGCACAACCAGTTACATGATCATGTTTGTAGCCATGTACCTTATTTTAAATTCCCACTTCAACACGCTTAGGTACATAGTCGTGCCTATGGCCATGTACCTTACTGCTCCCTCACGTATTTCTACACTGGGTAAGTACATGGGCATGTACTTGACTGTATACCTCACTATTCATCACAACCCTAATTTTCCCCTCTCCAATTTCATTCTTAAGCTTTTTTAAGCATAATTAATCATTGTATTTACTACTTCTAATGTAAAATTAGATTCTAATATACTAACTTGTCTCATATTACACTTGGAATTCCCAATTCGATTGATACCTCGCTTGTTCCAAAATGTCCCTTGTTACAATATCTATGAACATAATGATAATTATATCTTAGATCTAACATTCACCATCATTGCTAAGTATATTGACAATTCAAACACTTACTTGTTGAATTAGTCTTGTGATTCTCCCTTAGTCACCTAAGTTCTCTATAGGGTCTCCCTCTCTGTTTAGGTTTCCGTTTCAATGCACAAATGAGGAAAAGAGAGAACCCTAGGTTAGTTTTTGGCTTTTATACTTTAGCTAATAAAAGACCAAGCTATCTCTATTCCATCATCTTCTTTATGACATTACCCTTAGAGATATATTACATTATATTATTATTTTTATTACATAATTATGAATGTGTGTGTATATATATATAAATTGTGTATTACATATATGATAATAACAAACTGCATCATGTTCATCAAGCTCTAGATCTATCTTTAATTACATATAATTAATTAAACACTTCATTAAGGATCAAATTCAAAACAAAGGTTTAATCAACCTATTTAGTGGATTAAGATAATTATACTTTCTCTTTTCTAATAATTTTGGTGATTCATTGTAGTTTATTTTAATGTTTTACATTATGGATTATAATCAATAGTGTCTTACCATCCCATTACTATCATTTGCACTTTACAAACTTATAGTTCCTTGTAAACATTATGTGAAGTAGTATTCTCTTCTTCCAAGCTATGTAAAAGCAAGTTTACTTTTCCATTTTTATAAATGGAGTATCAAAACCATTACACATATAGATATCTCCTTTTCCCCTTCTCTTTTGTCCTTTTTTGTTTTCTCTTTTTATTGGTGATTAGAATGGAGAGGAGAACTTGAATCTAATCCATCTCACCCATGCTACTAGACTACAATGAATTTAGCAATACCACCTATATCTTTAATAAAAAGGATAGCGTAATCCAAAGCATTCATCAATTGTTATCAAGAAGGGTGTTTATCTATATATCGGCATAGTGGACAGTTCAATGGGTTATTCATCTTCAAGTATTTCAAGCTTTGGCTATCACAAAAAAAAAAAAAGAGAGAGAGAAAAGAAAAAAAAAGCTTTATTATTATATTATTCCTAACTAAACGACCTCATTTGTTGAATTATAGATGTAAAATATGAAAGAAAAAAATATAAATAAATCTTATAAAGGATGTAATACAACTAAATCTTAAAAAATTTTCCTCTATAAGAACTATAAGACAATGTGAACAACATCATCTTTGTTGAACTTGTTCTAATTGATATATCATGCAAATGATCACTCTATACACTCATTTACAATAAATGCTCCTTCATTAATTGTTCTAGTAAAAATTCATCATACAGTTATCAGTAATTAAGACCCAATAGCTCAAGTATATGACTTTTCTCAGAGAGTCCGTTGCTTGCTTTAATTTCTCTTCTTTGAGCTGTGAAACCAAAACAGAAGGGTTTGGGCGATGTAGACCATATATATATATATATATATATATATATTAGACCAAGACAGAGAAATATTGCAGGTTGGTAGACGAAAGTACATAGTTTTGTTATATAAAAAATAAAAACCATTTACTCCCAAATTTAAAGGAGCTCAAAATCGCAATTGAAAAGAAAGTTCTTTGCCTTGTTGTTCCATTGTTATTTGACAAAAACTAGGATTAGCTCTAATAGCTCCATGGGTCAAGCATGGTCTTGCGTGAAGACTTGTGGATCTATCAGGTCCAATAGGATCAATCGACACCAAAAAAAAAATAAAAAAAAATTGCATGTTTCAATCGTTGCAATCGAGTCAAATCCTATCGACAAAACCAAAAGTTTGCCTTTGATTCGCAATAGCTACTAAAATTTTTAATCACTCATTTCTGCTTTTAAAATAAACCATTATTCTAATAATGTTGCTATGATATTTTCTTCCAAATATAACAAAAACTAACACCTTTCTACTTTTATGTTGCTTCGTTTTGTTTCGCCTTCTAGAAATATTGAGTAATGTAACAAAGATTTAACTTGATAACTGTCAATTTGCTCGATCCTCACATTAAATTACTAATGAGATTTTTTTTTTGTGTTTTATTTTTAATACCCAAATCTTTAATAGTTTTTACTTTGTTTTTGTTTAATTAAATCCATTTAATAATATTATGAACCAATAAAAAATAGCCACATATACACAATCTATCATTGACACAAAATGAATTAAACACAAGTTATGTGTTTGTAAAAATCAAAATAAAAATTACTTGTTTGCAAATATACCAAAACATAGGTCATGTTGTTGTAATTTTTCCTTAAATTTATTTTTGATTCAAATGAAATGTGGGAATCATGCTAATAATCTAAAATAATTAAAGAAAGATATATAATTGTATAAATATTTATTGCATTAGAATGTAGATCTACTTAACATTTATGTGTGTAAGTGTATTAGGTCTCTTTGGCTCACTTTTTTTTTTTTTTTTTTTTGGTTTTAGGTGAGGTCTATTTTTTGGATTCATTATACAATTCTATAGGCTATGGCTCCGAGGAGGAGCGTTAAGGAGAGGATGAGGACTTAGATGATGATCACTACTGATTTTATTTCCTTTTTGTAGACTTTTATCTTAGGGTTGTATTTATGCTTTTATGTAGCAGCTTGTGGCTCTATATCTTATTTATCCTATGTCTATATTTTGTAGGCCTCTTAGGCCCCATGTCTTGGTGTTTCGATCACACTTTATACGATGCGTTTTCTAAACTTTCCACCTCTCCAAAAATATACTAAAAATCAAATGAGTTGTTAAATATTTTCAAATTTTAATTAACAATTTTAAAGTCTTAAAACTGTTTTAAAAATTCATTTAGTAATTGTAACCTTATATATTATACTTAAGTAGGTTACACAACAACTTGTTGTTGCTAAAGAAATTTAGGGGTGTGATAGGAATTCCGTTCATGATATGGCACAAAGTTAACTTCTACTCATACATTATAAGGCACATTGGCATTTTAGGGAATTAAATTTACCCACTAAGGTTTGGTTTTCCATTCCTTAAATCCATTTTTTTTTTGTTACATATCCGTGTTGTCCATATATAAAATTTATGAAAATCATTTGATAAATATTCACCACATTTATTACTGAAATGTCTTAATTTTTTTTCCAACTTCTACTTTATAATGCATAAATGTTTCAATAGATAAACATAAGTATAAGATGAGCATTCATCAGTAAACATTATAAAACTTCTTTTTTTTTTCTCCCCAATGCAAGATTCTGTTTAATTTGCATATATATGAATGAACTAATTCTAGAATTCTTTCTCTATGATGAAATGGCTCTTTAGTGATTTTCACTTGAAAATGCACTACCATTAAGATTAATGTAGTCATTCGCCATAAATCAACAACATGAAAAAAGTGAACTTTTCATTTTGTTACTTACAATGTTTAACTTAAACATATTGCCATAAATATAACCCTTTCCTAAATACACATTCTCTTCATAGGTACAAACATTTCTGACTCAAATATGATTTTGAAACCTCTCTTACAAATAAACTAATGAAAACTAGATTTTTCTCATTTCTAGTACAAGTAAAAAAATTGACAAGAGTAAGTTTCCATTTGGAAGTGAAATGAAAATCTATTAATTCCCATACCACTTACTTTAGCTGAGTTATTGTTTCCCATCAAACTTCTCAATTTTCTGTATCATTATTGTTCTTAATTAGTTGTTGGTTGTTGCAAGCATGAATCGCTACTCATAAGTCTGACCTATATTCACTTGACTTAATCATAATAGCCATGTTTGACTTGCTTATCAAACTGACATGTAACCTTTATGATTCCTTGGTAGTTAACTGGGGTAGATTGGTTAGGGGGGCGGTTTGTATGAAATCATGAGTTTAAATCTTATAAAAACCAATTTACTTTTTTAAAATTGTATTTATTATATATTACTTAAACGACAATCTTCTTCTATTCTTTCTGTTTCACTTTTTTCAACCGTAATTAATAACATTAAATATTATTTATTAAAAATTATAATAGTATTCTATTTTTTTAATTTAAAATTTCATTTTTTATTTGAGTATTAACTAATATCATGATGCACTTACTAGGAAAAAAAAAAGAAGAGAAAAGAAATGTTTGGCCCTCCAACAATGGTAAATCACATCTATATTATTTACGATGACACATTAATTTGATTAAAAGTTACTAGATTCAAGCATGCACGAAGTTATGCATAAACACTTGTTTGAAACTTATCCACTCTGTCTAAAAAACATCTTTTAGTATCTCTCTTCAATCTCTTGTTAAAACTTCATTTGAATATTATACATGACAATTGAATAAAGTCCCAATTTACAGGACCGAGAAATAGTATAAGGTAAAATTTAACATATTACATTGCTTAAATCTCTTCAAAAGATTCGAATGCAGTGTTTTCCATACTCATGTTTCATAATTTGTTTTAATCTTATATGAGATTTACATGATCTTTTATCAAATCTCTCAATTTGTTAGTTTAATGTTTGATGTTGATACCATTGTTGATGAAATAATGAATTTCTAATATTTTTAGAATGTATTCAAATGCTGTTGAACATATAATTTATAAGATGTATAATAAATGTAATTAGAAAATCCAATCATCATAAATAGTGCATATGCTACATCTTGAAGGAAAAGAGAAAAGTTGCGTTTAGCATCACATTTCAAAGGTAACTTTTAAAATATCATTCATAATGAAAATTAAATGGAGAGGGAAAAACTTCATGTGAGATTAAAAATTTAAAGAAAAATACAATCAGATTATTATTTAGAGGAAATGTGTGATTAAAAGAAAGTTAACTTGTATATTTGGTTCTATTCTCTATTATCTTTATATAATCCGTTACTATTTTAAAAGCATCTCGACTTAGCTTATTAAATTTTACAAATAAGGAGAATCTGTGATCTACGGATTAAGTTTAATTAAAAAAATATGGAACTCATAAAGGGAACAAAATAATCTATTTTAGTAGTAAGATGTCATTTTACATGTTTTACCAAATGATTTGTACTGTTGATAGTAGACGAAAAACCTAAGACTGACAAATTAAATTGGATATTGAAGTAAAGACAGATACTAGTGGGCGGGGCTTGAGGGAACATCAGAACACACACTATGGGGCATTCATCGAAGGTTCTCTATCGTCAAAGAGGGGAATTTCGTATGGATTTTATATGTAAAGCTGTAAAAGAAAATGTAAACCTAATTTTGAAAGTATAATAACAGCTGAATCTTAAAAATTTCTCCTTGTATAAGAACCATAAGACATACGTGAATGTTAGCAGTTGGGGACAAAAGTGGAGGACTTGTCTTTCGTTATTTTTTATTTTTTATTATTTGTTTGGTTCAAAAGCACATATATATTTGGTAAATATAAAGACTGACACAGTGTTAGGGCTCGTGAATGCATCGCTTGTTGTTTCACTTTTTGGAAATCCATTTGCTTCCGAAATCAGGAGTTAGAAACCCGTGCGTTGCATCATTGTCTATCGTGTGGTAGGAGGGAGTAAATCGTAAATAAATTAACTTATCAAGAAAATCTTAAAGAAGTTTATTATTAACTCCTCAAGAAAATTAGAGGTATGTATAAATTCAACATATACATCCATGTATATTAAAAAACTATCAAAATGGATTGCAATTAAATCATGTCTAGTTTATGAATATCTATATAAATGTACTGGTATCTTAATTACAATAATATGTTGAATAAATTATATAATCAATATATTAATTGTTTAACTAGTAATAAAAATTTTATGTAGTGGAAAATCTAAATCTCTTAATGAAATTCCATTAATGATATGGCATGAAGTTAACTTTTAGCCATACATTATGAGGCATATTAGCATTGAGGATTAAGGAATTAAATATATCCACTAAAGTTTGGTTTTCCATTCTTTGAATATGTTTTGTTGGTGCATAACCAATGTTATGCATTGATGCATAATTCCATGTCCTTTATACAATTGATGAAATTTATTTGACAAATATTCAACATATTCATCACTAAAATGTTTTAATTTTTTTATCAAGATTATTTTCCACATGCATTTTATAACATTTAAACATTTCAATGCATAAATATAAGTATAACATCTGCACTTGCCAATGAATGTTATAAACCTTTTTTTTTTTTTCCTCATGCTAAGTTTCCATTTTATTTGTATATATTTGAATTAATTAATTCTAGAATTCTTTTCCTTTCTATATGATGAAATAGCTTTTTTGTGGTTTTAGCTTGTAAACATACTACACAGTTATTCACGTTTTGAATTCCATTGACATTAAGGTACTCATTTTTATGCATATATTTTAGAAATTGAAATTCACATTCCTAATCTAGCATGCCATAAGTTAACAATGTGAGAAAAAAAATTTTCCATTCTATCACTTATGATGTTTAAATTAAATGTACAGCCATAAACATATCCCTCTCCAAAATACAAATTCTCTTTCATAGGTATAAGCTTGTTTGACTCAAATACAATTCCAAAACCTCTCATACACAATAAGCTAATGGAAGCTAGATTTTTCTCATTTCTAGTGCTAGTAAGAAATGGACAAGATTAAGTTTCTTTTCGAAAGTGAAATGAAGATCTATTAATTTCCATGCCTTATACTTTAGCTGAGTTACCATTTTCCATAAAACTTCTCGATTTTTTGCAAAAATATTGTTCTTTATTAGTTATTGGTTGTTGCTAGCATGAATCGCTACTCATATGTTTGACCTATATTCACTTGACTTAAATCATAATAGCCATGTTTAACTCAATTGTCCTATTGACATGTAATTCTTTAGACTCATTGGTAACCATAGTAATAAACTTACTTTCTTCCACTATGTTTGAAACTCTTACCTTTATGAATCTCTTTTATCTTGCTTTTTTTTTTCCCATTACTTTCAATAATGCTCACTCTATAAGATCCATTTGGTAGATTCATGACATCAAACTTCTTAGACTCCTCTATGTGCAAGTGCCTTAGAATCTTCTCAAAGTGAAATCCTCAACCACGTGAATTAACTTTTTCTTATGGTCATTCCTAGTATATATATAATACACACACCTACACGTCTTAAGAACTAGCACTCGCAAATCACAAAGATGGTTGGCCAAAATTCACAACTTAGAAACTTGACTCATAATGGGGATTTAATTTAACATTTTTATTCTAAAATTCTATATCATAAAGCATTTTCCATAACTTAGTGTTTATACTTGTCTTTTAAGGCTTTCCAAAATACCAATGAAGACTTCACCAACATGTAGAGATCATATAAAGGTTATGTTTGTATTAAGTGTCAACTATATGTGACGCAGCGTAGGAAAGTGTAAAACCGAGACCAATTCTAAGATTGGAACTCTCGAATTAACAAAGACGAATCCGAGTTTATTCTGGGATTAGGTCAATTGCGCACAATTGAAGATTAAGAGAAAACCGTCTCTCAAAGTGTGTTTCAAGAAGAAAATAAAAAGTAACCATAAAATAACCTAACATCGGTATATATACTACCCTATAAAAATACACAGAAAAAGAAATATACATGTATATGTGGAAATAAATATTACTATACACGTCTATTATCTATTGTGTATACGGCTAGGAGGCCATTCCTGATCGAATACACGGTCGTGTCTTTGGCCGTGTATGGAGGCCATATATGTTTCTATAAGATATCCTGATCGAATACACGGCCGTGCTTCAGGCCGTGTATAGAGGTCGTGTATGCTTCTATGAAGACCCTGACAGAACACACGACCGTGTATCTACCCGTGTATCAACCTGTATCTGCCACGATGTCTGCATCATTCTCTCCCACCAATGAAGAACTCGACCCCGAGTTCTCTTTTGGATAAAGGGGTTCGTCATTTGCGTAGAATGGGGACAAATTAGCCACATTGAAGGTCTTAGATATTTTTATGCTTTCCGAAAGTCTAACCACATAGGCGTTGTCATTGATCTTGTTGACAGTATTGTAGGGTCCATACTTCTTTGGATACCACTTGCTATACGTTCCCACGGGAAAGTGTTCCTTCCTTAAGAATACCATCACTGGGTCTCCTACCTTGAACAACTTCTTCCTCCGGTGTTTGTCGGCGGCTTTCTTATATTGCTCATTTACCTTCTCAATTTGCCCCTTCACGTTCGTAGCCACCGCGTGGTACTGTTTCGCAGCAACATTAGTCTCCACACCCTTAGGTAAAGAAGCTAAATCTAAGGCGTGAGAAGGCGCCTTGGTATAGACTACTGAAAAGGGTGACCTTCTGGTAGTTCTATGGATGGAATTGTTGTAGTCGAATTCGGCTTGAGACAGTGCCAGGTCCCATTGTTTCGGCTTCTCTCCACAGATGCTTCGTATCAGATTTCCAAGGGTCCTATTCGTCACTTCAATTTGCCTATCAATTTGGGGGTAGGCTGTGCTGCTGAAGTTAAGGGACGAATTAAACATGTACTAGAGCGTCCTCCAGAAATGGCTAAGGAATCGGGTGTCCTTATCAGAAGTGATGGACTTGGGAACCCCATGTACACTGACCACCTCCTTAAAGAATAGCTTGGCCACGCTCTGTGTATCTGACGTCTTCCTACAAGGGATAAAGTGAGCCATCTTGAAAAACTTGTCCACAATTACAAAAACAGTGTCAGCACCTCGTTGGGTACGAGGCAAACCTAATATGAAATCTATGGATAGATCCTCCTAGATATTCTCAAGCATAGGTAACGGAGTATACAACCCAGTATTCTAAGAATGGTCCTTTGATGTTTGATAGATGTAACATCATTGCACTATTCGACCTACATCCCTTCTCAACTGAGGCCAATGGTATCTGGCAACCAGGGTTGCTAATGTTTTGTCTCGCCCTAAATGGCCCGCTAACCCTCCTCCATGGAGGTCTCTGATTACTTTCTCTCTCAAGGAGGATTTAGGGATGCAAAGTTGGTTACCCCTCATCAAGTAACCCTCTAGAATGTAATAACTGTCATTAGGTTCCTTATTGGTGCATTTTCTCCAAGTAACTCCAAAATCTTCATCCGTTTCATACAGCTCCTTCAAATACTCAAATCCGACCACCTCAACTCTCATGGTAACTAGCAAATCCGCCCCCCGACTTAACGTGTCGACCACCTTGTTCTGAGCCCCAGATTTATGCATTAGACGAAAAGGGAATTTTTGTAAAAACTGTATCTATCTGGCATGCATGTCTTTGCAGATGCGGGTCAGATTACTCAGGTGTTTCAAGGCGACATAATCTGAATATAAGATAAACTCTTTACCAACTAAATAGTGCTCCCACATCCTCAAGGCTCTAACCACTAAATAAAATTCTTTATCATATGTGGACCATTTCCTCCTGGCCTCGCAGAGCTTTTCACTATGGAAAGCTACAGGTCTCTTCTCCTGAGAGAGCACCGCACCAATACCTACACCACTGGCATCATAGTCAACTTCGAATAGTTTGTCGAAGTCTGGTAAGGCTAATACTGGTGCACTACATAGTCTCTCTTTAAGCATCGCAAATCCCGACTCAGCTTCCTCATCCCAGTGAAACTTTCCCTTCTTCAAGCACTTAGTCAATGAGGCCGCAACAGTGCTAAAATGCTGTATGAAACGCTTGTAAAATCTCGCTAACCCCAGGAAACTCCTCAGCTTGGTGATGGTCTTAGGTGTAGGCCAATCCCTAATGGCTCGTACCTTATCCTCATTAACCGTAATCCCTTCACCACTCACTATGAAGCCTAAGAACAGCAACCTTGGTGACATGAATACACATTTCTTGAGATTAGCATAGAGCTTATTCTCTCTCAGCACAGTAAAAACACCCTTCAAGTGCGTTAGATGCTCATACTGAGTCTTGCTATATATTAGGATATCATCAAAATATACAACAACGAACCTACCTATGAATGGCTTAAGTACCTAGTTTATCACACGCATGAAGGTGCTCGGTGCATTGCTGAGGCCGAATGGCATAACTAACCATTCGTACAACCCCTCCTTTGTCTTGAAGGCGGTCTTCCACTCATCCCCAGGTTTGACCCGAATCTGATGATACCCGCTTCTGAGCTCTACTTTGGAGAATACTACCGCTCCACTCAACCGGTCCAACATATCCTCAATGCGAGGTATTGGGAATTTATACCCGATTGTGATCTTGTTGATTGCCCGATTGTCCACACACATTCTCTAACTCCCATCTTTCTTGGGCGTTAATAGCGCTGGTACGACACACAGACTCATTCTATCTCCGATGAATCCTTTGTCTAGTAAGTCTTGGACTTTCTCTTGTAAGACCTCTGTTTCTTTGGGACTCATGCGATAGTGAGGGGGGTTAGGGAGACTAGCTCCAGGCACCAAATCAATGTGATGTTGGATGTCTCGTACTGGAGGCAGTCCTTCTGGTAAATCCTCCGGCACTACGTCTTTAAATTCCTCTAATAACTTCTTCACTTCCTCCGAAGCCTCTACACTACTTACGTCCTCTCTTGCATTCTTCACTACGAGAGCATGCATTAGCCGGGACTCCTTAATGTCTTCCTTCATTTCCTTCTCTGACTGAGTGATCATCAGAAAGGACTTTCCTTCCGCCTTCTGGGTCTTGGGTCGCTTATCCGTCAATGGTAATAGCGTTTACTTCACGCCCTCCTTTTCCAGCCTATATTTGTTTTCCTTACCGGCTTGCTGGGCATCTATGTCAAATTGCCAGGGCCGTCCGAATAACAAATGACATGCATCCATATCGACAATGTCGCAATATATCTCATCCCGATATTTGCTTATCGAGAAAAGAACTCGACACCTGTCTTTCACTTTGATTCGCTCTGCCGCTTTAATCCATCTGATGGTGTAAGGACTCAGATGTTTCTCTATTGGTAATTGGAGTTTCTTCACAACCTCCTTTCCGATGATGTTTTCACAACTCCCACTATCAACAATTAGGTCAAACACTCTCCCACTAACCGTACACCTAGTGCGAAATAACTGGTGTCGCTGTGAACTACCCTCTTGTCTCGGTGCCAACATCACCCTCTTAATTACGTAGTTAGGCTCCACCACATCGTCAACCTCTTCATAGTAATCTTCGTCACCATCTAGCTCACAACACACCTCCTCCTCCTCTTTCCTCTCGACAATGTTTACAGCTCATCAATTCAGGCATTCATTGGATCGGTGTCCTGACTGATTACATCTATAGCACTTCCCCAATATCAACTTAGCATATGGATTATTCTGTTTTGGGACTTCTTTATTCTCTAATGGCCTCTTTCCCTCAGCCTTGTCTTCTCTTCTTTCCATGCTCCCCATTGGCTTTTCAACCACTCCTCTAGGTCTTTCGCCAATCACCCTGCTACTACTGCCGAGATTATCAAAAGTGTAGTTTCTCTTACCTCCTCCCAACCTTGCGCTTTGCTCTTGGATCATCATTTCAGCCCGAAGGGCCAAGTTCTTGGCTTCGCTCACGGTTCTGAACACCGCCACTCCTATCTTATCTCTAACCTGAGGTTTCAATCCGTCTACAAACCATGCCACCTGTTAACCTTCAGTCTCCCTCAAATCATTCCTCTCCGCTAACCTCATGAATTCAACGATGTACTCATGCACTGTCCTCTGCCCTTAACGGCACCGTTGATACTGCTAGAAGAGATTTTGCTCGTAGTCGGGTGATAAGAAATCTCTCTGCAACAAATTTCTCATGTGTTACCATGTTCTAATAGGTTGCCGCCCTTCCCTTTACCTACGGTTCTGCAACCGATCCCACCATGCAGACGCCAAGCCTTTTAGTCTACAAGCAACCATCCTTACCCTTCTATCCTCAAGAACCTCCATATAATCAAAGAACCTATCGACCTCCGCAAGCCAGTCCAAGAATTCCTCTATATTGAGACTACCATTAAAAGAAGGAATGTCTACCTTAAGACGGAAGTCACCGCCATCAACATGATCGAACCCCTAGTGGTTTCACTGATACCCGCCACCATATGCTTGATTATTCTGGTCATCCACTCCACGGTATCTACCACCACCAACGCCATCCCTTATCGGTAGTTGGCCCCTCCTCTGCATAAACCCTTCCTCTTCCTCGGAAGAGCTATCACCAAGTCTCCGATTCCATTGATTTCCGGCAACAAGTTCATTGATAGGCCCGCCGTGAGCAACTGCTACCCCCGGTCGATTCCCAACAACACCCCTGTGCCCGTTGTGGTCCAACACCATGGCGTCAAAACGCGTTACCAGATCCTCCAGAAGTTGTTCTACACGCCTAAGCCTCTGTTCCATGGTTTTAACCATTGCCCGTAGAGCCCATTGATTGACTCCTTGGACTTCCGCATCCCGATCAATGTCAAGAACGCGACCACCATCAACACCATTGTTAGCCGACATCTCCGCAAGATTTGCCTTGCTCTGATACCAACTGACGCAACGTAGGAAAGCGTAAAACCGAGACCAATTCTAGGATTGGAACTCTAGAATAAACAAAGACGAATCCGAGTTTATTTTGGGATTAGGTCAATTGTGCACAATTGAAGATTAAGAGAAAATCGTCTCTCAAAGTGTGTTTCAAGAAGAAAATAAAGCGTAACCCTAAAATAACCTAACATCGGCATATATACTACCCTATAAAAATACATAGAAAAAGAAATATACACGTACACGTGGAAATAAATATTACTATACACATCTATTATCTGTCGCGTACACGACCGTGCCTACTAGCCGTGTATGATTCTGTGAACATTCCTGACCGAATAAATGGTCGTGTCTCTGGCCGTGTATGGAGGCCGTATATGTTTCAGTAGGATATCTTGATCGAATACACGGTCGTGCTTCAGGCCATGTGTAGAGGCCGTGTATGCTTCTATGAAGACCCTGATAGAACACACGACCGTATATCCACCTGTGTGTCAACTCGTGTTCGCCACGATGTCCGCATCAATATGTGAGCCCATAATCAATACATTTCTTGCATCCTCCGCTTTCACTTTCTCTTCTACACTTGCATTTCGATAGGTGCTCAATCATATATATATGTATGTATGTATGTATGTATATAGTGAGATTTAAAATGTTGTTCCCTTGATTTTACCATGTTTTTGAAGAATTTGAATTTTAATTGGGTAATATTTTGATTTTAGGGCTTTGATGGATAGTTGAATTAAAAAGGAAGGAAAGAAATCCAATTTTACTCAATTTAGAGCTAAACAAAAGAAGTTATGAAATTTTGAAACTAAGCACAACCTAGACATGATCATGTTCATAACGTGTTGAATTTGAAGCATAAAGCAAAGAGTTACACAAGAGCTAAACATGATCACGTTTGTTGGTCATGTATCTCTCTAAGATAATTTATTTAGACATAACCATATCTAGATTGTGTTTACTGCAGCATCCAATTTTATAAGATTTTGATCGACAAATATAACACAACCCAAAGCAAGATCGTGTTGGATAGCATGTTAGCCTAAAATACAAAGTTTTTTATGCTCCCTATATAAAGGAAAAGGGGGACTTGACTAAATGAAGAGGAGAAGTTATACCACATTTGTTGTAGGGTTTTTAGAGAGATAAGAAAGATATCTTTTTATACTTTAAGAATTTAGGGTTTTTCTTAGTTTTAATTGATTTCCTTAATGATGGATGTTTATACATCATTGAAGAATTCAATTTTCAATATGATTAGTACATAATTTTTTTTAGTATCTAGACTTATGGATCATAGATTTATTATGTGATTGAAATTTCTATTATTCAATAAATTCTTATATTTCTTTATTCATGCATGTGTTCTTGATTTTGTTAGATTAATATTTCTAAAGTATTAAGAAATCTAATGTGTAATTAGTTCTAACATGTTTGAAAAGAGTTAATATAATCTTAGAGATAAGTTATATAATTCTTCTAGATTTAATTAAATTGGTTACAGAAATTTATTGTTTTTAATGCGATATTTGAATTGTACTATTGTGAAGAGATTTAAATAGGAAATTTTAAGATTAGGGTTAATAAGTTTGAGAAAGTTATTAAACTAAATTAGAGATTCCCTTAGTCAATGGAATTTAAGAAGGATTTGAACAATTAATTGTTATTAATGTCACATAATAATTCGTAGAAAAACAAAGTTTAGACGTTAGTTCTACCATCTTAAAGTTAAATCTAATTTGCTCTACTTTTCTGTCTTTCAATAAAATCTTTGTTCATTAGTTATAGGTTTTAGATCAATCAATCTTTATAATTTACTAGTTAGATAATAGAGTGTAGGTTAGTATTAGTATTTGTAACCCTTATAGGATGATATTCGTATTTAATATATTGTATTACAAAATTTGATAGGCACACTTGCCTTACATCAAGTTTTTGTCACTATTGCCGGGGATTTTGATATTAAGAACACTAATCACTTTATTAATTTAACCATTTGTTTCTTTTTCTATTTCTTGTTTTATTTTTTTAGTAGTACATGACTAGAAATACTCCATCAGATCCATTGATTTTGTACTTGAAAATTGAAAGAAAGCTAGGCGTTTATGAAAAATGGTTCGATAAACAGTGGGGGAACTAAATCAACTCTAAAAATAAAGGCAAAAGAGGAAGAGGATGAGTTGGAAATCATGGGTGTTGAAAACTAGAACCAATAGTAGACTATGTTCGATTAGTCCAAACTCTCTTTAGTCGAAGCTGGCTCAAGTATCATCAAGCTATCTGTTGCTGCCAACAACTTTCAAATTCCACCTCATATTGTACAAATGGTGCAATAGTTCATCCAGTTTCGTAGATTATAAGATGAGGACCCTAATTCTCACAAATCTAGCTTCTTAGAGATTTACAACATCATTAAGATCAATGGGGCTTCAAATGATGCGATCAAATTGCGACTCTTCCCCCTTCTTGCAAGGGGTTCGAGCAAAACAATTGTTGGATTCACTTCCAAGAGGATCTATCACTACATTGGATGATATGGCTTAAAGTTTTTATGAAAATACTTTCCACCTGCTAAAACTACTAAACTAAGGAAGGACATATCATCCTACACTTAATTAGAGGTTAAGACCTTATGTGACATTTGGGAGAGATATAAGGAACTATTGAGGAGATACCCACACCATGGCCTATCCCTTTAGATGTAGATTCAAAATCTATAATGGTTTGAATCTATCAACCGGAGAATTGATAGATGCCGCTATTGGAGGAATGTTAAACACTAAAACACTAAAAGAGGTTTAATCCTTGATTAAAGACATGGCTATGAATAGTTCTCAACGAGAAGGTGCTAGGATGCATTTTCTACGAATTAGATAGGGTGAGGAACAAAGTAGCGAGCATCTACAAATTAGATTTAGTGACAACCTTAGCCAATAAGGTTGATGCCATTAATAGAAAGTTGGATGCATTTTCTATCAATCCCAAAAGCAATATAGGAGAAGTCGTTGTAGAAGGTCAATGGGAATAGGTAAACTATTTAGAAAACCCCTTTAGGCTATAAAACAACCCCATTAGTAACACCTACAATCCGAGATTGAGAAATCATCCGAATTTCTCTTAGAGTAACCATAATCAAAATCAATAGAGGATAAACTTGCCTCCCTAAAGATTTCAGCGACCCGTACCATAAGAGAAGAAATTAGGTTTGAAAAAAACTTTTAACTAAATATATTCAAACTAATGAAGCTAGATTGCAAAATATTGAAACTTCTCTAAGAAACTAAGAAGCTTCCATCTGTAACTTAGAAAATCAAGTAGGACAACTTATAAAGATGATAGCTGAAAGGCAATAATGGACACTGTTAAATAACACTGATACCAATCCTATAGAGCATGTGATAGAGCCATTTTACACTCAATCTTTATAGTATAAATTGTGTTAAATTATTATTGATTTTATAGAAATCATAAGGAAATGGTACTTAATTCTAATCATGGTGATAAATCAGGTAAAATGGAGTCAAGGATGCTAATTCAAGTAAATTAGAGAAGTCATTTACATCTTGGATCAAGACAAGGAATTACATCACCAGAGGAAAGCACATAAGCATGTATCTACCTGGGAACTAGCATGGTTTGAGGCACGGCCAAGGATCAAACCGTGTTACACACTGCATAAGAAGACGACAACGTGGACTTTCAACAGAGAGAGACACGACTTAGGGCACGGCCGTGGTTGTAGCCATGGGCGAAACCGTGCTTGGAGCTGTGGTGGAAGCTAGGTGTGCCAAGGAGAAGAAAGTGTGGAACATCAACCAGATGAAGGCACGGCTTGACATCTAGCCATGGGTGTAACCGTGGTATACACTCAACACGGATGAAGACTTGTAGATTATGCACAGATGAAGGCACGACTTGACATCTAGCTGTGTGTGTGACCGTGGTACACACTGGGCGTGGATAAAGACTTGAAGAATATGCACAGAGGATGGCACGGCTTGACCCACGGCCGTGTGGTAGGGCGTGCCAGGCGGACGAATCTTCACTTCTCGAAATCTACTTGGAAAAGGAAAGATATTTTCGTATCTTGCTAGCAAAAGATCATATGCCATCCCTCAAACAATATAAATAGAACCAACCCTAGAGGGTTTGGAGGAACTCTTTAATCTGGAACTGGGGAATCATCTTGGAAACAAGAAGGAAGGAAGGAGGCAGAGTAGGCATCCGGGTTTCAACATGTTTTTATTTTTTATTTTCGTTTTTCTTATGAACATAAGTAGCTAAGTTAATTTTCTAACCAAAGGGTCATAGATGTTTAATTCTCCACAAATTGTGAGGTCTAATTGACTTGTATTTATTCTATTCTTTATTTTCGGGTATTCATATATCTTCTGATCGTTTTGTCATTATTATTTTGTTGATTGGTATGAATAGAGCTCTTCTACTTAATTAGCAAGATAATATATTGTCAACTAGCACGTCAAATCCGTAATTGTTTGATTATTTTAGTCTTAGTGACACGATAACATGTTTGGTTATAAGAATAGATGATCGAATTCATGTTATGGAGGTGTATGATCATGTTTAAATAGGTTATCTTATAATCTACTGGCATGAATTTATGGTCTCTCTAGATTTTAATGCTATTGATAGATTAAATCCTAAGCGCTTGTCTGGGGTTATCTAATCAATAAGAGAAATAATTCAAAGCGCTTGTTGGAGGTTATCGAGGAAGTAAGGAGAGATAGGTTGTTAGAGCTTGTTAATAACCATAACCAGTTTATCTAGAACTAAGAATAGAAAACACTTGCATCGATGATCAATTCCTAGAATTAAACTATCTTGATTCCTTTGGCTAGGCTTTTATCAATATCTGATTTTCTTACTTTGTTTTATTTTATTTGATTCACAAACAAACCCCCCCCCCCCCCCCCCCCCCCCCCCATTTTTCTTTTTCTCTTTATACTCTTTGAATAGAAATATCTTTACCAATCTCTGTGGATTCGACCCTACTCATCACTATATGCAAATCATATAATTGTCTAAGAGTAGGTTTTATTTTTGTTGGATTCGACACCCATCAAATTTTGGCGCCATTGTCGGGGATTGGTGTCAAAGTTATTTCTATTCTTGTATAACTCGTTCTTCTCAGACAGGTGCATTTAATTACAATTCGGAGATTGAGAAGACTCTAAAGAGGCTGCGACGAGAAGCTAGTTCATCCACTAGATTGGACTTAGCATCGAATTTGTCTAATTCATCCCTTGATTCAGAAAAAGAAGACAATATGGC
This sequence comes from Laguncularia racemosa, assembly GCA_037954665.1. NCBI lineage: Eukaryota > Viridiplantae > Streptophyta > Magnoliopsida > Myrtales > Combretaceae > Laguncularia > Laguncularia racemosa. The sequence continues at coordinate 1,792,702 of JBBMOL010000133.1, forward strand.
AAATCCCGAGAGAACATTGCGAGAACTGGCTGCACCGGATGTGAATCAACAACCACTTTACATACACTATCCCGAACTAGCTGTTGAATTTGAATTGAAATCTGGGTTAATACATCTGCTACCAACCTTTCATGGTCTTGAGAATGAAGACCCTCATAAGCATTTGAAAGAGTTCCATATAGTGTGTTCTAGCATGAGGCCGCATGGAATAACTGATGATCAAATCAAGCTACGTGCTTTTCCATTTTCTTTAAGTACTAAAGCTAAAGATTGGTTGTTTTATTTGCCTCCAGGTTCTATAACCACGTGGACAGACATGGTCAGACTCTTCTTGGACAAATTCTTCCCCGCATCCAGAGCCGTTGGTATAAGAAGAGAAATTTGTAGTATCAAACAGAGGGACACCGAGACTCTTCATGAGTATTGGGAGAGATTCAAGCAATTGTGTACAAGCTGCCCACAACATGGAATATCTGAACAACTTCTCATCCAATACTTCTATGAAGGCCTGCTTCTGATGGAAAGGAAAATGATGGATGCTGCAAGTGAAGGCGCCATAGTAAATAAAACCCTTGGTCAAGCTAGGGAATTGATCTCCATTATGGCTGCCAATTCACAACAATTTGGGTATAAGCATGATACATCTTCAAGGAAGGTAAATGAGGTAAATGTGTCTAACCTTGAACATCAAATTTCTAATCTAACCTCCCTTATGCAGCAGCTAGCTCTTGGAAAAACACAACAAGTGAAGGCTTGTGGGATTTGTGCTGCTCCTAATCACCCTACTGACATGTGCCCCACATTGCAAGAAGACAATCATGAACACGCCAATGCTGTAGGAGGATTCCCAAGACAACCACAAAGGAAGTATGACCCCTATTCGAATACTTACAATCCTGGATGGAGGGATCATCCTAACTTCCGATATGGCAATAACCCTCAACATTTCTAACAATTCCAGCCTAAGCCATCACACCAAGTGCCCCAAGCTCCTTCCACTTCAGGTATGTCTCTTGAGGATATTGTTAAATCTCTCGCTGTTAATACCAAACAATTTCAGGAGGAAACAAAGCAAAGCATTCAAAACTTGGAGAATCAGGTGAGCCAACTTGCTTCTGCTGTCAATAGGTTAGAAACTCAAGGTAAGTTACCTTCTCAAACTATCACAAATCCAAAGCAAAGCGTTAATGCAATTACCTTGAGAAGTGGAACAGAATTGCAGGGATCAAATAAGAAAGGACATCCATCCAATCTTAAGGAAGAGACCAAGAAAGAGATTTCAACTCCAAGCCAGCAAGGCGACCAGATTAGCAAGTCTCTAGTTGAGCCATCAAAGTTTACATTGATACCACCTCCTTTCCCTTCCAGATTGGCAAAATCCAAGCACGAAACAGAAGAAAAAGAGATTTTGGAAACCTTTCACAAAGTCGAGGTAAATATTCCTTTGATTGATGCAATTAGACAAATACCGCGCTATGCTAGGTTTCTCAAAGACTTATGCACTAACAAAAGGAAGCTGAAAGGTAATGAAAAGATTAGTGTGAGTGAAAATGTTTCGGCCATTATTCAGAAGAAGCTTCCTCCTAAATGCAAGGATCCAGGTATGTTTACCATTCCTTGCAAAATAGGTAATCTTGGAATCGCTAAAGCTATGTGTAATCTAGGAGCTTCTATCAATGTCATGCCCTTGTCTGTTTATCAACGTTTAAATGTTGGTCCTTTGAAGGAAACGGGTATTATTGTTCAACTTGCTGACAGGTCCAATGTTTATCCTGAGGGAGTTCTAGAGGATGTTTTAGTTCAAGTTAATGGGTTGGTTTTTCCTGTTGATTTTTATGTGCTTGACATGGACGATAGTGATTCTCATACTTCATCACTGATATTATTAGGGCGACCATTCCTTAAGACATCCAAGACGAAAATTGATGTAAATGATGGTACCCTCACTATGGAATTTGATGGTGAAGTAATTAAATTTAACATTTATGATGCCATGAAACATCTTAACGATATCTCTCCTGTTTTTGTTGCGGATGTTATTAACCCATCACCACAGGGACCAAAGCTGGAACCCAAACCCTTAACCGAACATCTAGCTAGGAACGTCTAGCCAAAGACGTTAAAGAAAGGCGCTTCATGGGAGGCAATCCATGTCAAAAAAAAAAAAAATTACTTAGTTTAGTTTTTAGTTTTATCTTGTTTTAGTTTAGTTTTGTTTTGACTTTTAGTGTAGCTTTGAACTCTCCAGATCAGCTACAGCAAGGATACATATACGTAGATGCCACTTTCCAAAGCTTAAGGGGAGAACTCCAATACCAGGGAAGTACCAGTATTTCCTTTCTCTTATTCTCTAATGTTCCTTGAGTTGTTAATTCCTCTTCAATTGTGTTGAATTAGAAACAGTGAGGACACTATTTAAGCTAAGTGTGGGGGAAGAGGATAATAAAATATAGAGAATAGAGAATTGATCCATACTTTGAATGTTTGTCCTTAAGCAATTTTAAGCCAAATTTTTTTCAAAACTATCATGAAATCTGGAGATTGTACTAAATGTTGTAATAAGCATCTACAAAAATGGGAAATTGACTTGTTCAAATGCATTACTCACCCACTGTTGTGATTAGAATACTTGGTTAAAATTAAGTAGTGAAATCTTTAAGAAACAAATTTACCTTTTATTTAGCTTTAGAATTGGAAGTCTAAGAGTAAGTCGAGTCCCTAAGTGAAAAATAAACAAGTTTACTTCTAGGTTATATTAGCTACTGTATAGTCTTTAAAGTTGCTTGTTATAACACCTAAAAAAAATAAAAAAATCAAGCATAGCCATTACTCCAATGATTTAACTAATTGAGTTAAGAGTATTCAAACTTGAATGTTAGAGTGAGGAAGAGTCCGTAGGGGTATCTCAAAACCCGGTCACTTGAGTGACGAGCTCGGGATGTACCGACTCAATGAACTCACTATAACGATAAGGGAGAAAAGGTGAAAGTTCATGAAAAGAAGCGAGCAAAAACCCGTCAAAATAGATGCTTGAATAAATCAAAAGAACATGAATGTAAACAAGACATATAAAAGGGAGAATATCTAGCAAAGAGCTTATACCATATGCTTTTATTTTATGCTGCAAGGATTATATGTTTGCTAATATCCAATGAAGTTTGATTGGGTGTTTTGCCTTAGCGGATTAAGTATTTACTCTTGGAATAAAAAAAATTTCTTTTGCTAAACATGAGGATTAAAGTTTGTTTTGTTTAGATTAGCTATTAAATTTTGACCATGGTAATTTGATCATAAGAAACCAGTTTGGTTGAAGTAGTAGATATTAAAGTTTCAAGTCATGAACTACAAAAGAATAGATGCTTGAAATGATGAAAAGAAAGTTTGTATAATCTATGATAGATTTCTCAATTGATTTGATGCAATTGCTTGAGGACAAGCAAGAGTTTAAGTGTGGGGGAATTTGATAGAGCCATTTTACACTCAATCTTTATAGTATAAATTGTGTTAAATTATTATTGATTTTATAGAAATCATAAGGAAATGGTACTTAATTCTAATCATGGTGATTAATCAGGTAAAATTGAGTCAAGGATGTTAATTCAAGTAAATTAGAGAAGTCATTTACATCTTGGATCAAGACAAGGAATTACATCACCAGAGGAAAGCACATAAGCATGTATCTACCTGGGAACTAGCACGGTTTGAGGCATGGCCAAGGATCAAACCGTGTTACACACTGCATAAGAAGATGACAACGTGGACTTTCAACAGAGAGAGACACGGCTTAAGGCACGGCCGTGGTTGTAGCCGTGGGCGAAACCGTGCTTGGAGCCGTGGTGGAAGCTAGGTGTACCAAGGAGAAGAAAGTGTGGAACATCAACCAGATGAAGGCACAGCTTGACATCTAGCCGTGGGTGTAACCGTAGTATACGCTGAACACGGATGAAGACTTGTAGATTATGCACAGATGAAGGCACGGCTTGACATCTAGCCGTGTGTGTGACCGTGGTACACATTGGGCGTGGATGAAGACTTGAAGAATATGCACAGAGGATGGCACGGCTTGACCCACGGCCATGTGGTAGGGCGTGCCAGGCGGACGAATCTTCACTTCTCGAAATCTACTTGGAAAAGGAAAGATATTTTCGTATCTTGCTAGCAAAAGATCACATGCCATCCCTCAAACAATATAAATAGAACCAACCCTAGAGGGTTTGGAGGAACTCTTTAATCTGGAACTAGGGAATCATCTTGGAAACAAGAAGGAAGGAAGGAGGTAGAGCAAGCATTCGGGTTTCATCATGTTTTTATTTTTTATTTTCGTTTTTCTTATGAACATAAGTAGCTAAGTTAATTTTCTAGCCAAAGGGTCATAGATGTTTAATTCTCTGCAAATTGTGAGGTCTAATTGACTTGTATTTATTCTATTCTTTATTTTCGGGTATTCATATATCTTCTGATCGTTTTGTCATTATTATTTTGTTGATTGGTATGAATAGAGCTCTTCTACTTAATTAGCAAGATAATATATTGTCAACTAGCACGTCAAATCCGTAATTGTTTGATTGCTCTAGTCTTAGTGACACGATAACATGTTTGGTTATAAGAGTAGATGATCGAATTCATGTTATGGAGGTGTATGATCATGTTTAAATAGGTTATCTTATAATCTACTGGCATGAATTGGTGGTCTCTATAGATTTTAATGCTATTGATAGATTAAATCCTAAGCGCTTGTCTGGGGTTGTCTAATCAATAAGAGAAATAATTCAAAGCGCTTGTTGGAGATTATCGAGGAAGTAAGGAGAGATAGGTTGTTAGAGCTTGTTAATAACCATAACCATTTTATCTAGAACTAAGAATAGAAAACACTTGCATCAATGATCAATTCCTAGAATTTAACTATCTTGATTCCTTTGGCTAGGCTTTTATCAATATCTGATTTTCTTACTTTGTTTTATTTTATTTGATTCACAAACAAAACCCCCCATTTTTCTTTTTCTCTTTATACTCTTTGAATAGAAATATCTTTACCAATCTCTGTGGATTTGACCCTACTCACCACTATATGCAAATCATATAATTTTCTAAGAGTAGGTTTTATTTTTGTTGGATTCGACACCCATCAGCATGTAAAAGCAATAACCCTTAAAAGTGAAAGGGAGTTACAGGTTGAACAAAAAACTATAGAAGAGTCAACAAAAGGAATGAAGAGGAAGTTAAAGAAAAAGAAAGTATAGAGCCACCAAAAGTGAAGGAATACAGACCACCCATACCTTATCCTAAATGCTTAAACAGGCACCACTCTAACAAACAATTCAGTAAGTTCCTTGACATTTTTAAACAATTACATATTAACATACCTTTTATTGATACCTTATCACAGATGCTTAAGTACGCTAAGTACTTGAAAGAACTACTCTCAAATAATAGGAAGCTAGAAGAGATATTAACTATGACATTAAGTGAAGAATGCTTTGCACTAATGCAAAATAGATTGCCGAGAAAATTGAAGGATCTAGGAAGTTTTACTCAACCATGTCTTATTGGCAATTTATCAATAAATGGAGCTTTAGCAGACCTAGGTGCAAGTATAAATTTAATGCCATATTATATGTTTAAAATGTTAGGATAGGGAATCTTAAACCAACACATATGAGCATTTAATTAGCCAATAGGTCCATAAAGTACCCCATTGGCATTTTTAAAGATGCGTTGGTTTAGGTAGGTACATTCATTTTTCTAATGAACTTTGTAATCTTAGATATAGATGAGGACATCGAAGCACTACTAATTTTAGATTGCCCTTTCTTAGCTACTACTAGAGCAGTTATAGATGTAGGAAATCAAATGTTAACTCTAAAAGTTGGAGATAAAGAAAGAAGATTTAAGGCATCTTACACAATTCAACAATCCTCTAAAAGTAACGACACATATTATTTCCTAAATACATCTAACTTGCTTAGTTCCACTTTTGTGCAGGATGATATTTACACAAACCTAGTTTAGCAACATCTCATTTATGGAAAGAAAAAGGGTTTTGACAAATTTAAGCAATTTGAATGCTAAAATTGTCATGTTTGTCCAACTAACTAAAAAAAGAGAAGTGTGTCAAGCTAACAACATTAAACAAAAGTGCTTCTTGAGAGGAAACCCAAGTTTAGTTTTCTAATTAATTTTTTCTTAGTTTATTTTAATTTAATTAGATTTATTTTTACACCTAGTTACTGCAAAAAAAAAAAAAAAAAAAAGCAAGCCAATTTTTTTTTACAAGTTTAACACAACCACCAAACATGGTCATGTCAAGGGTGTGTCGAATATTTGTCATTCTACAGATGTAACATGACCATTGGATACAAGCTTGTCAAAGTTATGTTAAGATCATTTATATAAAAATTTACTTTTTGTGAGTTACACGACCTTTGATGTACATTTTTCCCCTTGGATATTATTAGAGCACTATAGCCCTTTATAAGTAAATAGTTGATACTTATCATTTGAAAAATTCTTGAAAAATCAATATAGTTAAAGATAATATAAATAAATCAATCAATAAATTGAATAAAGTTTAGTTGTAGGCCTCATTGACTTAAGTAATTAAGCCTACAAGGTACCTCCTTTGTGTAGAATAACACCTCTTAACTTGAGTGAAGAACTCAAGATTATCGGTTGAAAGCTCACTAAAAAGGTCAAGAGAAAAATCCATATTAAGACTAAATGTAAGTAATAAGCTCTATTAAATAAAGGTAGTGGATAGTTCGAAGGGACATCTCAAGAACTAGTAGCTTAAGATCGTCTAGTGTAAGACTTACTAACCGATGAAACCACCTAATATCTTAAAAAACAAAAAAAAAGAGTAGAGGAATGATTAAGGGATAGGTAGATATATTTTTCTTGGATTATAGTGTTTAGCAAAATTAAAGATGGGGGTGTATGCATTTTAGTAAAGTTAGTAAAGTGTTTATGATTTTTTCTTGATTAAGGAGATAATAATTCAAGTTTCAAATCTTTTGCATATTTAAAACAATTGATTAAGTGAAAAGTATAAAAGTTATAGTTAATCTTCTTTTAAAACTGCAAGTTAATTAAGAGTTTATTTCTTAAGCTATTATAGGGTTAAATAAGAATTCCTTTGAATGGTTTCTTGAATAAATATTAAGTTGATTAAATGTTTCTTGTCTTACGCTTTAATTTGATTAATTTGCTTGATGACAAGCAAATGCATAACTGTAGGAAAATTTGATAGGTGCTCAATTATATATATTAAGTAAGATTTAAAATTTTTTTCCCTTAATTTTA